>CM031240.1:188322911-188847911 GCA_018340775.1 Taxus wallichiana var. yunnanensis | reverse complement strand
AAAGAAAGGCTAGGCAATGCAATATATGGGGAAGTTCTAATAATTCAAAATGGAAGAAGAAACCAACCATGAATATGAGTAAAGTAGGGAACATTACCGAAGATAGAGGGAATGTTCCTCATAGATAAGCCAAAGAGATTTCTAAAGAAGACCGCCAAAGTGTCTGAGAGGGTGCCTAACAAGGTGTGGACCCTAAGTGTAGAGTCGAGGAGGAAACAAATACACTGAATGGGGAAGCCGAAGGTAGGATATTAGAAGTAGTTAGAAGTATATTCATGAAGAAACTAGTATTAAATTTAGAGAAACCATCATGGAGATGATGGTATTATGTAAAGTAAGAAAGTGTAATCCACAATAAAGAAATTGGAGTAAATTTACAAAGATACATAGAAGATTATAGTAGCCCTCTTATAGGATATATGTCCCTAGAGATAGATACAAAATTCATTACATGAGATTATCTAAATGACTTGGAGAGCTTTGAAATTTTATAAGAATTACGAGGAAGATTAAGATAACCGCCTACAATATAGAAAGTGTTACATTCGAGAACATAAGAGAAATAAAGTTATAATTACACAACCCTAAGTTATGTAGGATTACATTAAGGGGAAATCTTGAAAGGAATGGTGAGTGTAGTAACAATAGATTTGTAAGCCCAAAATATAGAGTTAAATTTCTAGATTTTGAGGAATCAAAAGAAGAGAAGCCAGAGGCTAGTAAGACTAGTAGAAGTAATAGTGTGAGTGTCAATCATTCAAGTATGTAAGTGAATCCAATTAAAAGCCCAAGTTATAATATTATGTAAAGTCAGCCAAGAATTCAGTTGGGAATGAGGTGAAAGAGCACTCATTATCCTAATCCTTATATAATTTTATAGCCTTATGACAAGTCTGCTGACCTCGAGCATCACTTGCTAATTTTTGATATTTGTTAGGGAGAAAAAGGGGTCAGTGAAAATACTACAAATAAGTATGAACTCATAGAGTAACTAAATTTAAGAGACTTAAATTTTATATACTCCATAAATCTTAGTGTGTAAAGATTACAAGATGTGTAGAATTCCCTCACACACGAATTCAAAAGAAATAAATGTGTAGGGGAGACTATTTAAGATGTGAAGTAGATTAATCAGATATCGGAAGATTCTATTGTTATCTCTCGAAAGTGCACCCTATAGAGAGATGGCAACAGATTTTCTAAGCCTGCAAAATGATCTCTCTCTCTCTCATAGATACAATGGAGACACCTCAGGTCTGTGGGTATACCTATTGTGAGGTGAATCTCTGGGATTAAAAGGTTAGTTCCTTATTGGTGTACACTAAACTAGTTTTTGGGAGTTTAAGGGAAAAAGATGACTTAAAAAATAAATAAGACTAAGGTGATACACCAAATTTGTGTAAGAACTTTGACTGAGTAAAATACACAACTGATTTGTGAAGAATTTTTGATGCATGAACCAATTAATACCTTTTTGAATAAATATAAGGGAAAAAGATTTGATTGTACTGAGGGAGATTTCACAATAGCACTAATAAGTTAACATGCACATTAGAATTAAACAAAAAGGAATGGATTTACAGTAGGGTAAAATGGTTAATCAAGGAATTTTCATTCATAAAATTAATATAAACATACACAATACTTGCAAAATAACTTGAGAGCGCATAAAAAAACTCGTAGAAATTGCTTCAGTACTCCTATATCCAAAAGTCCTCTAGGAAGATCCCTTGTGCTTTGCAAAGACACATAATATATAGCAAATAAAAGGTTCACCCCTTCCTAAAAATAGCCTAAAGGCTATACTTGCCCATGCATCCTAATTTTATCCTTTATTTAATAATAAATAAAGGAATAAAAATAATACAAACTAGAGCATGCAGTAAAAAATAGGCATTAATAGCCTTAAATACAATATAGTCAAACTGAAGTTGACTGTTCTATTTTAAAGAAAGAATGGGTGAATAAGTTGCTAAAAATACAATTTGCTTGCTAGGAAAGTCTTCCTCCTTTGAGCATGAAAATTTGTCTTCTTCTCTGTTTTGTCCTCTTGTGAAGACATTCAAAAATATACTCCCTGCATATGGGCAAAATATTGCAACACTTAGCAATATTTGCAAAATAATAGTTGTGGCAACCACCCTCCAATGTGCACATGTTTTTATATTTGTCCCTTTTCCTGAATGATCACAGGAGTAATAGTTACAATTTTATTTCAAAATCCTTGTTGGGACCACCTTTGATTCGCTTGGTTTGGGCATTGCCACCTTGTGGACTTAGGAAAATTCATGTTTTTTTGAAAAATTACAAGGGGCACCATATATATGTTAGGCCACCATGTGGACTTAGGCATGTTTAAAGGTTTATATTTCACCTTTTTGGTGATCATTGTGTATAATGTGGTCACCCTTGATTTTTGGATGCATGCATAGCTTAGACTATAGTCAGACTTTTGAAATTCACTTGCAATGATTAATACGTGGACACGTGGGCTGGCCCCTTCCCATGGTGACTCACCCCTCCAATGTGTTTTGTCGGTGGTAACCTAACCTACATTGGGTTTTCTTGGAAAACGATGACCATTCCCAAGCCCTTGATCTTTGTACCTACTCTGTGATGCCATCAATCTTCGAACCTGTGGTTAGGGTTTCCAACCTATGCATTGATTACAGTCGGTGGAGGACTTACTATGGTTATCTATTTTGGTCTCTGTGCATAATCCTCACCATTTGATCTTGTCCTTGATGAAGCTTGATCGTTGATTTCTTGAGCATGGTTGAGTTAGCTCGACCACACTGGAGTGGAAGAAATAAAATCTCAAGCTCTTTCCATTTTGGTCATTTCATTTTGCTCGTGGAGGGTGGTGAAGCCCTGGAAAATTTTCTTGGCTGCCATTGTTTGAAGTTCTGGAGCTCAGCTTTTGATCATTTCATGGAAGCTTGGCTCTATTTTGTTTCTCTTTTCACCATTTTTGAACCTTTTGAGCTCGCAAAGCTTCTCTGAGTGAGTAAACTCGACCCTTGGCTATTTTTTGTATTCTTTGCTTCTATTTTGTTTGCTCGGATGATAGACCTTGAAGCTCGGTCATCATTATCTTTTTTGAGCTTGTTTTTCTTCTCTATTTTAGGGCCTTCTCTGAGCTCGAGATCTCTGTTCGATCCTTGTGCCACCATTGTTGAAATCTGTTGAAGCTTGACCTGCATTTTGAAGGGATATGAAGGTATATGTTTTTGTGACCCTTTCCCTTTACGAATCTTGTGGATATTTTTCAATTTGTTTTCAGTGGCTCCTTTGATCTCTGTATAATGACACAACTTGCATTTTTCTCTGGTTTTTGTTTCTATCATTTGGCCTTGATGAGCACGAACATGAGCTTATAAGGGAGATGGTTGCCATTATCTTTTCTTTGGCCTTACTATTGATAATGTGGTAAGTTCTTCAGTCTGTCGACTCTCTGCAAGTGTTAATATGAAAAGAAAAGCCTTTGAACTTATTCTGCATTTTCTCGTTCTTGAAATATGGCTCGGTCATTTGAAAACTTGACTGTAATGTGACCTTCGACTATACCTGTAGCTTCATATTTCTTCTGGCTTTGGCCTTGTCATTTGTTCGCTTCTGTTTTGTTCATTTTAAATGGCTTCGGCCTTTTTATAACTTGACTGTTTATTGATCATTGTGCTTGAGTTTTACCTTTGATAACCTCATCCTGGCTTCACCTGTAACTGAATACTCTGTAAACTTGGCCTCTTTGGCTTCATTTACGTCATGCACTCATCTTTGTTAAGTAGACTGTATATACTTCTTATGGTTGTGCTTGAGTGAAGTTGGAACTCAAAGAAAATCATTAAGTTTTCTTTTTGTAATGACTTTTCCCTTTTTAGAAGCAATAATACAATCATTGTATTTCAGTTTTGTTGGTAAAGCATATTTTCAATTCTATCTAATCTGAAAACTCCATTTGCAAAGGAGACTCTGGGCAAAAAAATTTGAAATCCTTCTCTCTCCAGATTTCTGCAACTTGATCTATTTTTAAAAGATATGAATATCTCTCTGCCACCTTTTATGGATTGTTTGTTCACTTGATTGAATTTTTTTCATGCTTTCTTTGCTTGATCCATTGTAACCTTGGAAAATTGTGAAGTAGTTGGCTTAATTCACACTTGAATTTGGAAATAAAATGAACTTTAAATACTTGTACTTGATGAACTTCTAAAATATTTGTATGTTCCATTTGATCATGATATCATTTGTAATGATGAAACATATACTTTTTGTTGATTGTTATGATTCCTTTTGAAGTTCAGATAGCTTATAAAGCATGTAGTAGCCTATAAAGCATGTATTTCAATTCTGTTTTAAATCAAAAGTCAATTTTACAAGGGGAGACTCTAGCAATTTTTTTCCAAAATGACTATTTTCCTCTCTCCTTTTCAGCTTTCCACCCTGATTTGTAAAATTATTTCCTTCTTGACTTATTATGATGCTTCCTTCTTTTCTCGTAAACCATCTATAAATGATGTTTGTTTTCCATTCTCTTGAAATTAAACAATAGTTGTTTCTTTATTAACCAGTTAAACTGATCTTTTCATTCCATGTTGCAACTGTTCCTACAAAACTCATAAATAAGTTAGAAATATATAGGCTTTTTGGCCTCTCTTATATCCATGTGATCTTATTTTCTTCTTCATTCTTCTTCTGTGAACTATTTTCAACTTCTTTTATGCATCCCCGCATTTTTTTCTTTTGTAATCTATTTCAGATTCTGCTTTTCTATTCCAATCCTTTGCCTTTTATTTCTTTCTGCTAAAGATTTCTCTTTATGCACTCTACTCTCTTTTGTTTCCATGCCCATTTACATCGCTAAGTTGTCCTATGTCATGTACCTATATTTCTTTCTTTCAAGTACCATTAGATACATTGAATTTAGAATATGTACTTGCTTTAGAACAGGTGTATAGGAATAAAAATGTACCCGAATCTCAAAATTGACAGGTACTACTGTTTATCTTGAAGGTGACAAGAAAATAAGATGGAGATGGAAGCGGAAGATGAAACAAGATGAAGCTGGAGGTGTAGATGATGCGGAGTGGGAAAGAAGATAAAAAGGCAATGATGGGTTCACTTTTACTCCTCTACTCTTATTCTTTGGCACATGTAATATTCTCTTTTCCATGTATATGATGTTGTTACTTAGTCACATCCCACGGCTTGTGTGGGAAAACTTGTGATCTCTTATGAATAAAGCATTAAGTTGAAATAATGAGTTGACTATCTCTTTCTGCATTCAAATTTTCCTTGATTGTACAATGATGTAAGCAACTCAATATCTCAATCAAATGAATTAATATAAGAGATAAACTTAAAAGGAAAACCTGTAACTTCTAAAGTAAGCAACCTTTGAATGAGATGTGCCTCCTTGTATGTTGTTTTACTGCATTAAGCATATGCTCTTCACTTTGACTCCTTCCTACTATCTCCATTTAGACATTATTGTCACTATTTGTTTGGTGGTATTTTCTTGATGGAAGTAGCAGGAAAGGAGTCACTTGTAACATTTTATGATAACATAGATGGATGTAATTTCATTAATCACAAATAACTTTAATGAATACAGAGCAATAAATCTGATGAGCACAATCATAATAATAGTGAAGTTGATTATTTGAAAACTGCAAATATGTTTGTTGTCCCAAAACCAAACACTTCACTTATTTTGCAATTCGGTGTCTTCATCAAGACAACACAAAATTTGTCCTTTGGGGCCTATGTTCTTTTGTTGAGGATATTCATGAAAATACAGACTATGTGATCTATTATGTTTTTGTAACAGGACGCATAATTGTAGATTTCATGTAATCTTTTAAATAAATTAGCAGTAACGATATAATTTGATATAAATTCCCCTAGCTTAGGTATAATTCACCAATGCTATCCATCGTAACAAAGTTTCGAGTTGCCCATTTCTACACAAGTGCAAAAATTGTCAACATCTATCATAGAGTATAACATGAGGATTTTTGATGTGATGAACAAAGCCAATTTATTTTTGGTGAATTAAGTAAAATTTCTTGGTTTATGGAAGGATTCGCATCTAGATTTAGTTTAAAATTGCACAAAAAAATTCCAAACTAAATCATAGGCCATGGAAGAAATTATTCGAGTGGATAAAATATAATACTATGGAGAAGTTAGTTCATCCAACCATAAATGAAGAAACATTTGACACAGAATGTGAATATTGAAAGAATTATATGAAGGAAAGAATAAACAACTCAATATATGATATGTAGAATGTGGAGATAAAGGATACCATAAGAAAGATTACACCAAGACAAAATTACGGGACGAGAAGAGTATTACAAAGTATGTAGGAATTGGGGACACTCACTTAATAATTGTCACCTATAATAACACTATGTCAAACAACCTCATAACATGGTATGTATATTTTTCAAAGCCACTACTCATGAAGTTAAGAATTTAAGGGCTTTGATGGATCTAAAGGAAGAAGTTACCAGAATTTATTTATAATACAAACACTATTGGCCACTAAAATGCAGCCAACTTCTCCAAAACTAGAGATGGTCACCTCCCTCGACCAAAGGTGTGTTGGGCTCATGCTTCACTATTAAAACTAAGAATGGATACCACATTCTCTCTGCAATTGAGTCTTATTTAGGCCCTACCATATCCACAAAATACTATGGGTTGGACACTTTATTCACCACAACAACCACCTAGATAGAACATGCCTCCACCTCATGCACATTATGGAGGATATCAAGGATAGAGCCAAGGCTGAAATGCTCCAAAGATACCATGTGGTGCACATAAAGGAGGTTTCCAACGTGGTTACCAACAAAGAAATTTGAGAGGGAGTGATTTTCTATCTTTACAGAAAACTAGACAACAATACATGAAATTTTCCTTCAAATCCATAATGAGAATTATTTTGCACATATTCTAGATTGCAAGAAAAAACATAACATAGAACATTGTCCCACATTGAAGAAACAAAGGAAAGGAAAACAATTACATAATGTCAAAAGGATAAATATGGTTCCTACAGAAACTGATAATCTTCAAGTTGTTACCATATTGTAATGAAAATAACAAGGATTGAAACATGTGGAGATTTCAATGGATCCCCAAATACGATGAGCATACAAGGACACTTACCCCAACCCAAGGAAAGAAAAAAATCACTTCTTGAAGAAGCTAGAGATTTTCTCCATTCAATCCAAAATAGATATGTCAATGCACAAAATAGAGGGGAACCAAAAGCACATATCTATAACTAGACTATAAGAACCCTAAAATATCAAGGGGTCATTTCCAAAATATAGGATCTATTGATCATAGTAACCATTTTTCACAATGAGGATATTTCACTAAACATATCTAACTTACTCATGACTACTAGAGAGTGCATCAAGTGGAATAAATAAAGAAAACAAAACTATTTAGTATGTGAAGGATAAAAATCTATGGGATTGTCATCACCAATCCGGCACTATGATAATTCTTCACTGGGAACTCCTCGTGCTATGATTATTTACTAATGCACAGCCTTTAGTTTGGTGGATGTAATCTGGAAACACAACAACAAACATAACACAAGAATACCATAGACTATGATAAAAAGGAATGATGATAAATCTGAAATATCAGAGTAAATTATAATATTAGCATGAAATTGTTACAATCTCACCCATGAGGTACTTCAAGTGCTATTGACTTCACTTGCCTTTCACCAATACTATGGGAGAAACTTCACAATTACACCTCTTAATGGCTTCTTCAACACACCTTTAAACTGATGGCTTCCTTTACACACTTACTCATACAATATTTCTCACTACTTCCTTCTATGCTAAATAAGGGGGTGGCCTCTTTATTTATAGACTTCTAGGATTATCCATCTTATCTCTAAGATAGGATAGAAATCCACTCTAACGAATCATATTCCATACCTTAACTCTATCTCGTACATGTAAGCTTCTCTTTTAAGATAAGATAAACCTTATCATTTCACATGGGTTCCACATTTTAGAATTTTTACAAATAAAATATACAAAATATTTATGACCTCACTCCTTGTCCTTATTACCAATATAATATTTCTAATTCCTAATCATGTAGACCCTACTTCTCTTCTTACCCCAACTTTGACATTTTAACATTATCTGGACCACTTATGACAACTATTTACTTTTTACCACAACATTGCTATTGTACTTTTGACTATTGCCGTACTATACATTATTGGTGGTGTCGATCGGGCAAAGCCGTTATCTTCATCGACGCTACTACTAATTATACTTAACAACATCCTATTCCTAATACATACATTAATGAAATAGAAATTATGGAGGAAAATTTTAGTGTCGACATCTTCCCCCTTCCAAGCTTCTACTCTATCCTCGGAGTAGACTATTCAGGTGCTTGGAAAATCCTCAACATTTTGTGGTTGACCCATTTTGTAATGGGAGTGCCATCCAATTCCTCCAGTCGGTACGTACCATTTTCATACACAGCTGCTATTTTGTAGGGCCCCATCCATTTTGGAAGAAATTTTCTCTTTCTTATTTTTTTGTATCTGGAATCATATACTAGAACCAAGTCATTCACATGAAATGGAGACCACCGGATCTTTTGATCAAAGTATTCCTTCTGCTTCATTTTCTTCTTATAGCTTGTATCCTTGGCTATTTCCCTCATTTCCTCTAGCAAGATGTACCAACAATTCTTTTACTAAATCACTTTCATCCATTCTTTCATTTTTCATTACTCTGACCGTGGGAATATCAAACTCAATAGGAAGAACTAGATCAATGCCATAAGCCAACTGAAATGGGGAGTATCCTGTTGCTGAATTTGATGTTGCCCTATATGCCCACAATGCTGCATGAATCCTTTTATCCCATTTATGTACCTGCAAGGCTGCATCTTTTGCTAGAATTTGACACAACACAAAATTTGTTCATTCCACTTGTCCATTTGTGCTTGGCTTGTATGTTGTTTCCTTCCTGTGCTTAATAGAAAACTTATTGACTAGGGATTCTACCACCTCATTAATGAAGTCACTTCCTTGATCTATTACAATTTCCAATGGACAACCAAATCTGGTGACAATGCGTTCATATATGAACCTTGCCACTTCATCCATGGAAGTTGTTTTCAATGGCCTAGCTTCAACCCACTTGGTTAAATAATTTGTGGCAACTACAATATACTTATTTTGGCGTGAGGTAGTTGGAAGTGGACCTACAATGTCTATTCCCCACTTTTCAAAGGGACCAAGAGGAAGAATAGGGCATAATGGAGCTGATGAAGTCTTACGGTTACCATGTGTTTGACAAATATCACATGTCTTACAATAATTATAACAATCTTTAAAAAGAGTGGGCAGTGATAACCTGCATCCAAGATCCTTCTTGCTGTAAGTTGTCTAGAGAAGTGCCCTCCACATGTACCATTGTGGAATTCTTCTAACAGTTCCTTCCCTTGATCATGTCCAACTACCCTCTTGATCTGGCCCATCGTGTCCTATTCGAAATAATAATCCATGCAGAATAGAATATGGACGACTGGCTTGAGTAATCTTTCTCTTAGTCTTTGCATTGGCACCATCAGGAAACTTGAATTCATTCAGATAATTCCAAATATCTATGTATTCACTAGGGATTGTGTCAAGGGATAACAATGCTGCATCGGGGAAATCATCATCATCACAAGATGATCCTAAACCATCATAGGCTCGAGAGAGTGCATCTGCATTGACATGCTTCTTTCCTGGCCTATCTATAATATCAAATTCAAATTCTTGTAGAAAAATTATCCATCTTGATATCCTCCCTGATGGGTTAGGCTTATTTACAATATATTTTAGAGCCTGATGATCTATTACAACTAGAAATTTTTTCCCTAGCAAGTAATTCCTAAACTTCATTACAGTAAAAATGATAGCCATAGCCTCTTTTTCAGTTACAGTATAATTTACCTCAGCAATGCTCATTTGTCTACTCCCAAAGTAAATTGGATGTTCATTCCCATTTTCATCCTTTTGGCTCAAAGTACTTCCTAGTGCTACATCTGAAGCATCAATGTACACAATGAATGGCTTGCTCCAATCTAGATTCTTTAAAATAGGTGAAGACACCAGGGCTTCCTTCGCTTGTCCAAAAGCTTCATGCGCCTTATTTCCCGGTTCATAAGTAACATCCTTCTTCAAGAACTCGGGTTAGTGGATGTGCAATCTACGAGAAATTATTGATGAACCTTCTATAGTACCCCACATGGCCTAAAAATGATCTCAACTTACTTCTATTCATAGAAATGGTAACTCTTTGATTTTTGAAACTTTATCGGGATCAAGATACAAATACCATCTCTGGATACAACATGCCCTAACAAAATGCCTTTAGAACATCCAAAGACACACTTTTTAGGGTTTAGTGAGGCTTGTGCTTCATCTAACCTTTGAAATGCTATCTCCATTTGGTGGTGGTCCAACTTGCTGCCATAGATGCAAAAATCATACAAAAATACTCGATGAAGGTCCCAATGTAGGGTTCGAACACCCTATTCATCAAACGCTGGAATGTTTCCGGAGCATTACACAACCCAAAAGGCGTAACTCTATAAGAAAACATTCCCCAAGGAGTGGTGAACGTGGTCTTCAGCTGATCTTTCTCTGCTATACGAATTTGGTTGTAGCCGTTATATCCATCAAAGAAACTATAGCACTCCTGGCCAGCTACTTCGTCCAAGATCTAATCTGAAAATGGAAGAGGGTAATGATCCTTCTTTGTTGCCTTATTGAGATTCCTGTAATCAACACAAATGCGTAGCTTCCCATTCTTTTTTATTGAGATCACAATGGGAGAAACCCATTCTGAATTCTCCACAAAAATATGAATCCTGCATCAAGCAACTTATCTATTTCTTCTTTTACAGTCTTGGAAAAATTAGGATTCATTCTATATGGCATTTTCTTTATGGGCTTAGCACCATCTACCAGCTCAATAGAATGTTCTACCCAACTTACTTGATAGAGTTCCTTGTAATCAAAAGTGAATATGTGTATGTACCTTCGAAAGAGCTGGAGGTAGGATTCCTTCTCACTCTCCATCACAACATCACCAATCTTTATTTGTTGGAGACGATCATCAACTTCTTCAGATAATTTTATGGGGTCATGAGTTGGTGTGACTGGAAGGATATCCATGACTGAAACATCAACCTCACTTTCTTCATCTTCAGTGTCCACTTCACTGGTACTAGAGTAATCAGATGATGTCCAATCATCGAGTTTCATCACTTCAATCCACGAGTTCGCCTTATGATGTCGAGGATCACGTTTATCTTCACCCTCTCTCTACCATGTCCAAGTGTCATGAAACCTTCATTCCAGTAGTTTCTTGCATGAACTCTCCTTAGCCATGGTCTTCCAGCAGCATTGGGTACGCAACAGTACCATTTTTCATCACCTGAAAGTCTACCACACATACAACACCCATAATGAGATATTGCCACATTTGAAACCGCACCTTTCGGTTTAGTTTTTCCTTTATTTAATGACCTTAACATAAGTGTTCAAGGGTGATCAATTTTTAAACCCAACATATTCATTACAGACTCAGTCATTACATTAACTGCAGTACCTCCATCAACTTAGACATCATGAATTGAAATACCATTACATAATACCTCGGCTTGTGGAGCATAGGGATCCGCCTCTACCTCCAAAATAGGGACCTTAACCTCCTTCCTTCGTCGAGCATTGATTCCACTTCGCAACTCCCGCCTCTTCTCAGAAGACATAGCCAAGAGTTGACCATATGTAATATTTGCAGGCCTTTTGGACAGATCTTCCAAGATGGAGTATGGTCCTTGCCCCGTGAAATCAGAAAATCCTGCACACCCAACTTTCTTCTCCTATGTTTCTTACTAGTTTCTCCTTTCATCTTCTTAGGATCATTTCCATCTTGATTATCTTTTTCTTTCTATCTTTTTGTTACAAACACATTTACTTCATTATTTTTGCTCTTATCTACTACATCAAAAGAATTCACAGTGCTTTTCCTTTATCATTATCTCCTTTACCATATGTAGAAGCTTTATCTAGACAATTATACTTATAATGACCCTTTTATAACAACCATAACATAAAACTTCAGAAGTATTTCTTTTGGACCTCTACCTCCTCCTTGAGAACTAAATTCTTTTCCTTGAAGAAGATTAATAGTTAACTGACCCATCTTTTTGAGCAGATCTTCATACTCAGTAGATGTACTAGGAGAAATATTTGTGCTCACCGGGAGTGGTTGTGGATTCTGGACCAAAGGTGCTGGTGTAGGCTCTACTTTAGCAACAATTTCTTTGGGCTCCTCTTCCATGCTTTCTTCTTGCCTTCTTGCAATCTCCTTTGCTTGTTCAATGGTAGCTGGGCGGTCATACTTCACTCGTTGTCTGATCTCTGGCTTCATCCCAAGAATGAAGTGCTTACATAGGAGATTATCCATGCCATTCATCAACCCATCCGCTAATCCTTCCTTCCGGATCTGGGCATCGAGCTTCCTCCTTAGCTCTAGAACACGAGCATAATAATCACTAATCTTCTCTTTCTCTCCTTAGGATAGCTTTGTGATCTCGATCATGAGATCTGCATATTTTTGTTGTTCACCAAATTCTTCAAGAAAACTTTCAGTTAATAAATCCCATGATTTTTTCACATTTTCACCTAGTGTTTCAAACCACCAAAGTGTTGAACCATACAAAAAGGTAGAAAAAAATTCAGTCCATTGTTCCCTTCTTATAAGGCCATTACAAATACAAGATCGTTTAAACTCTTGAATGAAAGAGGAAGCATGTTCATTAGATGGGCTGAAAAAAATAGGAATCTTCCCCATTTTCAAAAGTAACCACCGTAAAATACCAACCCACAAGTATAATCAACAAGACTTATGTGCACAAATAATTAGAATCACTATAATAGAATGTGACTTTACACCTTTCTACTGGTAAAATAGAAATGACCACCGTAATTATGGTAAAACTTGACTTCTGTGGTAAAACCGACTTTTTGTGGTAAACACTATTCACAGTAAAAAGTGAAGTTACTGCGATAAATACTATTCATGGTAAAAAGTGAAGTTACTGCGGTAAATACTATTCATGGTAAAAAGTGACTTTACTGTGATAAATACTATTCACAGCAAAAATGACTTTACCATGGTAACTACTATTCACGGCAAAAATGACTTTACCATGGTAACTACTATGCACAGTAAAAATAAGGTTACCCTCCAATTGATTTTTGACTAAGTTGGAATATCTCTCCGTAAAATCCACCAACAAGGAATGATCCTAAGAACCGAACTAGAATGTCATCACCAATCCGGCACTATGATAATTCTTCACCGAGAACTCCTCGTGGTATGATTATTTACTAATGTACAACCTTTAGTTTGGTGGATGTAATATGGAAACATAACACAAGAATACCATAGACTATGATAAAAGGAATGATGATAAATCTGAAATATCGAGTAAATTATAATATTAGCATTAAATTGTTACAATCTCACCCATGAGGTACTTCAAGTGCTATTGAATTCACTTTCCTTTCACCAATTCTATGGAAGAAACTTCACAATTACACCTCTTAATGGCTTCTTCAACACACCTTTAAACTGATGGCTTCCTTTACACACTTACTCATACAATATTTCTCACTACTTCCTTCTATGCTAAATGAGGGGGTGGCCTCTTTATTTATAGACTTATAGGCTTCTCCATCTGATCTCTAAGATAGGATAAGAAATCCACTCGACGAATCATTTTCCATACCTTAACTCTTATCTCGTACATGTAAGCTTATCTTTTAAGATAAGATAAACCTTATCATTTCACATGGGTTCCACATTTTTAGACTTTTTACAAATAAAATATACAAAATATTTATGACCTCACTCCTTGTCCTTATTACCAATATAATATTTCTAATTCCTAATCATGTAGACCCTACTTCTCTTCTTACCCCAACTTTGACATTTTAACATTACTGGACCACTTACGACAACTATTTACTTTTTACCACAACATTCCTATTGTACTTTTGACTATTGCCGTACTATACATTATTTTATGTGTCGCATCGAAGCATCATTATCTTCTATCGGACGCTACTACTAATTATACTTAACAACATCCTATTCCTAAGACATACATTAATCAAATAGAAATTACGGAGGAAAATTTTAGTGTCGACAGGATGTGGATACTCAATTGAATATATTCTTTGGGGGTATGAAATAAAATATGTGGTGTTTGATTTTGGAAGCATCATTAACATGATGCCTAACTACACTTAGGAAGATATAGGATCCCCCATTTTGGCTTACAATATGGTTACTTTTATCCAATTTTTCCCCTCAGGAAAAATTGATCAAACATGACCTTACATAGGAGGAAATGGAGAGGTTGGTTCAATCGTGCAAGCTCACATTCGATCCCAAAAATCAAGTTATGGGTGGGCTCAAAAATGGAGAAGCAAGGTCGAAAAATGAGGCCAAACAATGTTAAAGGATATCAGAGCTCAATAGGAGAAAAATGGGAAAAGGCAGTGTTCACTTGAGGCCTAAATTGGCTAAGTATAAAAGAGTCACCGAAGCCTCCATGTGTCTCAATGATGCAAATACAAAGTTCAAGTCCAAAGAAGGGTCTCCAAATTAGTGTAGGCCCTCAAAGTGGTAAGAGTCTCGAAAAGGCAGAGTCGACCGCTGAATCAAATAAGTATAAAAGAGTCAGCAGAAGCCTCCATGTGTCTCATCGGTGCACCTCCAAAGGTCAATTCCGAAGCAGGGTCTGTCTCCAAATGAGCGCAGGCCCTCCACATGTCGAAGGTCTAACAACTTGTTCCTAAATAGGTGGAAAAGGCATAATCCACTATTGAAACTTCTATGAGCTAGTAGAAGCCTCCACATATCAACTCAGCACAACTTCAAAGGTTAAATACAGAGGTAGTCTCCAAGCGAGTGCATGCTCCCCATGTTTCTAGTGCCTGGAAAAGTTGCACCAACCATTAAAAATTCTAAGAGCTTGTGGAATCCTCCACGTGTCAGCTCAGCACAACTTCAAGGGTAAAACCCAAAGGCAGGTCCCAAACATGTGCTAATCCTCCACGTGTCTAGGGTCAGACATAGTATCTTCGCCAAACAGGAGGGACTTAGCCAAAACATAAAGGAAATAAAGTAGGCCCATGGACGATGCCAAGTGTCCAATCGGTACAACTTCAAGAGTGAAAGGAGGGGGTGAAATATTAAGACGTGTGGGGCTTCCATGTGGATCTTGCATGGATAAAATCTTTTAAATATTGTGAGCCCATGTTAAACGCCTAACCTTGACCTTCAAATAGCCATATCTTTCAACTGGGAACTCAGATTTGAGCAAGGGAGGACTTTTTGGAAAGCTCTCGACGTCTGCTACTCACCTACCACCATAATGAAAAAATACAGTCCTCCATTTTTGAAGCTATAAGGCTTCTCACCTACCACTATAATGAAGTATGGGCTTCCTTTCTTTCTTAAAAAAGAACACTAACAGAGGCATGGGTTTTGCAGTAGAACCCATTATTGTTGTAGGAAAATTCATTGCTCTTTTGGGGTGGTTGAACAAGAATTCATATTTCATATATCTCCTTATCTAATTCTTCCTATATATTGTAAGGAGGGGAAATTTTCAAGGGGCTATACATTCTTGATTTGTACCCTCCCTTCTTCTCTGTTCTATAGGTGAATTTGTGGAGTTTTTAAGCCTCCCATTTAGATTGTAATACAAAGCTTTCCTCTTGGCCGTTGTAGTGTATGTATCAACTTTGGAGCAATTATACATCTATGTGGATGATTTTCAGCCCTCTCTTGCATTCATTGTCTCTTTCCTGATCTCTCATTACAACCCTGGTTGGTTGTGCATGGTGGTTCTATTGCATTTTTATGGTTTGTTTTTATTGCAAAGCAGGTGTTCAACATTCCTTTGGTGCATCACCTTTGTTAGTTTAGGTTTATTTTCTTGCATATTTTTCCAACCCTATCTCCTTTGGCAAATTAGAATATATTTTAGAATTGGACCCTCTACAAATTATATGTGTGCACCTGAATAGAGGAATAGGAACCGACCTTCATCCAGAGAGCTCTCTCAATTTGCAAAGTCCCATAATTTGAGAGATTCTCCATGTTATGTAATCACACTGAGAGTATCAACCCATCAAGTCATAGACATTCAGGGGTGCTGTGATTTTGCACTAATAGTTACTCTTAACATCACAGATGATGGGAGGGTAGATCCAATCACTGGGCTTGAGTATGTGGAAATACATGTGGGATACCTAAGCTTAAAAGGGAACTTTGAGTTGATTGACTTGAATACAAATGAAATAAACTATCCTATGTTGGTTGGGAAGAAATGGGTGTATGATGGAAATATCACAATCAACATAGTAACAAATTAGATGGAATCTAACCTACACAATTCTATTATTTCCATACCAATGAATAGGTCTTAACAAAATCCATATACTATCCCCATAGAACCTATGTCCTTGTATGCACATGATGTTGAAAGTTGATTTAAGGTCACGCATCAAGAAAAATCCATAGTTTTGCATTACAAAAGGGGTGAATGTAGATGAATTAATAAATTGGGAATTTCCTACTACTATTAAGACCAATAATCCATTCACAAATGAAAAATTGCAATACAACATCAAGTCTCCAACTAAGCCTAAAATATCCCAATTATATGGATTTGTGCAGCATGGTCGAGATTATATTGATACAAATGGAGAAATCCATATCCCCTGGGAGTGAGAATCTTCCATTAGTGTGGATTCATATGTGGGATTGAACCATTTGATGTGTAAATAGCATGAAGTAAGGCCCATTATCATAATTTAGGTAGAATAAAAAGGTACTCCACTTTTCTTCATAACCTCTAATATAGATGCATTCTTGGTTGAATTTAAGAAACATGTACCTCAAGAAGACATGAGGATCAACACACTAGATTATGCACTAAAAGTAATAGTATTCAAATGATGGGCAATACACAGATCAAAGAACCTTAGTTATCTGAAGCAATAGGTATTATGCATTTACGGTTTGTTTTACCTAGAAAATTAACTAAAGATAACACTAAGTGTTATGTAGAGAAATGTTTAGAGCTTCGTATTCAAGAATGTATTGAGATTTGAAAAGAGAAGAAAATTAAACCTAAGTTGTGGGCACATATGTTCATCAAAACATTGACATCATTACCAAATGTTTGGTATTGTCATCAAGAGAAGAGATAAACACACAATTGGGGAAAAGTGTAGCAAGACTTCATTCAAACATTTATGTTCAAAGATATCCATCCCATGGTATATGTAACTCTTAAAAAGATCAAAAATTCTTATGCCATTGAACTATTGACTCAGTAGGGAGAGCTAAATTCCCATATCCTAAAGAAATCAAGAAAAGGAATTTTGGAGAGAATAGTAGTGGGACTGAAACCATAAAAGGGTGATGTACAACAAAGTAAATGTGTGTCACATGGTAGGAAATATTAAGGAAGAAGAAGAAGAACATAAAGATGAGGAAGACATGGAATTATTCAAAATATGTGAACCTAAATGTATTAAACCTATACCATATGAGATAGAAGTGTGCCATGAAGAAGAGGAATATATATGAAATTTGAATATGGAAGAAAAAAAGGGTCCAAAATGGTAGAAGACACCAACCCATCCAACACGGTGAATTTAGCCACTATGGGAGACTACTAGATAAAAATGATGTTTGAAATACTACAAATATTACGTGATTATGAAGATGTGTTCCCCCTAAATTCACCAAGATAAAGGGATTGGATCCATCACTACGATTAATGTGCATTGAATTAAAATAAGGAGAAAATCCGATCAAGAAAAGTCCATATAGATTGAATGTAAACATGAACATAAAATTAAAAGTAGAACTCCACTACATGGTGGATGTGAGATTAATCTATCCTATAGAGAAATCACATTGGGTGAGCTTAGTAGTCACTCAACCAAAGAAAACACAAGAAATTATAATTTTTAGTTGTAGTGGCCACACTTTACACACACAAATACAATAGTAAAATACTAGGATAAATTTTATTTTATTTTTTGAATTACATTTCTCACTACACACAACACAACATGGCATTCAAGTAAAGAACTCGACTTGCATACGACTATCACAAAAATCATCGACTCACATAGATGAATGAAAACGACATAGGCATGTTGATGCTACACTTTTCCCAATGGAAGGTTACTAGTAAAGACACAACCACAAGAACATAGCTTCAGGAATGGCAAACCCACAACACCTCATTTCTTCAATTGCATCTTAGTTACGATTAACATTCTAGGAACATTATTGTGCAAGTATAGTTTCCTCCTTTCTCCATCTCCAAAATCTTAAATTCATTCCATTTTAATTTATAGTTCGACCAATTTAGGTTGGCTTCCTTTATGCATCATATAAATTTCCATAACTTACTGGCTTACTTGCAACAATTCAAATCACATATACATCACTTAATTATCTTGTTCTTATGTTAATAATGTGCTCCTCAAACGTTTATTTAATGTCTAAAATTTACCCTTGCTACAAAAGTGGATCTAACGTGATGTCAAGGTGAAATCTTGGGATCAAGGAAGGCATAGATTTGAAATAGATTTTTCCCAAGAACATCCATCGATCACGGACTAGTTATTTCGCTACCATTATTATTATAGTTCAATAGCTTGTTAAATCCCAAATTTTTATTTTTATAGGTATATCTTTTGTAATCTCGACGTTTAGCCACACCAAGGCAATGTAAATTCTTTGTAACACATGAAGATGTTTAAATTAAGTCATAAGGACTCCCAGTGGCATTATTCCTAACCTCAAATTTTTTTTTACTCTCGGATGATTTACTTTTACGTCACACTAGGGTATCATGATTACTATCTTTTAAAACATAAGGGTTACGATAGTACTTGTCTAACATATTAATGAAACACATGGTTAAGCTTACTTCCGTTTCACCAAGGGCTTCAATCTCTATTATAGGCGTGATTAAGGTTAAAATGTATTTACCCTATAATCCTTTCGTGAAAGGTCAAGGCACTAAATTTTCACAAACCCAAGACAATACATTTATCTACAAGAGACAAAAGGGTTCACTAACGAGAATGCAAGACAAAGAAAAAATATATCGTGATCTTCATTTATGTCGCTTGGACTCAACATGGATTTCATTAACTGCTGAAGTTAATTTTAGGATCTGATTTTCGTAAGGCCCGAAAATCCAATAGGGTACAAGGGAGTAATATCTCTACCTACTCCACAGATGGGAAGGTTACACCACTTAGTCATTCCCTCTAACAAGGACTCATAAGGTGACTTCCAAGGTGGTCTTCACCACTCAGCCTGGTGTCGGGCCTAAAGAGAGGACATTCATCTTGTGATTACCAAAACTAGAAGGAAACCACATACTCTGGATAGGTTGGACCATGACATTCCTAAAAATGGGTTCACGACAATGTCGCTAGACATAAAGACTATGACGGTAAACTCCAACTAGGGGTTTTATTTACCTATCCTAGAATGTTCCATCAAGCACAAAGCTTAAGTTAATTCTACGGTATTAAATTTCTTATCTGGTAAAAGGGATCACACATGCAGGTAAGCTATGCATGAGTATTTTATTATGGTTGAGTGTTTCCATTACAAAAAACTCTTTAGTACATTTGCAAGGTGAGAAGATAACCCAGTAGTTGATTTAATCATTTATTGAATACTGAAAAAGTACTACAATATATTCACTTAAATTTCAATTTACTATATATAAATCAAACACCTTTTTTTTGCCATACACAACTAAAAATAAAATTGAACTGGTGATTAGATGCACATTTCCTAAGTTATCCCTAAAACTAACATCTCATGCATATAAAAAAATTTCAAATATAATTTTTTTGTAACAAGAGACTACATTAGACAATTATTCATTTTACAATGACCTATAAAAATTACAATAATAATAATTAAATTACACATCACCTTTTTGTCGTCATTCTTCCATCCTGCAAAACCCACGTGAGCTAGATATCGCGATAAATTGTTGGCATGGCATCCATCCTAATCCATCATAATTATAATTTTTAGTTTCCTATTTACATCTGACAATAATTATAACTTGCAATCAAAATAAGAAAGGTCTAGAAACATGTATTCATTGCATTTCATTTTTCTTCATTTTATAAACCCAGGAGAGAGAAAGAGAAGGGGAGAGAGAGAAAACATCACTTTGGTCAAAAGTTCTAATACACACAACAAGTTTCATTATAGTGTTTTAAATAGTTATTTACATGTGTTTAAATGTTTTCAGGGTGATTTGGCAACCCTACGAGGTCCCGCAGCTTTCTATTCTTACATTTTCTTACTCGCTACAAAACGTTCAAAACGGGCTCAGAGGCTAAGAAACTACTTCCAAAGGTTATCTTCTGATGAGCACACACACCACGATTAACTTTCTACGTGTCCCCAGATATACCAAGAATTCATAGCATCTAACGGAATTGAAAAAGAGCGAACGGTTTACATTTGGCGGCTAGTTTTCTAGGGCCACTGATCGTAGTTCACCCAGTTGTAAAATGACAAAAGTTAGCTCGAGGGCCTAGAAAACCACATCCAAAATGAACATTCGATGGAGGAGCATGCAACGAGACATCTCCTACTAGTTCCCCTATATAAGGAGAATTCATCAGAGTTGATGGGACTGAGAACTAGTAAACCATTTTCAAACGGCATCAAGTTTTCTGGAGCGACAAGACGAAATTGGTCCAGTTTGACCTCGTCAAACTATGACCAAAGGCCTACAAAATGGCTTCGCCAAACTATCCCAAAAAGTTATCTTTCCTATACTGAATGTTCCATGCATTTGTCTAGTATAAACGCTAGAGGTTTGCGAAGATGGGACGTGGTTTCTCCTTCCGGTTTTCAAATGGTGGTCCAAAACGAAAGCCAACTTTCTAGTTTTAACAGCTCTCTACTGTTGTAAACCGGTGTAACAGGGCTCCTATAAGGGCGTCAAAAGGATGTCTTATGATCGTTTCAGGTCAAACCCAAAAATCAAGGTGACTCCTCGTATACCAAGGTACACGAATGAAAATTCACATCTCATTTCTAGAGTTACAAAGGGTACTTAGTGAGTCTCCAAAAATTATAAAATTTAACTATTTAAAACAAGGAGAAGGTCAAATTTATCAATGGGGAGTCAAATTCGTCTGGTCGATAGCATGAAATTGGATTGGAGCGGTCAAGAAGGGTAAGAGTTTTCTAAATCATCTCGAAGCGAGGGTGATAGTTCATGTTTTAAAGTAGGCGAGTTATAATGACGTCGTGAGTTACGACATGACAATTTATTGTTTTGCAACGAGTTGAAGGGACAATTAACTGTATTAAAATTCCTAATACTTTAAAATTCTATTTAGTTGCAAAAGAGAACTAAAACACGAGAATTATGAGAGGTAAGGGAAGAAGGACCATGCCTAGAGAACGAAGTCGGTCGAAGCCACAGGCTTGGGTTCAGTCTCTTGCTTTACATTTCATTCAACTAGACCATGAGCATCCCCAGCTCCACCATTTAACATACATGTCTTCTGGATTCGACCCACCACTTGCTGAGCATGATCAAAGGGTTTCTTATTGTTGTTGTTTGGATAGGATGAGATCTTCCTCCTTTTGTGCATAGCCTCAAATCTTGCAACCATTAGACCAAGATTTTTGAAGGTGTTTAGTCAAGCATTTCACATGCCTTAATCATGCCTCCACATTTTGCACATTCTCATGTGCTCATCAGACACCAAGCAAACATAATGATTAATTCTAGGCATGATTCTACAAGAGGCACTCATGCCATCAAAGTATTTACAACCCTCATGCACTGAACATGCATGGCTGAAAGCTAATTAAACAAAAATGAAGCTTACATGGTCAGGGTATGTTCCATAAGACCACATCTCTTTGAGGCATTCTGCCAAACAAATCACAGTCCCTTTGCTACACCTCCATTTTGTGCATATGCTGCCATCATGGCATTCCATGAGACAACATTTCTTGAGGCATTCTTTCAAATAGTTCAATGCCTTCTTAACAGACCCATTTTTTGTTTATCCTACTATCATTGTAGCCCAGAGGCCACATATCTTTCAGGTATTTTGTCAAACAGTTCACCTGGGTTGTGTATGCCTTCACATTTTGCCTACGTGCCAAACTGGGCACTAAAACATTTTCTTGGAAGTTTCAAGGGCCTTTCAACAAATGCCTTTGTGCATATCCTGAAATCATTACAGTCCATGGGCTGCATTTTTTCCACGCCTTTATTGAGCCGTTCACATGAATTCATGTTTTTACAAATGAGTCAAATAGGGCACTTGCAACAACAACAACATCCGGAAAAGTTGCTCTACATTTTTGACTTTGATGGGAGCCCATGCAAGCAGGCACAAAGCTAGAAGATTGTTGGTCACGTGACCAGCTAAAATGAACAAAAAAACCTCCTCCATTTGCTTTGATGGGCATCCAAACTCTATCCCCAAGGCTTTTGGTGTTTGCAACAACATCTTACCAAAATACCTCTCTCCAAAGCTCTTTTTTCCCACGCAGGGGGTGTGTGGTGCGGCCTGGGGATGTTGGATAGTTGTGGATTCTCGCTTTGCATGAATCGAAGCATTTTCTTGCAGGTTTTCAAGGCCGTTTCAACATACTCATTCTTGTGTGTAGAACTCTGCGCCACTAAACCAGCCGCCCAACTTCCTAACCCAACGCATTGCAGGCTTGCGTTTCCAAAATGTGGGAATGATTTTCTCTAGTCCGCGCCTTTACGGGATTTTTGATTTTATTATTTTTATTTTTATTTCTTTTAAATTTATTTATCTATATTTTATCTATTATTTATTTTTATTTTATTTTATTGTTTTACAATTAAAGGAGGCATTACATTCTCCTCCCCTTAAGAAAGCATCGTCCTTGATGTGACATACGCTGAATAAAGAGAAAAGGTATGCAACAAGGGATGAATGTGGTGAATGTATGCTCTAATGTTAAGATTTCATATCCAAAATCATGGTTACGGGGTGGCCCTAGGAGCAATAGGTAGAAATTTCAACTTTGAAGGTTCGTGAAGATTGGTAGTTCTCTCTTATTTTTATTTCATTAATCTCTTTCCATTAAAGTTATTCTTAATTCAAGTCCTTTACCATTTCATTGTTATAACTTTAGTTACTTCATTCCTGTGGGTTCCCATCATGAACTACAATCCAACACCCTACTAGGGTCATACACAACACTAGATTTTCACAAGCATACCTTTACGTACTTTCACGATTTGTTTCACATTACAAGGGTTTCACCACACCATGGAATGACAACAAGTAGAACACATAACCATTAGTTTCCAAAATTATGCCCTATACATAGATCTAGTACCCACATATGATTGAAAAACATAATCAACACATTGATACATATACAATGGGTATCACAAGCCCCAAAACTCCATGACTATAACAACATAGTACCAATCCAATATCCAATAGTCCATACCGACCAAGGGAAGAGTCACGCCACCAATCATAACAAGTCTAACCAGAACTCACAAGAGGACACATACTCACTATACCAACTCCACACATAATAAGACATCATGAAACAAACCCCAGATATATCCAAAAGTACCATGTAAAACTCCATATATCTCCTGAAGTATCATAAATCAACTCCATGTACTCCTCGAAGCCTCATCAAATAGTCTCCATATACCTCCCAAGAGAAAGAAACATAGTGCCAAAACCAAGTCGGGTCACTCAACCATAGAGCCCTGTCTCCTTTCTACTTTTTAATGAGGTCGGGTCACCCTATTTCCCTGGGCACATAGAACCCCATTACCCCCAACCCAAGTGACATAATAACTCGTGGTTCAACAACCCGCTAGTTATCTCGTAACTCCTCGGGGGCGTACCCTCATACAAAGAAGTGGGTCCATAGGTCTAACCACTCCATGGTTAATCCCATGACCCTAATCCAACGCATTACGACATTATAACCAGCATAACAATCCATTCAAATGCCAAGTGGCAAAATAAAAACCTTGGGCTAGGCTACAAATCTTTCAAATAGGAAAAGAAAGTTTCAAAACCAAGAAAAGATAAAAAATGGCTAATTAGCCTTGGTTAGTGCAAGATCCAAATGTTAATGCAACAATAAAATAAATGCCCAAAATATAAGAACATGTCAATCAAGAAAACGGTTGGTTCTAGCTAAAAGAGAAAGATTAATTTACGAATAAAATACGTAATGAGAAAATAACACATCACAATCACTATGTGGCCTCATACCACCACCAAAGGGGTACTCATCGAGTTGTTGGCACTCAAACATTGAGCCTCAGCTCGTGAAAATATACATGTAACCAGAAATGAGTATATCAAATAATGTAACTATCATCATCTCTACCTGAATCATAACTCCAAACTCCCACAAGGATCAACATAGTCAAAATCACATAGGATTATTCAATGAACAATCCAATAGGAAAGAGTAGGGGACACAAGGTTGCATAAGTTGAGCCTAAGGTGGTGCACACCCATAATATACTGAGCAAGCTTGAAGTATACTAAACAGATAAAAGTGGGTTTTCAGTCTATATAAGACTCCACTTTCTCACTTGTACTCAGCTCAAGATTATGACAATCTGGTCCATGCCTCCTCTCTCCACACATACACTCTTGACATTTTTATCCCCTCAGGGTCATCTAGTGTAAGGTTTCACAACATACACATAACTACATCACTAACACAATGGTAATTCACACACAACAACCATAACGTCTTGCGCATGGTATAAATATACAGGGTACAACACAATCATTACCTTCATGGGTTATGATACATCACATTACCACATCCTGCACCCAAAGTGCATTCACTGTACGTTAGGGATCATACTCCCATATGCCCCTAAATCACGACATGAACTATCACATATTACATGAATTACACATATGAGGAACACAACGTCTAACATTACGACATATAGTCAATTGTAATACAACACGACAATGCCCACAACAAATCACAATACGGTGTCGACATCACGATAAACTTCCATTCACTTTACATAAATTTTTTCATGCAATACATCACTACATCTTCACATCACATAAGGTCAAAATGTTTCAACACTCTGCAATTCACAATATCATTCCATTCACACAAAACAAGGCGGTACATCACACACAGATTCCTCATTGGATCCACGAAAAGGAGAGTCAATACTCTCATCACAAGCACATCAACATGACAACAAATACGCACTAAGTGACATGCACCACATGTGCTTCCATAAGGTCACAATCACGACATAGTTCACTTAACAACATATATCACATTACTCTTCCATTATCCATCACCATGAAACACCATCACCATCATGTAACACCATCCCCATCATGCAGAATCATCACAACTCCAATCTATCCCAGAGGTTCGAGAGCATGAACCTCTGCTCTGATACCATATGTAGTGCCCACACTTTACACACACAAATACAATAGTAAAATACCAGGATAATTTTTTTATTTTTTTTGACATATATTACTCACTACAAACAACACAACATGGGCTTCAAGTACGTAACTCGACTCTCATACGACTATCACAAAAATCATCGACTCACATAGATGCACGAAAATGACGTAGGCATGCTGACGCTACACTTTTCCCAATGGAAGGTTACTAGTAAAGACACAACCACAAGAACATGGCTTTAGGACGGCGAACCCACAACACCTCATTTTTAATTGCATCTTAGTTATGATTAACATTCTAGGAACATTATTGTGTAAGTATAGTTTTCTCCTTTCTCCATCTCCAAAATCTTAACTTCATTCCATTTTAATTTACAGTTCAACCAATTTAGGTTGGCTTCCTTTATGCATCATATAAATTTCCATAACTTACATGGCTTATTTTGCAACAATTCAAATCAGATATACATCACTTAATTATCTTCTTCTTATGTTAAGAATGTGCTCCTCAAATGTTTATTTAATGTCTAAAATTTACCCTTGCTACAAGTGGATCTAACGTGATGTTAAGGTGAAATCTTGGGATCAAGAAAGCATAGATTTGAAATAGCTTTTTCCCCAAGAACATCCATCGATCATGAGACTAGTTATTTCGCTACCATTATTATTATAGTTCAATAGCTTGTTAAATCCCAAATTTGATATTTATAGGTATATCATTTTTAATCTCGACGTTTGGTCACACCAAGGCAATGTATATTCTTTGTAACACATGAAGATGTTTAAATTAAGTCATAAGGACTCCCAAAGTGGCATTATTCCTAACCTCAAATTTTGTTTTACTCTTAGATGATTTACTTTTGTGTCACACTAGGGTCTCATGATTACTATCATTTTAATTATAATGGTTATTATAGTACTTGTCTCGACATATTAACGAAACACATGGATAATCTTACTTCCAGTTTCACCCAGGGCTTCAATCTCTATTATAGGTATGATTAAGGTTAAAATGCATTTACCCTATAATCCTTTCGTGAAACGTCAAGGCACTAAATTTTCACAAACCCAAGATAATACATTTATCTATGAGAGACAAAAGGGTTCACTAACGATAATGCAAGACAAATAACAACTATATCGTGATCTTCATTTTAGGTGCTTGGATCCAATAGGGATTTCATTCACTGCTGAAGTTAATTTCAGGATCTAATTTTTGTAAGGCCCGGAAATCCAATAGGGTACAAGGGAGTAATATCTCTACCTACTCCACAGATGGGAAGGTTACACTGCTTAGTCATTCCCTCTAACAAGGAATCATGAGGTGACTTCCAAGGCGCTCTTCACCACTCAACCTAGTGTCGGGCCTAAAGAGAGGACATTTATCTCGTGATTACCAAAACTAGAAGGAAACCACATACTCTGGATAGGTTGGACCATGACATTCCTAAAAATGGGTTCACGACAATGTTGCTAGACATAAATACTATGACGGTAAACCCCAACTAGGGGTTTTATTTACCTCTCCTAGAGTGTTCCATCAAGCACAAAGCTGAAGTTCATTCTACGTTTTTAAATTTATTATCGGTAAAAGTGATCACACATGCAGGCAAGCTATGAACGAGTATTTTATTATGGTTGATTGTTTCCATTAAAAAAACTCTTTATTATGTTTGCAAGGTGAGATGATAACCTAGTAGTTGATTTAATCATTTATTGAATATTGAAAAATTACTACAATATATTCGCTTAAATTTCAATTTACTATATATAAATCAAACCCCTTTTTTTGGCCATACACAACTAAAAATCAAATTGAACTGGTGATTAGATGCACATTTCCTAAGTTATCCCTAAAACTAGCATCTCATGCATATTAACAAATTTCAAATATAACTTTTTTGTAACAAGAGACTACATTAGACAGTTATTCATTTTACAATGACCTATAAAAATTACAATAATAATAATTAAATTACACATCACCTTTTTTTGTCTTCATTCTTACATCCTACAAAACCCACGTGAGCTAAATATCGGATGATAAATTGCTATCATGGCATCCACCCTAATCCATCATAATTATCAGTTTTCAAATTCCCATTTACATTTGACAATAATTACAATTTGCAATCGAAATAAAAAGTTCTAGAAACATGTAGTCATTGCATTTCATTTTTTTCTTCATTTTGTAAACCCGGGAGAGAGAAAGAGAAGGGAGAGAGAGAAAACATCACTTTGGTAAAAATTTCTAATACACACAACAAGTTTCAATATAGTCTTTTAAACGGTTATTTACATGTGTTTAATTGTTTTCAGGGTGATTTGGCAACCCTATGAGGTCCCGCAACTTTCTATTCTTACATTTTCTTACTCATTACAAAACATTCAAAACTGGAAAAGAGGATAAGAAACTACTTCCAAAGGTTATCTTCCGATAAGCACACACACCATGATTAAATTTCTACGTGTCCCCAGATATACCAAGAATTCATAGCATCTAACGGAATTGAAAAAGAGCGAACGGTTTGCGTTTTATGTGGCTAGTTTTTCGAGGCCACTAATTTTAGTTCACTCGGTTGTAAAATGAAAAATTTTATCTCAAGGGCTGTAAAACCACGTCCAAAATGAATGTTTGATGGAGGATCATGCAACAAGACATATCCTACTAGTTCCCCTATATAAGGAAAATTCATCAGAGTCGACGGGACTAAGAACTAGTAAACCATTTTCAAATGGCGTCAAGTTTCTGGAGCGACAAGATGAAATTGGTCTAGTTTGACCTCATCAAACTATGACCGGAGGCCTACAAAATGGCTTCACCAAACTATCCCGAAAATTTATCTTTATTATACTGAATGTTCCATCCATTTGTGTAGTATAAATGTTAGAGGTTTGTGAAGATAGGACATGGTTTCTCCTTCCGGTTTTCAAATGGTGGTCCAAAACGAAAGCCAAATTTCTAGTTTTAACATCTCTCTACTATTGTAAACCGGTGTAACAGGGCTCCTATAAGGGCGTCAAAAAGATGTCTTATGATCATTTCAGGTCAAAGCCAAAAATCAAGATGACTCCTCATATACCAAGGTACACGAATGAAACTTCACATCTCGTTTCCGAGTTGTGAAGGGTACTTAGTGAGTCTCCAAAAATTTTAAAATTTAACTATTTAAAACAAGGAGAAGGTCAAATTTATCAATGGGGAGTCAAATTCGTTTGGTCAATAACATGAAATTGGAGCATTCAAGAAGGGTAAGAGTTTTCTAAATCATCTCGAAGCGAGGGTGATTGTTCATGTTTTAAAGTAGGTGAGTTAAATGACGTCGTGAGTTACGACACGACAATTTATTGTTTTGCAACGAGTTGAAGGAACAATTAACTGTATTAAAATTCTTAATACTTTAAAATTCTATTTAGTTGCAAAAGAGAACTAAAACACAAAAATTATGAAAGGTAAGGGAAGAAAGACCATGCCTAGAGAACGAAGTCAGTCGAAGCCGCAAGCTTGGGTTTAGTCTCTTGCTTTACATTTTGTCAACTAGACCATGAGCATCCCCATCTCCACCATTTAACGTACATGTCTTCTAGATTCGACCCACCACTTGCTGAGCATGATAAAAGGGTTTCTTATTGTTGTTGTTTGGATAGGATGAGATCTTCCTCCTTTTGTGCGTAGCCTCAAATCTTACAACCATTAGTCCAATATTTTTGAAGGAATTTAGTCAAACACTTCACATGCCTCCACATTTTGCACATTCTCATGTGCTCATCAAACACCAAGCAAACATAATGATTAATTATAGGCATGATTCTACAAGAGGCACTCATGCCATCGAAGTATTTACAACCCTCATGCACTGAACATGCATGGCTGAAAGCCAATTAAACAAAAATGAAGCTTACATGGTCAGGGTATGTTCCATAAGACCACATATCTTTGAGGCATTCTACCTAACAAATCACAATCCCTTTGCAACACCTCCATTTTGTGCATATGTTGCCATCATGGCATTCCATGAGACAACATTTCTTATGGCATTCTTTCAAATAGTTCATTTCTTTCTTATTAAACCCATTTTTTGTTTATCCTACTATCATTGTAGCCCAAGAGGCCACATATCTTTAGGTATTTTGTCAAACAGTTTACTGGGTTGTGTATGCCTTCACATTTTGCCTACGTGCCAAACTGGGCACTAAATACATTTTCTTGGAAGTTTCAAGGGCTTTTCAACAAACGCATTTGTGCATATCCCGAAATCATTGCAGTCCATGGAACTGCATTTTTTTCCACGCATTTAGTCGACATGTTCGCATGCATTCACGTTTTTACAAATGAATTGACTAGGGCACTTGCAACAGCAATATCTGACAAAGTTCCTCTACATTTTGACTTTGATGGGAGCCCACATAGGCTTTGGCATGAGCTAGAAGAATGTTGGCCACGTGACCAGCTAAAACAAACAAGAAAACCTCCTCCATTTGCTTTGATGGGCATCCAAACTCTGTCCCCAAGGATTTGGCATCTGCAACAACATCTGACCAAAATACCTCTCTCCAAAGCTCATTTTTCTCACACAGAAGGTGTGTGGCATGACCTCGGGAGATCTTTGGATGGTTGTGGAGTCTAGATTTGTGCGAATCGAAGCATTTTCTTGTATGTTTTCAAGGCCGTTTCAACAAACTCATTCTTGTGTGCGAACTCTATTCCCCTAAACCAACCGCCCAACTTCCTAACGCAATGCATTATAGGCTTGCGTTTCCAAAACGTGGGAAGGGTTTGCCCTAGTCCGCCCCTTTACGAGATTTTTGATTTTATTATTATTTTTTTATTTCTTTTAAATTTATTTATCTATGTTTTATCTTTTATTTATTTTTTATTTTATTTTATTTTTTACAATTAAAGGAGGCATTACATTAGTGATTATACTGATTTGAATGATGCATGTGTCAATGATCAATTCCCAACACCATTGATGGATGAAAATTTGGAATAAATAGTTGGAAAAAAGGTATATTCATTTACATATGGATTCAATTGCTACCACCAAATTTCAATTATGCAGAAACTCGGAAAAAACCACGGTCACAAATGAATGGGGTAGTTTTCATCTTGAATAACGCCTTTTAAATTTAAAAATGCACTGAAATTTTCCAGAGCTATTGTCACTACATTTAAATATTTCTTCCATTATTTCCTCAAATTATATTTGGATGATTTGGAATTCTTCTCTTCATTCAAAAAGAATATATCTAAGGTATGTTTAATATTAGAACAATGTAGAGCATTGCACATTGCCTTACATATTAAGAAATGATTTTCATTTACACTTTTTGTAGTACTGCTTGGTCATGTTGTTTGAAAAAATGTATTCTCATGGATAAAAAAATGGTTATAATTGAGCTCAAATATCATACAAATCCATCATAAGTTTGTGCATTCCTTAAACATACCGGTTACTACAGGAAATTCATTAGGGGATATGTTAGAATTATACAACCTATGGAGAAATTACTACCGAAAGGTGCAAAATTAGAATGAACCATGTAGTGTGAATATGAATTTATGTAATTAAAGAAAAATTTAGTTAATGTGACCATTATATTATTTCCATATTGGACAAAAAAAATATTGTACATGTGGATGCTTCAGGAAGTAAAATTAGAGCAATCCTTGGGTAACCAAGCAAAGGAGAAATTGACCATCCCATCCATTTTGCAAGTAGAAAGTTGTCACTAGCTTAGAAAAACCACATGACCACACAATGGGATACTCTTGCAATGGTTTTCACACAAAAAAATTAGGTAATATCTATTAGCAAACTCATTTAAATTATTCGCGGGTGTTATCACCAATTTTGACTTCCCAAAATTACTACGATTTTTTTTTAAATTATGAAGTGTCTTTTCTCGTGGTTTATCATCCTCATCATTATCATTTTATTCTTCTAATAATTTTGTACTTTGTTTCATCCATTTTGAGTAAGTACTTCTCCGCATTATGTCGTAAACTACTTTTTAATTAATTAATTAAGATTTAATTAATATTTACCTTTTATTTAATAAAATTAATTATATTAAATTTTGGGGTTTTTAATTAATAAATATGAATTTAACCCTCATCAAACTCGATCAAAAAATTTGGAATAACTTTATCTTTTTCCCCATTGTCGTGGGCAATTAAAATTGTATCCAATTGCCGGGAATGCCAAGTTGGCTCTCTACTCTCGTTTTTCCCTTTCATAAAAAATTTACCATTTTCCCCACTTGTGGAAATTCCCTTGTTGATTTCCAACACGAATGGATATCAAATGGAAAATATTATCCCATTTCCCATATGGGGAAATGGAGGGGAATTGCCAACCCGCTTTGCCATTGTCATGGGAAAACATTGAACTTCTTCCCATATTCCCCTAGCAATTAATGCCCACTACCCAAAGAAAGCTGAAATTGGTTATTCAATGGAAAGAAAGAAGAAACAGGTTATGAGAAAACTTCTTGGATCCTCATAACTTTCCTCTATGAAACATTATGGCTCCATATTTATGTATTGGTAAATAATAATTACATGAGTAATTATTATCATATAATTGTGAGTTAGTAAATATTTGTTATATAGTTGTTATATTAAAACAACTTATAACAAATATGGTTGAGTGAGTTTCAACAACTCACGTAGAATTGGTTTGTGGGAAAACCAGTTTCCTATTTTATAGGGAATCATCTCCCTATATAATTGTATTATGATTGAAATAATATATGAAGAAGATATTACTTTGTATTTTCCTTACTCTGTCTTTGCCTTACATTTTCCGAATCTCTAGATTTGGTATCGAGCAATGCAATCCTAAGGATCGGTAGGTGCAATCATTCAACTCTCTTTCCCCGACATATGAGCATTTTCAGAGTTTTGTTCATGTAAGGATCTTCTATCATTGATTATTCAAGATATCTATTTCACAACATTGGAGTTGAGACATGTTAACTTGGAAATTTGCGTTCTAATATGTGAAAGGCATTACGTTCGAATCTATTGTGGTTACTTACAAATTCAAATCTATTGTGACCTCATATGCAAATTGGTATATGAAAAATCATGTTTTCTATACATCACTACATCTAGAGCAAGCTATTTCCTAATCGATTTTCTAGGCTCTGTTTTGATAAAACTCAAAAATTAGCATTGGACATTTGCACTCGATTATGATAGTGGAAAGTCTTTGTTGAAGAGGATCCCTATGATCAAAAGCCACATGTAAGAGGTGATATAAAATACAAAGGGTATATATTTAAACGTAAAATGTAGTGAAAAATCATAGACGAGCTAAGAAGATACGTATTATATGTTCACTTACTAATTTGTAGATCCATGCAGTTTTCCACCTTTGATCACATTTCTTTGTATACATTGCAATTTGTGTTCAAAAATAGTTTTATTTTGTGATAAAGGGAATATAGACACGTCAAGGGTAGATATTTTTTTCCACATTGTATGTATTTTGAAATCTAATAAAAGAAACTAGTAGTATCAATGGATGATCAAATGATATAGAAGTTTTGATCCAAATTGGTTTTCCAAGACCGAACGTTAATGTCACATTTCAATTGGGAATGTCCTTTGAAAGAAAGCTTCGATTCTTGAGTCATCTCTACCAAATCGAGTGAGCTTCCACTAATTTTCACAACTAGTTAAGAAAGTAGACACGCCATTGATTCCGTCCCCACAACCAATAAATCCATGACTCTAAGATTTGATTACATGTATAACTAAATATAGAGTGTATGTCATAGTAATATATGTATGTCATGTTTTGCATAATAGATAAAATCAATGAATCATGAAGTGAGGAGAGGGTGACATATTATTAAGTGTAGAATGAAAAATATGTCTGATTTGATGTCATGTTTGATTTATGAAGATGGGGGAAATAACGAGTAATGCCCATAGAATTTGGGTAATGAGATGATGTTCATTTTTATAAGAACCCTCACTAGTTACAAATGAACTATTAAACATGAGTGCATCATCAGGAAGTGATATAGTAGTATACGCTAGATAGATGTATCAATGAGATGTGTAGTCCAAATATGTGGAAATGGTATTTGTTATGAAATAATCACAACACCCCTGATTTCTTAAATGTAAATGGTTGAGGTAGTCAGTGTGATTCATCAAACATGTAGCTATCGCAAAGTGTGGGACCTTGCAATCAGGATAACCCTCTGGAGAAGGCCAACTTCGATCCTATCTTAGTGCCAAATACTCCAAAGTGTAGAGAGTTGCAAATATAACAATAATCTAAAGTTTTCCCAAGGATACAGAGTTAGAGAAAATGCATGAAAATTAAAACTTACTCTAAGGGAAGCTGATGCAATAAGAAGGATGTTGAACAACCTGCACAAAAAACATAGCACAACTAGAATCTTGCAATGAAAATAAAACAATACACAATAAACTTGCATGCAATTAATGATCAAAAATATGTAATAGAACATAGAAGAGCATTTGAAACATTCACATATCTGATTTATTACTCTCAAATTTGATACAATACATCACATTTAGGGCCAAAGGCACATATTTTGCATCATAATGTCTAGTAAGGAGGTTTGGAATCTCCACAAAATATCTTATAGACTAGAAGAAGAAGGGAAGGGAAATACATGGTGTCCAACCTTTTAAAATGATCCCTTCCATACAATATATATGAAGACTGAGAGAAGGGAGAGAGAAGAATTCAAGATCTTGCTTCAACTACCCCAAAAATGCATTAAAATCATCTGTAACCATGATGGGTGCTATTGCAAAACCCATACCTCCATGTACTTTTCCTATTTGGGGAAGAAAGGAAGCCCACACATTCATCATTTGGCTCGGTGAGAAGTACGGAAATATCCTCTAAAATGGTGGACTGTATATCCTCATTTTGAAGTACTTAGTCTCACTAAAATCCTATTTTGTGAAAATATAAGCTCTTAGTCAAAAGCTATGGCCATCTAAAGATGAGGGTGCCATACTATAATAAATATGATTGGTTGATCTTCCCTTTTTATACATTGAAAATGAATCACACACTCTAAAAACTGAAATTTTAGTCTTCTGAGATTTTGAAGTTTGGGCCTTTTGACTTTAGAGTTTGGGTTACGGTTCATCTCACAGGTTCATGAAACCTCCGAAATGCCAAAACTCTGAAGTCCAAAATTCAGAATTTAGGTTTCAAACCTTAAGTTATGATTTTTGTGCTTTGGAGCTTCAATGTTCCGAAATGCCGAAACCTCAAAGTCTGAAATTCAGACTCCGAGTTTCAGACCTTTACAATTTTGGGGTTTTGGGACATCAAGTATCGGGGTTCAGGATTTTGGGTGTCAAGGGTTTGGGACTTCAGGTTTTGGGAGTTTGATTATTCGCCTAGGACATGAGACCTCTGAAATCCTAAAATCTTGAAGTTTGAATTTCAGACTTTCGAGATTCGTAACTTCACTCCCCTTTTTCAGGGACTATTCATGGTGAGCTCCAAAGACTCCAAACTCCTGAATGTGCAAATTCTGAGTTTTAGAATTAAGACGTTGATTTCTTTTAGAACTTTTAAGCTCACCATTTTTGAATTTCGATCCACCGAGCTCAAATGCTTTCATGTCTAAAACCTGAATTTTTCAGACTCTGAGGTGTCTCTTCAAAATGTGCATCCTGCGGACTCCCAATGCCTCGCTAGTTCAATTTGGTCGGTTCAAGCCTGAAATGTGAGTTCCCATGGCCAAATCAATCCGGTATTTTCTATCTATGAGTCCATTTTTTCCTAAGGAGTAAAATTGGGTAACATTCTTATTTTAACTGATCCCTCAACAATAATTTAATAACCATGCAAAGATGAGTGCATCATTGGGTAGTCAGGTGAGAAAAATCACCTACCATAGACAAAGTGGTTGTGGACCAATGGAAGCATTTGGTGTGAAATACGATGATTGTATGAACCAAATGTAATGCCCAAAGATATGGGGTCAATGATGGGAGATGCAGTGGTGGGAAGCACAGATACAAAAATATTAGGAAGCTAATGTGTAGTAGGATCATTGTGGGGTGGATGAGATGGTGCAATGGTATATGGATGAGATGAAGAACATGCATGAATAATGACATAGGTTAGTGGACTTATAATGACCTTAGAAATAGGAAAAGGAGATAAGTGAACTAGAGTAACAACACATTTATGTGGAATTGGATACATATATTGTTGATGAAAATGATAGCCAAAGGTAAGGAAACCTTTGTCTTTTATTGTTGTAATTTTTCATGATGGGCTCAACAGTCATTGTCATGATGGCCATTGATATTATTATTTTTGTAATAAGGACCATCACATTGACGTTGGAATTTTTTAGGATGATGACGATGATTAGAAAGCAAGAAAATCAATCACTTATCAAGAAAATTACGTAGCACATCATGAGGCTTAGCAGTGTGAAAAGTAGAATATCTCCAGAGTAGGAGATACAAAATTCTTAGTTGTATCCTGATGCAACGAAGGAGATGAAGGATGATTATGTGATGGAGAAGACTAAAATTTCTTGTGGGGTGGAGGAGATGGAGAACTTGGAGGATTTTTAATAGATGAAAGAGGATACTAACTAGATGATGCAACAATAACAGAAATATGCTCAAGATCTATAACATTTGTAGCAATCAAATCTTGTTCTATATCAATGACCTTATAACATAATAGCATGAATGATTCACATGTGTCATATTGCATGTTTTCCTTTAAGGGAGGAATCAAGACATGAAAAATATGAATTTCTTCTCTAAATCAATGGGATGAAATAATAAATGATGCAGTCTAACACTTAAATGTAAAATATAATCAATAATAGGTTTTGTCTTGTCTTTATGTAAACCAAGTAATTGATCATGTGTGACTCTAGGGCAATTGTTAAGTATAAAACATTAAAGAAAAATTTCTTCTATCTTAATATATGGAGTAATAGATCCGAGAGATATATTTCAAGACAATTAGAGAGCATCAATTGTAAGACTATGAATATAGGCTTTAAGTAATAATAGATCATTGGAGTAAGAAGCGATAGCTAGATGATAATACTTGAGATGTAGATATGGATTACTAGTACTATCGAAGCATGAAAACGTAGGCATGATAAAATCCTTAGGAAACGCTTAGTTATAAATATTTTTTAGAATGGTATTTCCATGTAAAGAATTGTAATAAATAAAAACATAATAGGATTTTATTTCAAGAGTGGGAGATTGGACATGATATTATAATATTCCAACATCTTGTATGATTTATAAGATATCATGTGAAGGAATGGTAGAATATGTGAATGGCACATTGAGTGCTTGAAGCTTTCTATTCTGAGTGATCATAGGAATATCAGTAGTGGAGGATGTCGATGCTATAGGAACACAATATGTAGGTGTAGAAGAAGTAATATGTGGTGAAGAACATGGAATGTTGATAGAAGCATAAGGAGTAACATTGGAATATCCATTGAAGAAAGACAAGGAGAAGAATCAACATGCATGTTACTAGATACAATCTTAAAAGAACATGAAAGAATAGTGTGGGATCCACATCCAGTGGTATACAAAGGAGAAAATCTTTTATTAACATGTGCATTATTAGTATCAGATAAATATTCTTATGTAAGGATTCTTTCAAGTATTTCATCAACTTATAATGAAGTAGGAGAAAAACTATCATGAGATGTATCTTTCAAATCTTTAGAAATATTTTCAAATAGGAAAAAAACATGAGATGCAGCTATATAATCATCCTAACTAGTTTGAGAAATAATATCATGCACATGTACATTTCCATCATTCTTTTTATATACATTATTACAATAAATACAAAGCTTATAATTGGTAATATTATAGTTAAGAGAATATGCAATAATAACAAAAGGCAAAGTTTCCTAGTGATAAATAAGTAACAAGGAGTACATATAAAAATAATTTTCTCTTCATAATCAATACTAAGAGTTGAGTGTTTAAAACTAGTAGTGATCATGTGTTTATTAACATCTAGCTCTCATTGAATATTATCATAAAATTTAACATAACGGTAAAGATCAAGCAATCCAGCCACAACACCATCTTCAAGGATATGATTAACACTCACATGATGCATAGATATCCTACGAGAATAAGAGCTACTTTTGGCCAGTTAGGGTTCTAGTGGATCATAGGGAAAGGAGTTCTAAGCTACAGATTCACCAAAATGATTCAATAAAATCTGAATTTTGTTTTACTGAAATATAAAATAAGAAACTATTATAATAATATATAAGGAAATACAAAAGATAAGTTATTTTATTTTATTTAATTATGAAAGTAAATGAAATACATAAGTCACATACATTGATTTCACTTATCTCGAAGTATTTCTAGACTAGACAAAATAATGGGAAAAAAATAGAATTTCGTAATCACTCTCAGAAAAATGTAGAGATGTTGGGAATCCATAGACATCGACACCTTGTTAAGGGAGAGGGCATGTGCAGGTGCCTTATACCTCTATGGGGTAGTGACATCTTTCGAAAAGGTTTGAAACGGGTTCCAGTACTATCACTAAGTTTTTATAGTTTCTCACCATTGATCACTTGTATGTCACACTTGGATCGCTAAAGTACTAATAAATTTGTTACAAAAAAATCTCTTGCAATACCCTCAAACTACATCAAATCCAAAAAGAAAAATATGAAAAAGAGGTATCAGATTGTCCTCACCTATCAAACAAGTGAACTTATGACCGATCACTTCACTAAATCACATACCCAATGTAGTTATATGTCATTGTGTTTGTAATATAGCTTCTAGGTTTCTCTCACACTGATGATGCCAAGATAGCAAGAGATAAGTAGATAAAATGAAAATGTGTGCAAGGAAAAATGAACTTCCTCTTATTATATAGTGTGTATGAAAATTAATAAGCCTAAGATTCATTTTGATTGATATGTACCTAGATAGACCTTGATAGAAATTTTATCCATTATAATGGTATGTATATTGTGTTTATATAGGGATATCTTGATTGAATTGTGACAATTATGACCCGAGATGCTTACTAGTACCTCGGGATATGAGAGGAAAAAGAGAAATGATTAGCGTCAAATGTAAAAATTAATTTCAAAAACAAAGAGTGTACACATGCCAAGGATGGACAAGAGTTCCTGGGAACAAGTGTCTAGTTCTAGGTGCTAATGTCTTGAGGGAACCAATGAAAAATGTGTGAAGAATGAAAAATAGGGATCCATGTGACCTATCCAAAACTAGGTGTATGAGTGACAAGTATGAGATATAAAAGAAATAGGAACAAACAACACAAGTAGATGGACTAGGAATTATGTCACAAGTGAATACTTTTCTTATTGAAGATCCGTATATTAAACAACATACTTGGCAGTATAGTATATAGTATTAAGTGTGTGATTTTGTGTATACAACATTACAAGTGCATGAACTAGTGAGTTACATGAATTTGTTTACTTTTTCCCTAAAATGTATGATGTATTTGAAACTAGCTATAGGGGGACGATTTTCAATAATTTTTTATTTAAAATTATCTCAAGGGGGTTCCTTTTATGTTATGTCTTTTATTTAAGTTAATTTGATATATTTTTAATGTTTAGACATGTTTTTAATCTTTAAGTTAATTTGATATATAGAAGGAGAAGAATAAACATGTAGAGAAATAGTTGCATAACCACCATGGAAGTTATGTAACTACCACTTGAGGAGCATGAAAGTTGTGTAACTTCCACAACATTTACACAAGTATGACTCTACTAAGAGCAGCGTTTACGTAACCTTCTTAACTTCTTCTGAAAATGGACCAATTATACAACTTTTTGGTTTTACTTGTATTTATATTATTTTTGTGAGCTCATTATGCACTGATAAGGTTGTAACATGATTATTTTTATTTTTATGGATTCAAGGAGCCTACATTAGTTAGATCAGAGCTCATAAGTAGCACTGGTTTCCTAAGATCTTATAGAGACTGACCTAGATAGAGAGGGATTTTGTGGGGAGGGTCGGTATATAAAGGATCTCTCAGACATGAATTTTTTCCCCTGAAATTCACCTTTTATGTGAATTATTTAGATAATGGAATTCATAAAAGAACACTTTCCATTTACCTATTATTAAAGCTTAGTTAACTATCACCTTGGAGGAAGTTGATAGGATCCTCGAAATTCTTGTTCCTAAAAAGAAGTCAGCATTGAGGAGTGCTAGTTTTACACTTGAAAACCATTATTGAGAGACTTATATTAATGATGCAATAACACCTAATACATGTCTAAAGTAGGGGGTTAAATTGGTTATAGTGGAAACCTCTCTTATCCCTACTCTACGCAAGGCCATCATTGGTGTTTTGGCTCTACATTTGATTGAGGAAAAGGGTATAGGCATGTTATTGTTCTATTAGGCTCATATATTTATGAGTATCAAGTATCACAATAGATTCTACACGTGGGGAGTGTATATTATAGGGACTATATCATGATCTCTATAGGATTGTCATATTTAGGGTCAAATCACTTACCTATCCTAATTGAGTTATGTCTTGGGTCTATGATTGAATGATCCCCTATAAGAAGGGAGTTAGGATAACAAATGCCACAATGATTAGAGTATCCATTTTGGTGGATATGGATCCACTTAGGGGGACATAAAATTTAGTTTCCACCGATACTATAAAAAAAATGGTTAGACATACATATCAGGATATGAATGGAATATGGTGTAAGGAGCGAATTTCAATGACTACATGTTGTACTGTAGTTTAGGCAGTTGAAAAAAGTAGTAGAGTGGAGACTCATATAGTTCTCAACGTAACTCAGGTATTTGGGTTACCTTGCATAGACATTATTCTAGAAGTGACTACAATCTACAAGGTGATATGTAATAGGTGAGAGATACCCAAAGAAGATAGTTATAGTGTACGATTTCCACATATGGGATTCCAATTGGTACACCATAAACAAAACCAGATCTAGGTACTTGGAAAGTAGTTAGAGGAAGATGGGTATTGCAGATTGGTACAGGTCCCACATAGTCTAAAGAGGAGAATGAGTATGGGTCATAGTCATGATCGGAGGAGGAGATAGATTCAGAGTAATAGGGGATAGCATAGGCATCAACAAGTGGATTCCTATGGATCGAGTGAGTAAAAATTTCTTTTTCTAACTTTACTTTATATATTACTTGTTAGTAAGACTTTAATGTTCTCATTTTTAATTTTACTTTACACCTTATAATATGCCATTTTTTATTTATCTTTCTAGACACAGCTGATGCATGGTTACAACTTAGTCAACATGTGAACCTAGATATTTTTGCAATCCATATGGGGAAGAATCAAAAGGAAGTACCTACTAACTCAGGACACCAAGCACTAGCTTTTTGTCATGCTGACATGTATGTGCCATCCTGACATGTTGCAGTGGATCTCACATGATTAAGGACTGATATTTCTATGCATGAGGATTGAGAGATGTGTTGGTGAGGTCGCTCATGCAATGGAGCTACTAATAGTAGTCGGTCACGTGAGAAGTTAGATGGAAACTCACACATATTGATACATGGAGGATCCCATGCTCTACCGAGTAGATCTCATCAAAGGATTCATAGTAGGATTCCTCACATTTACCCTTCCAAGGGCTCAAAGAGGGAGGGATATGCCAAGTGCCTTTATTAATTTGAGACATTTTTTGGGTATGTATATCAATTTTGTGTGTTTTGATCTCCTAAAGAGCAGTTTTCACACCACTTACTCTATAGTGATGGAATTATACATGATAAACTTGATGAATTAAACATATATACATATTTACATCTGTTTGGTTCGAAATTATTTTGTAATTATTGATTTCATTTTGATTTGTCTCATATTTGTACTCTTAGATGATTTATAATTTTTTTATTTTTTTCCTGATTTTCAATGTATATTATGTGTTATGATAATGACACCATGTTATAAATAAAATGACATGCATGTGATTATGACTATGGTAAAAAATTGTAAATTGAATATTTTACTTTTTAAATAACTTTTAGTATTTATTTTTTATTGGAAAAATGTGTTGAATGTGGTATGATGAAAAAATAATCTCAGTTCATTTCTAACCCAATACAACTAGTAAGATACAAGGGCTCACGATTGAGAGTCAAGAAGAATGCGAGATATATGTTTTCAAGAATGGCAATGAGAATTACCAATAAATAAAAACTTTGACAAGTATCTACTGAGAAACCTGAAGCTAAACCCAAACCAATATTAACTCCAATATGATTCATAGATGGCCTATTAATTTATATGATATAGTTTTAAATAGTATATATCTCTCTTAACATGTACAAGTCATTTTCTATGGAATTTTTAGAAGAACCTTTATTTTTTTAATCTATTTTTGACTTATGACTTATTATTGTGACCCCCTACATCTTACCCCATGGTGATAGTAAGAAGCATGGAATAATCACTGAGGACAAGACATAAGCGAGTAAGGGAACTTCCCTCCTTTCCCAAACTTATGATACAATTAAGAAGTACGGGATCATCACCGAAGCTTGATAGGGATTAGTAGTGTTCTTTATTTACAAATGAAATAATTTTGTATTTATTGTTTAAATATATATATATTTTGTTTATGAGTTTACTTTGAGTTGTGATTTTTGGGAAGAAACACTTGCTACTAACCTTAACCCTATGCAACTAGTAGGACATGAGGGATCAAAAATAAAGTTTGATATAGGCCAACAAGAGTTATGGGTGAAATGTTTAGAATTTTTTTGTCAGAGATAGAGATTATTAGGGAAATATTTATCATCAATAATATTTTATTGAAAACAATGGGAAAGAAGCACCCTAACTAGAAGAAACCATGGAGAAGACTAAGTATGTAATCCCTTTTAAAGAAATGTCAAAATTTAAATCATGTATGAAAGTGATTGTAAAGATTATACAACTTGAATGTATGAAAATAATGTTGAAGTAGGTACAATTAGGTGATTTTCCAATGTTATAAAGTCAAATAATTACTTGAAAAATAAGTTTCCATCTTGTGATTAAAACGATATGATAATGCATGTAACAAGACAATATGAATTAAATGAAGGATAATGTGGAAATGTAAATAGTTGAATATATAAATGCTTGAGGTGCATGTAAAGGAATGAATATATTCACTAAATCACAATTCTAACCTGCTATGAAAAATTGCACTAAGTCTGAAAATGGAGGAAAAATCGTCTCTATTATTCAAAAGGTGCAACAGTACAATAATTTTTCATCACAAATATGCAAAAAATAACTAAGCCCCCCTATACGATTGCAAAATCAAGGTATAAATACAAAATCCTAGCTTCCAAAGCTCCAAAAATACCCCTCTAAAAAAATTATCCCTCGCATGCTCTCTTTACAATTAAATACAATTTTAAAAAAGCAAAGACAAATTGGGCTTACATGTGTTTCCGAAGCCAAAACCTATCCTCATGGTCTACTAGTTAAAACTCATATTTAACTGGTCAAATATTCATTTTGGAAATATATAAGGCATATGTATGGACTATTTTAGAAAATATTAAGGTAAATTTTGAGTGTTTGATGTAAAAATAGTTTTTATTTTCTTCAAAATCTAATATTGGCATTATGGTCCCTTTTGGATTACACACGGTTCTTTACAATTGAGTAATTCTGGATTTTCTAGCACATGCAAAAATTATAGTTTTTAACTTAAGTGGGATAATTATGCAATCGTAAAATCAGAGGTTATCTTTTCCCTTAAATGTATTATTTAATCATGGCCTTCTATTTGGACTTTAGTCAACTAGCATGCACTTGTAAGATAAACATTAGTGCTTGGCTTAGTGAAGGATATAATCATTTGATTTGTTTATTTTGGTAAGGTTTATAACCCATCCATCCATGTAAGTAATAATTAAATTATTCCACCATGGGCATGTGGTATAAATTATAAAGCTTGATTTGTTCCTTAACATTGGTAAGGATAGCTCAAGGTAGGGAAAAGGGACACCCTAATAGCTTGTCGCTTTCACTTTGTGAGAACTTTCAAGAAGAATCTTCTAGAAAGGAATTCTTGCAAAATTAATGGTTGCCATTAGAGATCTTTTGGATCTCTAGGCATGTATCAACTTTGAGTTTGAACTTCATTTGTACTTATCACTTCATCTCATAGAGAACCCTTATTTATTGCAAAAGAGGGTATTCAGTAGAAGTATCTGCATTTTATGAGACTCTCTATTTGATTTAGACCACTAACCAGTTGAACTAGTGCTTTCATTATTCATCCTTGGCCACCATTTTTATGTCTATCGAGCTAGTGTGGCTCTTCCATACTATTATGATGTACTTGAATGTGCTTTTAGGTTTTTGTGCCTTCATGCAATTGTTTTGGGACATGCTCTAAGTTTTCTATTCTTATCCGACCTTTATATTCAGTGCCATTTTTTTGGGTTAACAAATCAGTTTTTAACCTATTGGTAAGTTATGTTTACCTCTTCTCTCAATCAGAATTTGGGTTCAAGATTTTACCTCATTAAAAAAACTAGTCCATACTTTTAGATTTGGTTTTTATTTGACCTTGATAATTCTACTAGTATTTTGGGTTGCATTTTTTCTACTTTTAGCTTTGGCATTTGGCTCACCTCAAATATACCTTCTATCTGATGGGTCATGCATGGTGATTCATTTGACCTTGGGCCTTTATTTTTAGTTGGATGCCTTTAATGAAGGTAAGGATCTATTTTAATTTTTTCCAAACCATGTATTTTTCTATTGAATTGGACCCGTGCTGAAATATTAACTATATTTTTCCTGCATTTAACATTTTTATGCTTCAATTGGATCGCATTTCTTCCTGCATTATTTTTCTTCTATGTTGAGTTTTGTACTCGTTATGACTCATTCCTCTATTTCATATTTTCTATTATGATTTCAATCATGAGCTTTTCACTTAGTTGTGTTCAGCCTAAGGGTTTGTGTTTGTTCATCCTGGCCTTAACACCTAAAATCTGCTTGAGTAGCGTAATGTATTTTTTATTTCTTACACATTTTTAATTTGGGTTGACTTTATAAAATTGGTATTGCATGATTCATTTGATGAGCTTGGGCTTTCATGTTGTGTTCAAATATGTTATTATTTTACCTTATTTTTTTAAGCTTTGCATATCAGCTACCTTTTCCATATTTACATGCTTTAAATAGTGATATTGTTATTATTATTCAGTCCATAGGTGATACTACTCTTCCGCATATTTTGATATTACAATAAGAGTAGAAAACAACCTTATAAAATCTATAAAATTGGCTCCTAGACCATCTAGGTATCTTTATCCTGAGCTCGCTCCTATTCTATGAGATGAAAATCCATCATATCCTCCCATAGTTCACCCTAGTGATTTTGATGACTTAAAGGATTTTATCCAAACCATGGAGAAAAAATTGTGCAATTACAAAGAAATCAAGCTCAAGCAAGAATGCCATATCATTCACCTTTTCCAAGTTATAATAATTATATGCCTCTGATGAAGGTTATAGACCTCCATATCAAGCACAAACAACCATTATAGTAGTTAAATCACTTGTATCTTTTGATCCTAATGCCCCTACAACTTCTAGAGCCTTAGTTCCCTTGCAAACAAACATGATGTAGGATCCTAACATGCAACCTAGTGAGTGAAATGCATCCTCAAAGATGGTACTGAAAGGGTTTTCTATGTCACAAATGACTTTGAAGGAGACATTTTATCAGCAAAGTGAAAATCTTTCAGCATAAGGAAATCCAAATTTTGCACAAGTACAGCTGGGGCAGCCAGATGCAACAATCATTAACTTTAAAACTATAGATCATGTGGCTGGAAATAAGGAAATTAGAGCCAAGGAAAAGGTTGAATATGTTGCACCTGTTACAAAGTCAAGAAAGATGGCCATGGAAGAAAATTTAGGTGATAAAACTGATGTACCAACTCATGAAAATAAGAATATTATTATTAGTAAGAGTTCCTTTTCATCACATGTTTAATAACAATATGATGTTTTCAAAAACCTCTATAAGCTAGGAGTTGTTACATTCAACATAGTTGATCATATGAAGCAATCTAATGTCATTATGAGCATGTGGGACATTTTCTATTGGGAAAAAGGAATTTCTAGTCCAAGAGCTTGCGAATCTGAAATTAAAATCAAATCAGGATGACCATGCGGAAAACACAACCTACATGGTGATGGAAATTACAAACTAGTAAACTAAAGGTACAAAAAATAAACACTTAAAGATGTAAAAAAGATGTTTGAGATGTAAAAATTTTCAAACCACCTCCTTTTTATCTTTTTCTGATTATTAGAGACTCATTAGTTCATAATTGCATGGTTAATAGTGGATCTACCAACACTTTTATGCCCAAGTTAGTCATTTAAACATTGAGTCTTAAGTATGAACCAAGTACCAAAGGAGTAATACATCTTGATGGTTCATCAACTAAGACCATTGGAATGATCAAATATTTTAAGATAACAATGCATGCTTGTTGAAGAGTTACAATATTACGGGATGTGATGGTAGTGGATTTACCACCTTATTTTGCTATGTGCTTATCTAGAGACTTCACATATAGGATTGGTGGCTATATTTCAGTTGATTGGACATATATTGTCTTTAGAACCACATATAGAGATAAACATACCATCAAATTTGAACCTTTTTAACATTTTCACATTGCGCCTTTTACACCAAGTACCATAAATGCAAATTATGTTGTAAGTGAAGAGCAACTAAGTGATTCGAGAGGCTAAAACAAGGTACACGTTAGAAGGTGTTCAAAACTTATTTAAACATCAAAGAATTGACGAAGATCGTGAATATGACCCATGGAAAATAATTGAATAACAGGGCCTTGAAATCTATTATATTCATGAGAATAATGCTAAAATACCATCTATGGAGAAGTAAAATCAACATGTTGATGGTTTATAGAAATGTTATTTTAATAGCTACAAAATCAAGAAAGAATCATGAGATGTTTTGATGATTATTTTACCTTCAAAACAATAGTATTTCTCAACTATTAAGTTCCAGTTTGGATTTTATAACAACATTTCTGAATTTGAGGCACTTATCCATAGTTTAGAGTGGGCAAGGAAGAAGGGAATCAAGAATTTGTTGGTTTTGGGGACAATGAGCTTGTCATTCATCACGTGATAGGTTCTAATTCTTGCAATAACCCATTAATTAGAACATATAGACATATTGTATGGGACATGCTTGAGGATTTTTTGTCTTTTAATATTAAAGCTATTCCTCAAGATATAACTGAACATGTTGATTGGATTGTATCAATTAGATCTAAATTTGATATACCTATTGATATCAGAGTTAATAAATTACACCATCAAATAAAGGTTTTAGTGAGGCCATCTATTCTATATAATAACATGCATTAACATGTTTCCAATGATGATGCACATATAATTAGATTTAGTACAGGAAGAGGAAGAATTTTCTACTCAAAATCAAGGGAGATTGTAGAATAGATATGAGGACCAGATTATGCGGCTCAAGATAAACCAAATCTCAAAATACCTTGTCACTTTGGAAACCATCTTAGGTGAAAACAATGAAATGAAGCATGAGAGGGAAGTCCTTGATGTAGGGATATATCAACATGAAAATGTCACCATTATTTATGTTAAGAGTCTCAATCTTGGTAAAATATGTTCACAAGCTGAAAAATATTCATTTGTTGAGCTTTCTAGATACTATGTAGATGTTTTTCTTGGAAATACAGTGATTTATAATATTTTGATCCCTATTTAGCTCATCATACTATTGAATTAGAGGCTGGTTCAAAACTCATTAGATAAAAACAAAGGCCAATTAATCCCAAGTTAGATCCCTTGATGCGGATACAACTTATAAAACTCTTTGAGTCTTCCATTATCTTCCCTATTAAGCAGACAACTTGGGTAGCTAACCTTGTACTGGAAAGAAAGAAAAATGGTGAGATCAGGTTATGTGTTGATTGTTGTGATCAAAATAAGTCTTCTCATAAGGATCCCTATCCTTTTTCTTCCATGGAGTAGATACTTCAATTGGTTGTTGGTTCATAAAGATATTCTTTACTTAACAGGAATAGTAGTTATAAAAATTACTTGTCAATGAACAAGATCAATTTAAAATATCATTTAATACTAAATGGGTAACCTATGAATATAAAAAGATTCCTTTTGGTTTTTCCAATACAGGTGAAACCTTTTAGAGAGCTACAAACATGGAATTTCAAGGTATCATTAACAAGGTTTTGTTGATTTATTTGGATGATATCACAATGTTTTCAAATCTTGCAAGTGACCACATACCCCAGTTCAAAGCAAGTGTTTGAAAGATGCATAGAATACTAGTGTGTCACATAATCCCAAAAAGTGTGTGAGGGTATGCTTCTTGTCCATATCATCTCAAAACATGGTATGAATATTGATCCAAAAAGAGTAAGTGTTATTCTTTCTTTAACATTCCCAAAACATAAAAAAACACTTCAAATTTTCCTGTTAAAATTAATTTTATAATAAGATACATTTCTGATTTTACTTCACTCTCGAATCCATTCACCAATATTCTCAAGAAATATTATAATTTAACTTGGTAAAAAGAAGGAGTGAACAATTTTTAGGCCATAAAATAAGCCATAGCTTCATTCCCAACACTCATAAATCCTAATTTTTCGAAATATTTTATGTTGTATGCTTACGCTAACTTGGATACCATTGTAACAATGTTAACACATCAGGATAAGGAAGGATTAGAGCATCATACTCTCTTCCACATTAGGTGTACTATTTCCTATACACACTTTCTACTTACTTATACATACATATTACTCTAATTTTTCATATACACAACTTTGAATTCTTTCCTAGCTTCCACACATCACATTGCGATCACTTCACACTTCACTTGTCCACTTGGTGTGATATCGGAAGAAATTTTCTCTTTACAATTTCAAGGTACACATCTTCTATCTACTTTATGCTATCGGGTATTCACTCAATATTATAAAGTGGGGGAAAATATAGACACAAATATATCCACTTGGGTATATTTCTAGTGCCTAAAGTGTACTCTCGGACTTAAGGTTGTGCATGGACTTCTGAGACTTGAATAGGGCATCTCTCAAAGACCACCATCCACTCCCATCAATGGAACAAATCTTGCAAGTGGTATCTGCATCGGAAATATTTTCCCTCCTTGATGGCTACATTGAGTATAATCAGATAATGGTAAAAGAAGATGACCAGTTCAAAATGACTTTCACCACTAAGTGGGGGCACCTATGCCTATAGGAAGATGTCATTCAGATTGTCTAAAGTCGAGCCACTTTTCAAAGGGCGATGGACATGAAATTCAAGGGTTGATCAACAAAATAGTGCTAATATATCTTGACGATATCATTGTGTTCTCTAAAAATGTAGCGGATCACCTTTTTCATCTGAGACAAGTATTTCAAAGATGTAGGAGATTTGGGGTATCATTAAATCCTAAAAATACATATTCCTGGCTCATGAAGGCAAGCTCCTAGGCCATATTGTGTCAAAGGAAGAATTGACAATCAACCCAGAAAGATTTGAAGAAATTTGAGCATTTCCCTTGCTAAGCCATAAGAAGGCTCTTTGAGCTTTCTAGGAAGGATCAATTTTGTTCGCTAGGTTTGTGCCAAATTTTTCCACTCTTGTGAAGCCAATAATGTTGATGTTAAAGAATGGCATGGCATTCAGGTGGAAAACTAAAAGAAAAGTGAGTTTTGAAGCAATAAAAGAGGCTATATCCCAAGCTCCAACTCTTGTCAATCCAGACTTCTCCAAGGAATTCATGCTTTATGCCTTTGGTAGTGGGGACACAATTTCTGCAATCCTAGTGCAATAAAACAAAGAGGGATCTGAATAACTAGTTGCCTTCTTTAGTAAAAGTTTGGAGGACTATGAATTAAGATACTCCTTCATCAAAAAGCATGTCCTTGCAGTGATCAGGAGCTTGAAGAAGTTCAAACACCTAGTTTCAAATAACAAAATCCAATTGCTAGTCTCTCATGTGGGAGTAAAGGAATTCCTTCTAAACAAGGATCTAAATGAGAAACGTGCAGGATGAATCACTCGGGTCATGGAATATGACATTGAAATTAAGGTCACTAAGCTGGTTCATGGAAAGGGACTGTGTGAACAACTAGCCTCGAACCAACAGGTTGATGCAAGTAATGAAAATGGGATTGTTTTGGTACTACAAAATGGTCAAGAACAAGAAAATGATGATTTTCTTATTCCTTGTTGGACTCAAAATATGATACACTTCCTAAAAATAGGTCTATGTCCTCTAGAAATGAGAAAATAAAAGAGGAGATACTTCAGATTACAAGCCATTCCATATGTGCTTGTTGATGGTGTCTTATTCAAGAAAGACATCAATGGCATTCTACTGAGATGCATTGGAACAAGTTAGATTGAAAAGGTGTTACAGGACTTCCACGATGGAGAGGCCAAAGTTCATTTTCCCCCATGGGTAACACCTCTCAAGATAATGAAGGTGGGTTATTATTGGCCCCACAGTTGTTTAGTGACTACTACACATGGATAAAAAGGTGCAAAAATGTGCATTCTTCAAAGGTAAAGAAAAGTTAGCAGTGCTTCTATTGCACCCAATTTAATTTTACCAACCATTCATGCAATGGGGATTGGACTTCATTAGGGTCATAAATTGAAAATCAAGACAAGGTCACAAATGGAGTCTTATAGCAACATACTATTTCACTAAATGGACCGAGGTGGTACCGCTCAAGGAAGCAAAGAATTCTAGCATACTAGACTTCTATGAAGGGATAGTGACTAGGTTTGGAGTACCGACCACTATCATATCAAACAATGCCTTAGCATTCCTAGGTTCCAAGATCATAGAATGGGCTGTCAAGAATGGAACCTACTTGATCACCTCTTCAAACTTTTACCCGCAGAGTAATGGGCAGGAAAAGTCCACAAATAAGAATTTTCTAAGGATCATCAAAAGGACTTTAGATGAAAATCAAAGGGCATGTCATACCAAGATCAAATCAGCATAATGGGCTGATAGGATCACACCAAAGAGGTCAAAAGGTAATTCCCCTTACAATATAGTCTATGGGAAAGAGGCAGTGTTGCCTATACCATTAGAGCTACATGCATTGGAGCTCATGAAGCAGCGTGAGTTGTATGAGTTTGAGCCTATGGAAGCTAGGTATGCAAAAATGATGGAATTGGAAGAAATTAGAGAACATGCAGTTCAAATGATAGGGAAGGATCAAGCCTTAGTCAAAAGATGGTTTGACAAGAAAGCAAGAGCAAGGACCTTTCAGGAAGGGGACCTAGTTCTGAAATGGGATGCAGATCGGGAAAAATTGGGCAGCATTCCAAGTTTGATGCCATTTGGAGTGGCCCCTACATAGTCATAGGATGTAAAAGTAGCAATTCCTTCCAATTGTCTACCTTGGAGGGAGAGGAGATTCCAATTCTGGTTAACGGAATCTATCTTAAACATTGTTATTGAAAGGAAAAGGTTTCACCCTTGTAAATATTAACCTAGGATTTTAATTCCTCTAAGTGTGTGTGCACATTGTCTTGTTGTAGTGTAAGTCTCAATTTCCCTAAGTGCTTTGGCACAGGTCTTATTTCTCCAAGGTTGTATCATTGTTTAGTTTAGTGTGCCTATGGTACATTCCAAGAGTAGGTGAAAACTCTAGGTCAAGATAATTTTCTACTCTCAGAAACCTCATTTTAAAGATTTTCTTATGAAAATTGAGAGTACAAGCAGTGGGGTAGGTTCAAGATTCAAAATACAAGATCAACATTAGGCTATCATTCATGACCTCGTGCCCAATGGATATTTTAGGGAAACTGATCTTCCACCTAGCAGGCAGGTGATCCCGTGAGTCACCAAATTTTTATCCAATTTTTCCCCTCGGGAAAATTTTTATCAAACACGACCTTCCACACAAGAGAAATGAAGAATTGGTTCAATCATGCAAGCCCACATTTCAAATCTAACAATCAGGTTATAGGGAGGCTTGGCAATGGAAATGGAAGATGGGAAAATGAGTGGCCAATGGAAATGTTGAAGAAGATCAAAGCTCAAGTGAAAAAATAGAGAAAGGCTTGAAGTTTTCAGACTTCACATTTTTGGGGATCTCGGGAAAGGGAGGGTTGAAAGAAACTAAGAAAGCTAACTCAGTAAGTCAAAATCTAGCCCAGAGTGAGTCGACTTGAAGCAAAGAAAAAGGCCAACAGAATCCTCCACGTGTCTCTTCAACGCACTTTTGGTATGATTCTTAAAATAAATATTCCCAAACGAGTGCAGGCCCTCCATATGGTCAAAGCCCGAGAAAGTTGCATTGGCCGTTGAAAAGTCTAAGCATGGGAAGAGCCAGTGGAAGCCTCCACATGCCTCATCAGTGTAACTTTAAAGGTAAAATCCAAATGCAGGTCCCTAAACGAGTGCAGGCCCTCCAAGTGTCTAGGGTCCAACATAGTTGCTCCTAAATAGGTGGAAAAGGAAGAACACAATAGAAACAAGAGGACTGAAGAAGCATGTTCATAGACGGTGCCAAGTGTTGGCATATCACATTCCCAGGACCCTAAAAGGCAGTAAAAAATATTAAGAATGTGCAAGGCTTCCATGTGGATCTTACACGGATAAACTCCAAACCCAAAGCAGTTTGGAAAAGATTGGCAAAAGGTCAATTCAATGAAAGATGAATCATGAAGCCCACCAAGAATTTTAAATTCTTAGATCTTTTAAAATATTATGAGAGCCCACATGGAACACCTAACCCTGACCTTCAGATGATCATAAATTTCGACTAGAAGCTCAAATTTGAACAAGAGAGGACTTTTGGAAAGCTCTCGATGTCTTCTACTCAACTCTGACTGGATATCTTTAAATTAGTGAGACTAAGTTCTTAAAAATGAAAAATACAGTCTGCCATTTTGAGGTTGTCAGGATTCTCACTTACCACCATAATGAAGTATGGGCTTCCTTTCTTTCCCAACAAGGAACAACACATGGAAGCATGGATTTTTCAGTGGAACCCATCACTTTTGTAGGTGAATTCAATGCTCTTTTGGGGTGGTTGAGGTGGATTCAATTTCTTCTCTCCTTTCTCTCTCATATTCTTCATATATATTGTAAGGAGGGGCATTTTTCTAGTGGTTGGACATTTTTGGATTCGCACCTTCCCTTCTTCTCTTCTCTGTAAGTGGATTTGTGGGGTTCAAACCTCCCATTCAAACTGTAATGCAAGTTTGTGCCTCTTGGCCATTGTAATGGACTGTATCAAATTTTTGGAGCAATAAGATAAGTTTGTGGATGATTTCAACCCTCTCTTGTGTTCATTGCATCCTCTTGATCTCTCATTGCAGTTTGGTTCACTATGCATGGTGATTGTATTGCTTTTAATTGTTTGTGTTTAATTGCAAAGCAAGTGTTCAACATTCCTTTAGTGCATCAGCTCTGTTAGTTAGGTTTATTTTCTTGCATGTTCCTAACCCTGTCTCCTTGGTAGTTAGAGTAGGTTTTAGAGTAGATCCTCTACAAATTGTATGTGTGTACCTAAACAGAGGAATAGGAACCGGCCTTCATCTTGAGATATTTCCCAATTGCAAAGTCCCAGACTTTGGGAAAAGCTCCATGTTATGCAATCACACTGACGATCTCAACCCATCGAGTTGTAGAAATTTAGGGGTGCTTTGATTATGCATCAACAGGTCCACTCCAAGTCTTCATTCAAAAATTGACTCTTTTCCTCTGTTATCTCTTGGACAAGGAAGATCATACATGATTTTCTATTTGGTCCTCCTTCCCATCCTAACAATTATTACATGAATTTGGCGTCATTACTGAAACAATTATTTCATACTTTCCAAAATGAATTTTGAGTTGTAATTGATCATCATCAACATGAATACCATCTTAATTCATTGAAAGTAGATAATTTTTGGCTAATTCAAGAAACACCTATATAAAAGAGGGTATTGAAATGAAAGGAAAACAACAATTTACAGGACTTCCTACTGCTTCTAGTGTACAAGCATATCACAATATGATCATTTATAATGTGAATAAATATAGTGTGATAAAGACTGACAAAATCCACAATGAAAATTTGATTTCTTTTATAATTGTGGAATTTCCCACAATTCTAATGATAATTCACAATAATAAGAAATTCATTCGTGCGTCCATAATTTACAATTGTAACTATTTTAACAATTTTAAAACTTTAATCACAGTATTATAATTTTAATAATAATTAATATTTTACAACTTTAGTATTATTTCAAATACAATTATTCAATTTTGAGAGAAACTTGTAATAAAAAATATTACATTTACATTTCTAAAAATAATTCACATTATATAATAATATATTTTATAATTCTTATTTTATTTTCAAAATTATATTTTCAAAAAAATTGTATTTAAAATAGAAATTATGACATTTAATTAAATACTTAAAAACTAAAAAAATAAAAAACATATTTATTTAAAACATAAGTTAGAAATTAGAAAATTAAAATATTAATAACATCTTTAAAATATAGATATACATTTAAGCATGAAAAAACATAATAATTAAACAACAATAAAATAATAGAATGTGTGAAAGTATAAAATGTATTCAACCTTGCCTAGTGTAATTAACAATTGTAAGAGTTAAGCAAGGTATTAAGTGGTGCTTCATATATAGTGTGAAAAAATAAAACCATTAAATTTTATTCATCTCTAATTATGTTTTTCTAAAACGTGAACTTACAAACTAAAATTGAGAAATGTGTTTTCTCCACAATGAAATTTGAAAAGTATGGATATTCCAAAAATAATAATTTGTCTTATATGAAATTACGAATATAGATATTTTAAATTCATAAATTTGACTTTTATTATATTGTGAAATATCTATATAATATTTTAGAGAATGCACTAATTTATTGTAGATAATTCACAATTTTGTTTTCAAAATTAGTGTATTGTGGACTATCAACAAAAAATAATTTCGATTTATTGATTATTTATAGATAGACTTGATTAATGATTGTAATTATTTTTGGTTTCATAAAATATTCATATATAATATTTGGGTTATTATGTATATTATCAACACAAAATATTAAACTTGAAGGAGATGTATATTATTCATGATTGAAAATTTTGACCTTGTTTAAGGATTTATCATCCATGAGTAACTTATAGTAGTGTAGATTATAAACATTTATAGTTTTACTTATATTTTGTTAGTGTATATTATTAAAAAAAAAATAGAAATAAGTAGCATATTAAATATCCCATAATACATGTATTTCAAATTTTGTGGATAATACAAACTCAATATTATAATGTCTAGAATTTTCAAAAATTTATTTGAAACTTAGAAATGGTGCCAAAATTTTGAATCGGAATAAAAATTATTTACTATACATTTTGAACTAGTATTCAATGACATGCTAAATTTTCTAAAATATACATATAATTTATAAATTGTGAATAAATTGTGCACCATTTTTAGGAACTATCGCAAGTTTCTGACTTTCTTTGCAAACTCTCATCTTCTTCAGTTTATGTGGAGGATCATATTTATGTATATCTTCATTTTACCAACAAGATGGGGAGGAATGAAGTTCTGGGTGTCCATGTTCATGACACAAAAAAGTAACTAAATATAACACCACATGCAAAAAGAAATTTAGAATTAAATTTAGTATATTATGAGATAGAACTAATATGCGTAATCTAATATGAAAAAACATACAAAAGGAAAACACCATTTCATACAACTAATAGGCATGAAAAATTCATTTATGAAAAATTTATCTTCGGCAAGTGGCTTTAAAAACCTTTGCGGAACACATTCTACCACCCAATTATGGATGTATCAATGTGGCATCCTAAGGGGAAATCCCCTTTAGCACACACCAATTCATGGCTTTGCAATAGGCACTTGCCCCCATATACCAAAACGAGAGTGAGAGTATGAAAACAAATAATTTTTGTTGCTTCAACTTATGTCATACATTTACAACCTTATAATTACCAATATATAACAACTAATAAAAAAATTCTATACATAAATGATTTGCACATTATAAATATTTACAAATATAATGAATCCAAAAAAATAAACTTATTATAATGTTATTCCATTTAACACATCTAAGAGCAATGAAATTACAATGAAGAGCTGGAAGATCACATGCAAATTTAATTATGATTTTTTATATTTTCTTACGATAAAAACAAATCAACATGCAAATCAAGAACTTATTTATTCTTATATAGAATATTAAGAATCATCTCAAACACTTATAACATTAAATGTGTTCATTTTGGTTAACTATAATTATATTAATGTTTGAGTTAGGATTTTAAGACATTTATTATTAAGGTTCTTGTTAACAAATATGAATACAAATATTAATGTCATACTAGTGTGACATGAAAATTTTTAATTTCATAAATGAAAACGTGTGGAAAAACTTTTTGTTTTTCAACGTGTTGAAAAACACACTGCATTTTTCAGCATATTGAAAAACACAAAGTTTTTCCACATGTTAATCACTAAATATTAATTACATCAGTCAAAACATGATCTAAAACACAATGTGATTTTAATCATGTTGAAAAATATATTGTGTTTTTCATGTTGTTGAAAAATTATGCAGATTTTTCAATGTGCTGAAAAATAAATTGTGTATTTCAACAAGATGAAAACACGTATTTTTCAACACGATGAAAATCACATTGTGTTTTGTATCATGTTTTGACTTATGTAATTAATTATTATCTTATTATATTATTTTTATTGTGACTACCAACACACCTCTCAATGCCTTTGTAAGTTAGATAGCCACTATTTAAAAAAAATTAATCTTGTCAAATTTAAACCTATATAGAGATTTTATAACGTACATAAAATACTAAGGGTAAATAGTGCACAGTTCTTAAATTTGATGGTGGGTTATAGCCCTCAAACAAGTTTTGTAAAGATCGGAATTTTTTATATGCCTTCTAAATTATGTATAATAATATTATTATAACAATAATAAAGATGAAAAGTATCATGGTTTGCACCTTGATAATATAAATAATTTAAAAATATGTTTATTAAATCATTTATCATGATATAAATCCCTTAAGTAGATGACATAAAGTTAAATAGATTTAAAAACATATAATTACAATATTTGAAATATATATTCTAACATATAATTAAAAATATGATATTTATATATTTCTAAGATTAGCCATCAATGTATCTTTAAATAGGTATTATCCTAGCAAGAAATGATCTCTTCAACTTCTCACTAAACACTAAAAAACTAAATTTGATTTTTTTAAATAGACATTTTTCTCAACATTTCGCAACTGCCATTTAAAATAACACTACAAATTGTTGTTTCTTCTCACATTTTCTTTCTCTTACAAATTAAATTTATTGCAATCTAATTATTGTTATCTAATTACCTGGAAATCCACTCATTGTCATCGTGTAACATTGTATAATGGTGTGAAGGAACTGTGGAGGAGCTTGAATTGTATAATGTTAATGGTGTCTATGGAGTCCAACTAACTTGTAATCCACCGTTTATTACCAGAATTTCATAGACTCGTTTGGGAAAACATGTATAAGGTGGAATGAAAATAATATTTCTCTTCTTTGAATGCTTATTAAATGGGATGAACTATTTTGGGAAGTAAATTCACCTCCCCAAATAAATTAATTTCGCCACCTTGACGATCTTGTTGTGGTGGTGATACAAGGGATTCGATGAAATCTTTTGCCATCTACTAACAACTTTTTTAATCCACTGGCACTAAAAAAACTCCCTCTGGCAGTCTTTTCCCTAGCACGTCATGTTCTTTTATGGTCATCTATGTGGTGCATGGTATGTATGTATGGGGGCGCACCATACAAAGGTGCATTTTGGGTGGAGGGTAGCTCTCGCCTCGAGTTCCATATGTTATAGTGGAAAGGGAAAATAGTAGGCTAGAGAAATATTTATTCGGTAAGTTTGGTGGCTCTCACCTTAACAATGAGGTTGTTAGAGAATGGGCGTGTATAAAGTGGAAATTAAAGGGTCATCTCATGGTGCTCACAATGGTGAATAAGTTATTCCATTTCTCCTTTCACTCAAAAGAGAATAATATTGGTGCCCTTCTAGGCATACTCACACATACCTTGTTGCATTGCATACCATCAAATTTTATCTTGTTTCCCTGTGCGGTTTGCATATACAATGATCAAAGTTTCAACAGTTTTGTTGTTTATAGATGTCTATTTTTTTTCTCTAAATTGAATTTATGATTAACGAGTTTGGTTTTATTATGTGTGATATTTATATTTAGCAATAACAACTAATTCATCATTATCGTTCATATGTATCTAAATTGAATTTATGAGTAATGCATGTATCTCGATGTTGTTTATTATTAGAATAGTTTCAACAATTTTGTTGTTCATAGATGTCCTTTTTTCTCTAAATTGAATTTATGATTATTGAGGCTCGATGTATGACACCATATTTGATTACATTTTTACTAATGTAATGATACTTTTTGTAGTAGCTACGAGTAAGCATGTGTGATACCATTATACATCTCTCAATTGAGAACCCAATCAAGGGTTTATTTTTACATGCAACGCTTTAAATTGAAAAATAAATCTCAACATCAACGAAGATGATATGTTGGTTGCATGGATTGAGATTGATAGAGGTGAGGAATTATTGAAAGGAGAATTAAATAGAAAACTATACCAAACCAAATTTCATATTTCCCATCAGGAAAAAAATTCCGTCACCTATTTCGGAAAGAATACAAGAATCAATAGCACTTTGGAATATGTGATGTGCGTGGGCTCTCATTTTAAATATTGTGTACATGGATGCTTTTGTATTTCATGTTTTCAGTGTGAATGTGCTAATAATTTTCATATTAATGTGTAGATATTGGTGTTCGTATGGGCTTGAGGACTACCGGAAAATTGATGCCTTACCACAAGACAAGTCCTTATTATCAAAGAAGGGAAAAGGAAGATGACCAGGAAGAAATCATATTAGATGTGGTTATCAATGTCATTTCAGCACTCAAAGAATGGTCAATAGACATGATCAAATATTGCTCACCTAAAATCATGTAGAACATGTAGATAGTGAAGGAAATCATTTCCATCATCAGTAATATGGATAGTTTAAAGGAAAAAAAAATTCCCCTTTTATTAGCTTTCGTGGCTTAATGAGTGGATTCATAGTTTTTTTTTTTATAGGAAATTCTTTTGATGCTATCCGGTTTAAGAACCATGAGATGGTGCATGCGAAGATCACATTTTTGAATGGTGGAACAAAAAAATTATTTCCTAAGAAGAGATGACATATTTAATAGAGAATTCCAAATTAAGGAGTGTAATATCTGTTTAACCCGAATCATGTAGAAAGTGTTCGTGGGTGGACTCTAGAAAATATTTAAAAGTAGTTTTTCTTTAATGAGATATAATAATGAGGGTACTGATGAGGATGGGAAAATCCCATTCATATTGGGCATCCAGCTCCCACTTTAGTTGGATTGGTTGTTGATATATGGAAATGATAGTTTAGTAGCCATGGATTAAATGTTTGGAACAAATGGAATGAAATTATTATTTAAATACTAGCAATACTACTAATCGATGCTTCATTTATTGAACATAAAATTTGAATTTTGTAACATATTTTCATGTAGTTTCAATTGTATATGTTGCTGGTGTTTAATTCCAAACACCAAGAGCTTCATGTGGCATGGGTAATTATGTCTAGTTCATGTGCTAGTGACATCACCCAATGGATGCAATTACTTTGGCAAAGAGTACACTTGAAAAATATTGAATGGAAAATAAATTCCTTCATGGTAGATGACGCTAGCATGGAGATCAAATAAATAAAGTATTTTTAATTATGTTGTATATGCACAACACAATTATAATGATTATGTTGCAAAGTCTTACTAGCTTGTCATATGCAGGGAAAATTTTGACTATGAGCTGCACTTATGTAGCTGACATGTATGACGTGCATGGTTAAATAATTTGATATCCAAAGTAAGGGAATATTATGTGAGGTGAGAGATTCTCAGTGAAATTGGATACGTTATGCAAAAATATATTGATGAAGAGATGGCTAATAGGGAGGCCATAAAGTTCATTACTAAGTATCATTACACGCAACCCAAATTTGTTGAATATTGGGAGGAGTGTTGGCTCCACAAGGTTGCAATGTGGTTGAGGTGTCTTCATACCCTCAAACATATTGGGAAAGAAAAAAATGAAGCCATAAAATCATATCATTCACATCTAAAAAATAGTTTCTTGCATATAATTTGCATTGTTGCACATCGAAGGGTGGATTAGTTAGCACACCAACTAACCAGGAGTGTTTACATATACTACTGGTGGCTAAACATGAAAAAAGAAAATGGGTTTTATAGGAACCTTAAAGTTGAAAAATTAAAAATATATCATGAGTTAAGGATTTACAAATTCCAGACTATCATGTCACCTTTGACATGACGGACAATCGTATTGCATGGGTGAAAATCTAGAAATATGATACATTTTACTATTAGGTGTAGAGCACAACACCACTGATGTCAATGTGTAGTTATCCATTGTCAGTCCAAGCTTACACATGTAAACATGTAATTAAAGTGGGTATGATGCGAGAGAGATGAGAAGTCAATGGCATCCATGAAACAGGGGATGGTGTTAGCTACTCCATCGATAACAACAATTTAGATGTGAATGTATAGTATTTTCACTCTTCAATTTTATTAATTTTTCAAAATTTCCAATCTCAAATGGATAATTTTTTTCAATACACATGCTTTTCATAGTGGTTAGAAAAATTAAAATTTATTTGATGATGTTATGGATAGTGGAGGCTTGTCAGATGCTAATAATGTAAGACAAGACTCTAGTCACAAGTAGTTTAATTTATACTTTGATCATTATTACTAGAATATGACATCCTTTATTTTAGTAACACGAGATCGTGGAAAATTGACTAGAAAATGTGAATGAAATCAAAGCTTCAATAGATATTGGAGACTCGCCAGATCTACACATAGATGATAATGCAATTCATCATTCCACTTGTAATCATTTTCCATTTTACTTATAATAGCATTTGTAACATGATATTTTTCTTTTATTAATAGATCATGCTTGATGGGATAGAGGATGAGCTAGAAGCATGTAGATGGAGATCTCGTGAGGTATTTGAAAATTTCCTCGCAATAGCAAACAACAAAGCGAGACTGTATTTCTTGGAGAAGTGTATGAAAGATGTTTACATCAAGGTCAAGAGTATGGAATTATCAAATACACTTGGGTTGCAACACCCAATGGCCCAACCTTTCCAACAAGTGAAAGATTTCCATAGAAACATACTTTGTAGAGAAAATGACTTCATAGAATTGATGAATCAAAGAAGACAACATACCATGTCACAAGAGAAAACCTTATTTCCAAATCCCCCTAAGAATCACATATGACAAATTTGGAATGAGGATCTATATAGGGCAGCCAAACATGACATAGGAAAAAATAATAACGATTCATAAGATGTATTTCAATGTCTAACTATATTTTAAATATTTCCATAGCAACAAGTTCCAACCTTCTTGTTTACACGGTGGAATATGCTCTTTGAAATACCCTAATTTTTGAAATTGAAGTTTAGCATATATCAAAGTTTTAAATTTAATGCTTGAAAATTTACAAATGCCATTATTTTTTTTTAATTTAACCTTGATCATGTGTCCTAATCACCATCTTTCATTATATAATAAAATATGATCAAACTACAGACTGAAGTCAATTTGAAGAAAATTGTATTTACACAATTAAGCTCTAACTGAGAATGGATTTCATATAAAGTTATGAATATGTTTATGGTTTAAAAGGAACTATTATGACTTAAATAGTTTATATGGGGTATTAAGGATTATTTTTGTTATGGAAGTGAGAAGTGGTGATCTAATATGCATTGGTCGCTCTCAGACATTGTCTCAGATCCCATACTTGAGTGAGTCAAAAAAATAGTATAATAGTGCCATGCAACTTGTCCAATTGACTAGAGAAGAACCTATAGTTATTTTTAAAGGTGTATGTATTATCTTTAAGGAAAGGAAGAGTTTAGGATAGAGAAATAAATTCAATATATGGTGAGTAATAACAAGAAATTTGACACATCGGCATTATCCTAGATCTAAAAGGTTTTCTAAAGGGAATTTTTCTTGAGCAACATAAAGAACTTTTAAATTTAGTAATAGTACGGGTAATGTAATGGTAAATTGGTATGCTTAGGGTAATATTTAGGGTTTAATACTTTTGAAAGGTGTTCTCCTATACAACTTTGAGAAAGCGTGCATACTTACCTTGAAACGCCTTAATGATTATATGACAATATCATTCATTATATAGGAAAATCTTGGATAGTATTTGATCATTTTATCAGGTGAAGGTGAACATGAAATTATAAGGGGTAATGACACAAATTTTTAGTTTTAAGAAGAACGGAATCTACAAGATACAGTCTATACAAATGGAAAAATTCCATATTTAGAGCATAATGATGTAAGATATAAGACTTATGTAGTCTTGGTGAATAGGAAGAATCTATATTCAAGTTTTGAGAAGAATTTAAGGTAATTATACCATCAAATTTTAATATTCAAGTTTTAAAATAAGTATTATGAGTCAAAGAAGTAATACATAGTCTAAAATTAGAACTATGAAATTTAAGATCAAGATGAAGAGAGCCATCAACCCGATCCATCCCTCTTCTAGTAATAAATAACTAAGAGGACATAAACATAAACATGTGTGAAAACTCTTAGGTCTCAAATACCAATTTGAATGAGAAATATAGCAAAATGACCTTTCTCGGGTTCATAGTGAAGGTCAAAGGGTACTTATCCTAAAAGGTGTACTATGCTGAATTCTAACATTCCATTTACATATAACCATAGAATACATCACTATCCCCATATACATATACTTCAACTATTATAGATTTTGAAAATTGTTATTATCTAAATAAAAATGTCACCTAAAGTCCCAAGATTCTATGACAGTTAACTGCATGTAGCATTTAGGAGTTTATTTTCTAAATTTGGACTACCCAGCCAGCTATGTTGAACTACTAAACTCACTACTACTTTTCAGTTTGTGATTTCCAAGAATATCTCCTCAGATCAGGATTTTATCATCAACAAAAATAGAAACATGTCATGTGATGGTGTCCTTTTCAATCAAATTTTTACATTCATATTATGTATTTTGTAACATATACATAGAAATAAATTTTGATTGGTCTTCTAGTAACCCTACACCAATGCCAAGCAATGCATGGCCCTGCTTCTTGTATTTAAGGTCATAATGACAAAGATTCCCACCATTGAAATCCATCCGTGTATAATCTACAAGGACACTTGAGTACAAATTTTTAATTTTTCCAATTACTCTCAAGATTTAAATCATATCTTTTTCACATTTTGTTGGGTGGGTGATTAGTTTTGTTGCTATATATACACATCTTGTCTTATATCTTATCCACCAAAGCATTGTTTCTTCCTAAAGCTTCTCATTCCTTTTTGGGTTATTTTCCTTGGCTTGTATATCAATTGCATTTTCCTTATTTAGTGACTATGAAATGGCAAGGAGCAAAGGAAATCCCCAAGTCCTTATTGTGAAGCATATAATCAAAGGCTTTTGTAGGTTTTTCAATGCCCATAAGGCATTCAAATAAGGGTACTAAATCTATGGCTTGGTTAGTGAGACACTAAATCACCTCAAAATGCTTTGAAAGAAGGGCTCCAAGAAGTTTATGAGAAAATTGTATAGTGGCCTTGTTGGTTGTAATATGAAAATTCTATTTATAAGCATCACTTTTCTGAGAAAAAAATTGTTGAATGTGTAATTATTGATTGTGATATCAATGATATGTTTCTTGGTGAGGTATCTCTGACATTGGGTTGGAATATTGTTTCCTTCTTGCATTTTAGTTGAATCATTTCAGTGCTATGATAATATGTTTACACATATATTGGGTTCACAAACATCTACAGTATGGAGTGTTATGTATAAAAATATTTGAATAAAGAAAGCTTTGTATTATTGTAGGCATTGATTTCGGAGGTTGATTATTGTTTGAAAACTATATTTTCATCTTCTTGGTTGATCAAGAAACTACAATATACAATGAAACTTGAAACTGGTTATGGAGAATAACAGAAGCCTGCAACTCAAGATGAGGGAGCCTAAACGAGATTGTTTTTAGGAAATCAATTTTTTGATAGTCTAATTACACACACAAAATTTGTGGATTTGATAAATACCCCAAATCAAGTGAATATCTATCGTTTTTAAGCCTTGTATTTTACACAGTCAATAGAGACTTGCAACTAGGGTTTCATGAAGTAAATTTGTGAAATATGGAACTTGCACCGATAAAAATCTAAAGATTAGAATAAATTTTTGTACATATTCCATACATTGATTGCAAAAGAAATTAAATTTATTCATGGAGTTTCAAGGAATATTTTCTTACCAGTTCTTCAGGAAAACTATGAAAATCAACTAAAATCAGGGACATTACAGTTAAATGAAGTCATTGCCAATTGTGAAGTTTGGAATCATTCATTTGGGATTAAAGGAGTGATTTGAAGGTTGAAATTTATTAGTTTTTGCTGACACCTACTACATGTTAAGGAGATCATCAATGTATACAAACCGAGGACAGTAGGAAGATAGAGGCAGGGCTAAAAAAGAGAGTGAAGGTTGTCTATCTTGTAAACATTTTCTCCAAACATTTCCTTTCTTGATTGTTAGTATACCTTGGAGAGGTTGATAGAGTAGTAACAACAAACCTGGGAGTCTTGATAAATTGCAGAGCTTATACAATCATAGAATTGTATTTGAACCCTCTTATAATTTGAGTAGAATTAGACAAGTGAATAGGATAAGGAAAAAAAATTGACTACACTAATGTCATGATGGTTACAATTCACATTCTGAAAAATATTTTAAAAAATTGTGCAACAAATGTGAATTAAAAAAAATTTACTAACAAATTTCATAGATAGTTTTAGTTTACATATCTCAGGTAAAGACCATTTTCACCTCGTAGCCACAAAAAAAAAGTGGCAAGACTTCCATTGTCTCATATCACATATGCTTCTTAAGAATGTTAGTATCTAAAAATCAATGCTTTCATTCTTTACCCAAAAATATGGGTTTCATATCACCACCTTCAAGTAGAGGATGCGAGAATTACTAAAAATCATACTGTCATATTTTGCATAAATGTTTGATTGCAAAATTTGAAACAAATAAATGCATAAAACTATTTTTTGGATGAAGAATATTGTTTCAGTATCAGGTTGGTAATTTATTTCAAATATATTCATGCATTATGGTCTTTATCTATCCTATGCTTAAGGATTGTACAAGGCTTAACAATCCTATCGACTCATACACAACCATGCTTAATTCATAAGTGCCAACAAAGTTACTACTCTTCAAGTTCAGAAATCTGGGACATATGCCATAATCCACTACAGGAAACATTTCATACATTTAAGAAAATGAATCAAAATTCATAAGATATTATGAACTATTCCATCACAAAAAAAAGAGTCTTATTAATTTTGTCACTGTAACTGTATGCATGTAAAAGAGCATTCATGAAGGACATCTCTTTTATTCATCTTACAAGCAATCAACAATCAAGTAAATGCAGCAATCAAGTAACCCATAATAAGGCACGCTAGTAACCTAGAAAATAGAAGCAAACATATAGAAATACAACAAATATTTAGTCAACACTTTATTTTTTATTGAAAATACAAGCAAACACATAAAAGTATAGAAAATTGTGTTAGGTTTTATATTAGATGCTTTCATAAAATCATATATAATCTATTATGATCCAAAGATATAAAAAAATTTATTTCATATATCCCAATACATTTTTGGTTTCATTTCAACAAACTAAATGTGGAGTTTCATATAAGAAGTGCCACAACCACCCATAGTCAGACGTTGGACTTTCCCACTCTAATTCCCAAATTATTTTCCATTACTAGAGCTCTTCTTCATAAACACCACTCATGTTATTATACTTAACATTTAGGGCCTTCATTATGTCTCCCTTGTAGTAATGGAGAGATTTTGTGTGTGTATTGGAATTTTGTAGGGAAACATACTTCTTTTTAAGTTCCAATTTCTCACCCCTAAGTGCACGAATTTTATTTTTAAGTCATTTTTCTCCAAAGTGAGAGTCTCCAAGACACTTTCTTCTCAGCTATGACACTTTCCATTCTATCATAAGTTTTCATTATAATTTCAAAAATGTTGGAAACAAAATCATTCTCCCTAGTGAGTGACCCAATTTATACATGTGTCAATAAGAGTCTCAAAGACAAATGTTCGCTTGCGCCACATTGTGATAAAATATCATCTTCACAAGAAGTTATTCCAATTCACACATGATTTCACTAATTTTTTTCTCATCAACATCCACAACCATCCCTTAAAATATAAAAGGAAACGTGAATTAAGAGATGATGAATTATTCCATAATCCATGCATTGAAATGAAAATATTCTATGTACATCATGTAGAAGAATAAGACAAAAAGCATGACTCCTTACCTCCTCCTCCATCATTCTCCATAGGGATTTTAGAATTTTTGCATACCTCCTCAAGCACCTTCTTCTTTTTACTTGATGAATGGCCAGTAGTCATCATTGATCATTTGAAGTGAAGAGTGAGCTTCCTAAATACACAAAGACAAAAAAGTGATAGAAGTGGAGAGAAAAAAATGAGTCATATGATGCATAATTCCCCAGAAAAAAAGGAACATGTGAACACGATCACTGCAAATCTGTAATATGTAATAAATAAAAACTTAAATATGTCAACATAAGTGGTTGCATGTGGAGACTATTGATATGTGGAGATGAATTGATTCACAAATAGCTTATTTACAACTTGTAGGTTTAAACAATAATTGGCGTCAAATGACCGACATCGGTCAACTAATAAACCAACCGGTATCGGTTGGGGTAACTGGCATCAGTTACCTATGCATGAATTTTTTTATTTAGAAGATGGGATTAGATCTAACCTTTGATTAAAAGATGATCTAAGGGTTGTAATTACATATCTCAAGTACCCTAAGTTTGTATATGCTTATATAAGCTAGAAAAGTAGGGTTAGAGGTTATCTTTTTGTGAGAATTGATAGAAGGAATTATTTGAGAGAACTTAGAGAAGCTTGTGAGAGGAAAAGTATTGTACATCGTGTAAGGTGTGGAAGATTACAGATATTCAATTATATATCCTCTGGAATAATATATTGGTTGTTTCTTGGTGGATGTAGCCCATATTGGGTGAACCACATTATATCTTGTGTATTGTTTCTTTTAGTTTTCTTTCCATATTCATTGATTGTATGTTTAGATCTGATTTATATTTGTACAACCTATATGGTCTAATCCCAACAACTAGTATCAAATATTTTTGAGGGATTTTTGTGTTGAAATATTTACTCACAGAGGGATTTCTGATTGAGTGGAAGCCCAAAAATGACAGAAGATAGTAAATACAAAGTGGAGAGGTTTGACGGATGTAATTATCAATTATGTAAGATGCAGGTGGAGGATGAGAAGGCAATGCCTACAAAGATGACTGATGACGAATGGAATATTCTTGATAGAAAGGATATGTGATCTATAAGATTGAGATCGAGAGAATCGTAGCTTCAAATATAACAAAAGTAATAACCATGGTAGATTTAATGAAATATTTAGCTAATTTATATGAAAAACCAAGTGCATCAAATAAATTTTATTTGATGAAGAAATTATTTAATTCTAAAATGCAAGAAGGTGGATCTGTGTTTAATCATTTGAATTATTTAAGTTCTATTGTAAATCAATTAAAATCAGTAAATATCCCTTTTGAGGATGAAGTGAAAGAATTTTTATTCTTGTGTTCTTTTCCAAATAGTTGGGATGATTTTTTAATGGTTGTTAGTAGTACAACATCTATTACTAATATTTTGAAGTTTGATGAAGTGATTGGTATAATCCTAAATGAAGAAATATGAAGGAAAAGTATAGGAGAGTCATCATCTAGAAATGATTTTAATGTATAAAGCAGAGGAAGGAAGAAGGAGAAATCCAATATTAAGAATAATGGGATATCAAAATCAAATAATGGAAAATCTAAATCAAGAGGTAGAGGAATAACCTTCTAGAATTGTGGAAAGAAAGGACATGCAAAGAAGGATTGTTGGTTTAAGGAAAATAAAGAGAATCTACCAGACAAAGGTAAAGAGGAAAATGTAGCAATATAGGTAATGCAATATTCCCTTATTATCTCCTTGGATGATAAAATAGAATCATGGGTTTTAGATTCAGGAGCTTCTTTCAATGCTACCCCTAATACGGCTTATTTAAGAAATTATGCCCAGGGTAATTTTGGGAATATTTATTTAGGAGCTAATGAACCATGCATGATTACTAGTAAATGTGAAGTTCATCTTAAATTTCAAAATGGAAATAGATGGATATTAAAAGATGTGAGGCATATTCCAAGCCTCGGGAGAAATCTAATTTCTGCAGGACAACTAGGTGAAGATGGTTGCATGGTTACATTCACAGCTGATTCTTGGAAATTTTCTAAGGGAACTCTTGTTGTGGAAAGAGGAAAAAAGGTAGAAACATTATATTTGTATATGTGTGTTACTGATTCTTTTTCTACTTTATCTACTTCAAATTTAGATGCAAGTATGTGGCATAATCAGCTAGATCTTATGGGTAAAAAGGGAATGTAAATATTTAAGGAAAAGATTGAGTTATTAGATTTGAAAGATGTAGATCTTGATTTCTATGAGCATTGTATATTTAGAAAGGAAAAGAAATGGAGGTTTCGTAAGGTTAGGGAAACAAATAAGGAGTATGAATTAGAGATCGTGCACTCAGATGCGTAGGGACCATCCCAGGTTTCTTCTCATGGAGGATCCCAATACTATGCAACTTTCATTGATGATGCCACAAGAAAGGTATGAGTTTAATGGACTAAGTGTGAATTTGATGTTTTTAATACTTTTAAAATATGGAAATCCCTTGTGGAAAAAGAAACAAATTTAAAGTTAAAGTGCATTTATATCGACGATGGTGCGATCAAGATGTAGTAAGGATTTTAATGATTATTGTTCATTGAATGGAATATGCAGAGAGAGAATGGTTCTTAGAACTCCATGGGAGAATAGAGTTGTTGAAAGAATGAAAACAACTATCATGGAATGTTCAAGAAGCACAAGGATACATGTTGGATTACGCTTGAAATTTTGGATAGAAGAATTAGATACAATGGTATATTTAATTAACCATGGGCATTGAAGTGCACTAGATGGTGGAATACTAGAAGAATCTTAGACTGGAAATGAGGTACATCTTTATTTTCTTAGAGTATTTGGTTCAGAAGCTCTTACACATGTTTATAAAGAAGATAGGAATAAATTGGATGCTAATTCCAAGATATGCACTTTCATTAGTTATGGTTATGGTGATTTCGGATTCTATTTTTGGGATTTAGAAGATTCTAATATTGTTAGGAGTTGTAACATTGATTGGAATGAAAAGAGAATGTACAGGGATCATGTTTTAATATCCAAGAATGAACCGAGTGAAGATTTTGTGGATAAAAATGCATTCTCATATTTAAAACAACCTCACACATGTACCAACATCAGTGAGGGTGATTGGTGTCAACAGGAGCAAGAATGATGTTAGTTGAGTGAACCGACATCGGCTATAGGGAAACCAATGTCAGTTAAAGGTGACCAATGTCGTCACTGTCAGAAATTGACATGATTATGCAACATGCATAGATTGATCCCCAGATACCCGATATTTCTATGACAAGGTCTGAAAGGGTAAGTAAACCTCAAGAAAGATTTACCAACTCATTATTTCATTTATTATTTGATTGATAGTGGTGAACCTGAGAGTTATGGAGAAGCAATGCAATATGATACCCATGTGGAAACAGAGCATGGTATGGATGAAGAGATGGAATCCTTGGAAAATAATCAAACAAGGGATTTAGTCAAGTTGCCAGCAGGTAAGAGGAATTTGCAGAACATATGGGTTTACATGATCAAGGAGGAATAGGTTGGACAGAAAATATACAAAGCAAGGCTTGTGTTAAAAGGATTTGTACAGAAATCAGGTATTGACTTTGGTGAGATATTTTCTCTTGTAGTTAAGATAAATTCCATTTGTATTGTTCTAAGTTTAGTTGTAGCAGAAGATTTGCATTTATAATAGCTTGATGTTAAGATGGATTTCCTTCACAGTGATTTGGAGGAAGAGATATATATGCAGCGGTCGCTTGGGTATGATGTCATGGGTAATGAGAAACTTGTGTGCGAGTTGAAATAGAGCTTGTATGGGCTCAAAAAAGATCCAAGAAAATGGTAAATGAGGTTTGATAGTTTTATGCATGAGCATGGTTATATGAAATGTGAATCTGGCCATTTTGTTTATTTCAAGAAGCTTGAAAATGGGACCTGTATTATTGTTTTATTGTATGTGGATCATATGCTTATTGCAGTATCCAAGACATTGGTGAGCTTAAAGAAAAGTTAGCTTACAAATTCACAATGAAGTATTTAGGAGCTAAAAATAAAATATTTGGCATGCAAATTCATAGATACAGGAAGAACATGAAATTATATTTGTCACGGGAAGATTATATCAATAAGGTGCTGAAAAGATTTAAAATGTAGGATACAAACACTATAACTGCACTTATGGATGTACACTTTAAATTGAGAAAATATTATTGTCCTACATCAAATGAGGAGGTTGAGTACATGTCTTGGATTCCATATGCTTTAGCAGTTGGAAGTCTTATGTATGTTATGGTTTATGCCAGACCAGACATTACACATGTAGTGGGAGTTCTAAGCAGATTTATGGCCAATCCATGTAAAGAGCATTGAAAAGAAGTCTAATGGATACTTAAATATTTGAGAGGGACATCCAACATGTATTTATGCTATGGAGGGTCAGATACTTATCTATGTGGCTATGTTGATTCAAATATGGATGGAGATTTGGATGGTAGGAGGAGCACCACTGGATATGTATTCACAAAGTGGGTGGCATGAAAATTATCTGGATTTCTAGATTGCAGAAGGTTGTGGCCTTGTCTACTACAAAGGTTGAGTATGTTGCAGCTACGAAGGCTAGTAAAGAGATGTTATGGATGAGAAGGTTCATGGAAGAGTTGAGAAAGGAGAAAGAGGATTTCAAATCGTACAGTGATAGTGCAAGTGTCATTCATCTCACAAAGAACTCGACATTTCATTCAAGAATTAAAAATATTCAGTTGAGATATCACTTCATATGATAAGCATTGGAGGATGGGCAGTTGAAGTTGGAGAAAAATCATACAAATGAGACCCTTGTGGATATGCTAACAAAGTCATTGGCAAAGGATAAGTTGGATCTGTACTTCACTTATGTTGGTCTTCAAGTTTGAGACTTGGAGAGGGAGAAACAAATCCAAGAAGAGAATATAAGGATGAAGTTATACGTTACAGTGTAGTAATTTATCTCTAAGTGGGAGATTGTTGAGACGTGGGGTTGAACTACTTTACAAATAGCTTATTTACAATTTGCATTTTTACAGAGTAACTAGTGTTGGTCATTTGATCAATGTCATCTGTCATCACCAATCCGGCACTACGATAATTCTTCAAGGGAAATCCTCATGCTATGATTATTTACTAATGCACACATTTTAGTTTGGTGGATGTAATATGGAAACACAACAACAAACATAGCAAAAGAATACCATAGACTATGATAAGAAGGAATGATGATAAATCTAAAATATCGAGTAAATTATAATATTAACATGAAATTGTTACAATCTCACCCATGAGGTACTTCAAGTCTTACTGACTTCACTTGCCTTCCACCAATACTATGGGAGAAACTTAACAATTACACCTCTTAATAGCTTCTTTAACACACCTTCAAAATGATGGCTTCCTTTACAGACTTACTCATACAATATTTCTCATTACTTCCTTCTATGCTAAATGAGGGGGTGGCCTCTCTATTTATATAAATTCCAATATTATCCATCTTATCTCTAAGATAGGATAAGAAATATACTCGAAAAATCATATTTCATACCTTAACTCTTATCGTACATGTAAGCTTATCTTTTAAGATAAGATAAACCTTATCATTTCACATGGGTTCCAAATTTTTAGACTTTTTACAAATAAAATACACAAAATATTTATGACCTCACTCCTTGTCCTTATTACCAATATAGTATTTCTAATTCCTAATCATATAGACCCTACTTCTCTACTTATCCCAGCTTTGACATTTTAACATTATTGGACCACTTAAGACAAATATTTACTTTTTACAACATTCCTATTGTACATCGATGTAGTTACCATACTCTACATTATTGGCGGCACTGCATCGATGGTGCCATTATCTTCAATTAGACGCCACTACTAATTATACTTAACAACATCCTATTCCTAATACATACATTAATAAAATATAAATTACGGAGGAAAATTTTAATGTCGACAAAGTCACCCAACAAACCAACTGGCATCGGTTACCGCATGTGAAATGTTTATATTTAGAACACATGATTAGATCTAACCTTTGATTAAAAGGAAATTTAAGGGTTGTAATTGCATAGATAAAGTTCCCTAATTTTGTATATGCTTATATAAGCTATAAAACTATGGTTAGACGTTAGTTTTTTGTGATAATTGTAAGAAGGAATTATTGGATAGAGCATAGAGAAGATTGTCGATGAAAAGTATTGTACATCGTGTAACGTGATGGAAATTGTAGATCTTAAATTTTATATCCACTGGAATAATATATTGGTTGTTTCTTGGTGGATGTATCCCACATCGGGTGAACCACACTATATCTTGTGTATTGTTTCTTCTATTTTTTTTCATATTAATTTCTTGTATGTTTAGATCTGATTTAGATTTGTACATGTATGGTATAACGCCAATATAAATCATTACATGGCATCATAACATCTCATAGATTACATCATGAAAAATATGTACATGTCATTATCTATGCATCATGTAATCATCAAAAGAATAAGGAAACCTCATTAATTGCAAGGGCTAGAATGCAATATTTCTGAAAATGTGCATAAATAAAATAATTGTTAGGAATACACTGTGTAAATGAAGCACATACATGGGAACATCATGGAAAAGTTATCATTGCACAAGTATATATTAAACCATCATATATGACTAATTTGTATAATTACATATAATAAAATATACAATTCCCAACTATATATTTTAATATCCATGTTCAAGCCATGACAAGAAAACTCCTTATGATGGATAAAAATATGAATTTCACTAAGAAATGAGCCTGGGCATTCCTTGATATCCCATGAAGACACCTGCATATGAAAATTTTCAATGTCGGTAAAATGGTCAAACAATAAAAGTAAGAGATACATCAATAAAGTATGTTTTACTTCACAACATACAAAGTACCTCATACTACTAAGAAATATCTCACGTTGCTTTCAATGTCACATCCTGTTCATCCCAATCCTAAAGGAAATTACAAGATATATAACATAATCATATGAAAATACATAAGTGTTTACAAATTATAAAGCTACCTAAAAATGATAAGAACAGATTTGTTGAGTCATGTACATTGGTTATGGAGGAATCTACGCTCATATACTCCATAAACTAGAATGTATCTTTATTTTAAAAAAAATTGTAATGTATCTTTCTTATTCTTACCAAAGGGAAGCATATCTAGAAAATATGGATACATAGCCCTCTGAATGTTCACATCACAACAATTATTTGGGGTTGGCTCACCCTGAAAAATGTATCCCCACTATGTAGAGACAATTCATCCTTTGGCAGCCATATAACCATCGACGTATAACCAAACATTATCACCGACATGAAAATCATACTCCTGTGTGGATTGATAAAAATAATCATTGTTAGACACTAGTGTAGATGAACCATCACTATCATTTCCAATGTTATTAGTCAACTCTACAACAACTACTAGATGTGGTGCTTCATGCATAACATTACCCTACATAGGAACAATTACAAATATTAAAACCATGTAAGTGCTAATTAGAAGTAAATTAGTAATATGCATGTGAAAATTAATTAAGCTTGCTTATGTGAAGCATCTCATCCCCAATTTTGTTCTTTTTCCATGAAAATCCTTATTCCTTTTTCGTGAAAGGTACTCCTTCGATGTGAGGATTTCATCTTCACTACAATGGGTGTTTGGATTACGTATATCAATTTCGACAAGGATTTTCGGAAAAAAATTTAGTCATTATAAAATCACCTTATATTTAAGGACATGTAAAAAATTAAATAGTTTGTATCTCACATGATGTTCATATTTGCCTACACCACCTCCTTCTACCCTCTTCCTTTCTTCCTCCATTTTCCGGCAATATGCTCACCTCTTTATTGGCAATTCCCTTCTCTAGACAATATTATGAGGTGAATCATATGCATGCATATGCTAATTGAAAGCCTTAAAGGATTTTTTTACTTAGTATATAAACTGATGAGACATTTTCTTTGGCTATCCTTGCTACTTCTAACATATGCCTCTTTATAAAACTCTAATTTTACAAGCCGGTCTATTGACCTTTGTTGTGTTTTCTTCAATGTATAGGCCCTTCCTCTTGGCTATCTTTCCCCACTACTTGGATGATCTAGAGGTCTCCTTGGAATATTTTTTCTACCATGAATCTTATTACGGTGAACGTTGAGCCTTTCTAGTGACCCAAATGGATGGTTTCCATCATCAAAAATGTGGTGCATGGGTATCACAAATAGATATGGGTGTCTCATTAACCAATACCCATGTTGACAATCTTGGACTCACGAAAAGACTTTCATCAAAGAATGAATCACATGGTTAGAATCCTTACAAGTATTATTCAATCAATTATAATACACAATCATCCTAAAAATATCAAAGTGTGCTTACCGGTTCTGGTACCTCCTCCTCGGGATCAGAATGTGAGGAATGTGGCAGCCAATCAACATCATCTTCATCATCCATTTCAACGTCAACACTATTAGCAATATTTTTAATGTCTTCCGAATCCTTATCCTCATCTTGACCAGCAATACCAACCTCCTCGTAATTGTTTGGATCTTTCACATCCTACCAAAGTGGTCATCAAATACATGACAACCAAAAACAAATATACAATAAATATAAATAATGAGGTTTTGGAAGCTTACTTGTGTTTCCCCTTTTCATGTTATTGTGTTTGGGAAATAATCAAATACCCACCCACATTCCTTTATGGGATGTCAGGAAATTAATGGTGGTGCCATATAACATTGTTTATCCTAAAATAATCAATGTAAGAAAGTATAAGTAGTTTTTAGACACATTAAAAATAGTATATAAACATATTTATAAGATATTGAGTTTGGAAGTAAATGCATATTGTGTGAAGGTGAAGGATTAAGACACCTAAAAATGGTGATCTCGATATAACATGGATTTTAAATAAGGATAGACAAATTATAACTTATTTCATCAGGGAGAAAAAGAGATACATTTACTGCAATCCATGAAGCTAAGTTTGTAATCACTAATTAGCCTTCTAGAGTTCTAAATGAGGGAATGCATGATCAAGAACTCAAAAAAAATGGAAATTGTCTATAAAATATGTGTAAGGACTATATTTTTATTGAAATAGGATTTTTGAGTAAACTTATGGTTTGATCATGTTGCTAGAGGCTTGCAATGGTATGAGGTGTAGTAGAATGAAAGAATGGTGATTAGTGTTAGTGTTATCATAGGACTGATTAGTGCTAGAAAACAAGACTCAAGAAGCATAGGAATGATTATTTTTATTATAGTGTGATGAGAGTGAGAAACATGAGAAAGTTCAAAGAAATGTTCAAGCACCAATTGGATATGGTGAGATACTTGTGAGAAGAAAAAAATTCCAAAGGTTGGAAAATGGGCAAGATAGTGATGGAAAGGTGAATGAGTGTTGACAAAGTTCCATATTAACAATACATTTCTAGAACCAATGTGAATCCCAACCCCACTAGTGGACACACCTTCTAATAGCATCTTAGGACCTTGGTTACACTGATGAACATGTTGAAACTCAAGGCACACACGTAATGATGATTGGATACAAATGTCTTTCTCCTATACGAATTGAAAAAAAAGCATTAGTAGAAAACAAATTGAATCAATCTATAAAATTAATATTGCCTAAAATGCACTCCAATGAACAAATATTTCATCTAAGACTCCTTCGGGTCATCCATCATAGAAATACATGTTACTAGCATAAATAAAAATATGTTATTGGGTGTATGTGTGTAGCAGATTCAAATGAATCTCCCAGAGTTGTAAATGCTTGGTTTTTTCAGTGGATACCTTATTCAGCCAATGTACATACATCAAGTTCCTATTTTTGTGAGAATTTTAGGGGCATCTTTCACATTCTAATTGTCTTGGTATACCTACTTTGTATTTTCATTGAGATATCTTAAAGTACATAGATTTGATATCCCAAATATGATCTTGTATCACTTGTTATTTTAGAGAACATAATTAAGGAGACAAATAAATCCTCATATAATTAACAGAGGAAATGGTATTAAACTCAAACTAATCTTCAAGTAACATAGAATATAAGGAGTGAAAAATATAATGATGTAATATTCAAACCAATGCTTAAAAAAGTATTGTCTAGTATATATATTGAAGGCCAACCCAAATTGATTGCAATATGAAGCCATGGATCATTACTTATAGAAAAATATTTGTAAACTATATGAGCGAACAAATCAGTAATTATAGACAAATCTGTTGTAAATTGAATATTGATAACAAAACAATTTACTATTGTTTTCTTTTTTTGCCTTTAAATAATTTTACCATTCTCTTAGAGGTCTTAAGCTCTAGCATTTCTATTACACCATACCGAATATTCCATTTGATAATATTGTGTAGGTGGATGGTTATGGTCATGTTTATTTCCAAGTTTTATCAAATAATATATAAAATAAATAGAAATCCATCACAGAAATTGGGGTCTTGTATCCTTAATTAGTGTTTCCCTTGGTCCTGACATTAACAAAATTGGATGTAACATTTAAAAATATTTCTTTAGGATTGTACAAACATGGACTATTTTCTTGTCATTTAAAAGAATGGTATTTTCATGATTAAAATGGTGAACAAAAAACACAAATCTAAAAATGCATATAATTGTACCTAAAATCAATATAAAAATATGTTTCAATATAAAAAAAGAATATAGTTGTACTTGAAATCATTCTATAACATCATTTAAAAAGAAAATATGTTTGAAGAAACAAGATTTATATAGAAGGAAATTCCTAGTCAGTGAGTATGTTCATGGGCTTTGATTGTGCAGGAAAACACTATGAAGTATGATAATATTGTCTTACCATATGGCCGACAACATTAACATGGGTTTAGGTCCCCTGATGTATCCCAAATAAGAGAAAAGATGGTTTATGCCACCACTAAGGACAAACTACGATGGGAGCTTAATGATATTAATTATGAGGTTCAATCCACTGATGCCACTGAGATGGATATCGATGTGATTAATGATCGTGAAAATTTTATTGGAGCCATCTATTTATCCCTTAAGATAGTAGAAGGTGTGAACATTACATGTTGTTGCTTCTCACAGTAGTGTCATCTGTTTGCACTATTTGATGAGAGAATCAACTACAATTGGCACTTATTAGACTGTGTGACTTCTTATGTGATGCAAATAAAACATTTACAATTGCAATATTATTATTTGGGAATACTTAGAAATGTTGGACTAAATTTGGTGCTCAATATAATCTTTATATGGGTATTTCTGGAATTCACAAATTATAACTATTGTGATTGTCTATAAGCCAAGATTTGCTCCCAGTATAGCCTTGTTACCATGGTTATAGGGTTTTTCCTTGCTATTAAATTATATACATGTATATTTTCTTATTAAAGATCAGTGTTATTTATAAATATTATCATTTCAATTCTGATTATGTTGCTCACTAGTAGAAAAAATATCAAATACCCACAATCCAGGTTTTCTAATTTGTATCGATGTTCATTTTCATAATTTTATTTGCTCAAAATATATATGGTTTATAAATTGCTTAAAATATATCTTGTTTACAAACTAAATTCTTAATAGGAAATGTTAATTAGAAACAAGACTAACGAAAGGTGAAATATTTAAATTCTCAAAGAGAATATCATTATTTTCAAATACAAAGTGTGATTTCCTTAATTGATTCATTTGTTTTCCTACACATACAATAAAAATGAAGTTGGTTTTGTTTTAAAGTGATTGGACGAGGTTACATTAAATATACTAATGTAAATATCATGAACATAATAGCAATTTAGACTTTTCCCTAAACCACAACATGCATAATCATAACCATAATTCTATTTTATCATGGATTGCAGGATGAGGACTCATTGCATCACAAATCCTTTCATTATAGAAACTCACAGACAACTAAGTAGAATACACCCAGTTTACAAATTATTGACCCCCCATTACCTTGATACCATGGACATCAATCAAGTTGCTCATCAAGCTTTGATAAATGTAGGAGGTATTATTGAACAAGGCTTTACCTTTGTCAAATATCCTATGGAAATGTAATCTAAAGTCTAAAAAAATTGGAAATTCAATGAGCAAGGATTGCTTGCTGACCTTCTTGCAAGGTAAGAGAGACATCAATTTCATTGATCAATTTAATTAGGCTTGTTCCATTCGGTCCATTCATAAGTGAAGTTTCAAGGGAAAATACACCAATGGTACTGATGATAATTAAATGAACTTTAAGGTTCTCATGTAAACAATTTTTTATTTTCATTAAATGTAATCCACAAGGTTAACTAAATATATCCATTCATTTAACATATGTTGTCCAGGGGAATGGCAGTTCCGGATCCAAAGGCACCTCATGGTTTGAGGCTTGTGATCGAGGACTACCCATATGCTGTGGATGGCATTGAAATATGGTTTGGCCTAAAACAATGGGTTTCAGACTACTTGTCTTTGTTTTACAAGGATGACACCTCTGTTAAAACAGATAAGGAATTACAGGTATGGTGGGATGAAATTGTAAATGTGGGGCATGTAGATCTAAAGGATTATCCAAGTAGATGGAACAAGATGGATTCATTAAATGATGCAATCCAAGTAGTGACCACTATCATCTGGACCACATCTTATCATCATGCGGTTGTGAACTTTGGACAATACTCTTATGGAGGATACATGTCAAATATGGCAACCATTACAAGATGCTTAATGAGAAGAAGGAACACCTAAATACGATGAATTGCTTATGAACCCAGAAAGATATTTCCTCAATTCATTATCTACTCCAACATAGGCTACCCTAATTATGGGTGTTTTGGATATTTTTAAATCATTCTAAAAATGAAGTACATGCGGGGCAATTACAAGGATCCACCATGGAATGTGTTGATGATGTAGGTGTAGAGGAAGCTTTTGAGAGATTTTTAGCTAACATGAAAAACATTGAGATGAATATCACTGAGAGGAATAATAACATGCATGTTTAAACAGGCATGGACCTATTAAATTTCCTTCTACATTACTCTACCAAAATACTACTGATCTATCAAAATCAAGGGTCTTAAAGGATTCATCTCTCATGTATTGGATTCATCTCTCATATACCTGTCACATAATCCATGACCAGTCTAAAGATGGTTGTACACTCTTCTAGTTGTAGTCATAAATCACTAGAAATTTCAGGTGAAAAAACTACAAAGGAAATATTTTCATGTTTTTGTACTCATGCTTTTATGAATTATACAAAACAAGTATTTTCAATGTTTATGATTATTTATCCAATGCTTTTTATTTTCCAGTATAGTATTAATATACGCAATTAAACTATTTGATATTCTCAAATTTAATGTCTTTTTTAATATTTTCATAACATGTAAATATATTAGATGAGACAAATAATGATAAAGTGAAGATTTTGTGATATATGTCAACATTATTCATGCATTTATAATGTTTGAAGGGTGAATTATGTCAAGGAAAGGTGTTGATATATTTAAAAGTAAGTAATGGGGAATTCAGATATCTCAAAAGCCTTGCTTGAGTAAAGAATGATCATTTTGATCTTTGTAAACCCCAAAAGATGAAAGATACTGCTTTTCGAGAGAAGAAGCATGAGTTCATTGCTTGAATGGGTAAATTAGGAGATATTTCACATTACTGTCAATTTGTAAAGCTTTGGTAGGTTAACAAAGTCTGTGCAAGGTGGATAGAAATTTTGAAAGCAAGCAAAAACAAATTGTGTTCATTTGACACCGTCAGATCACTAAGAGCTTCAAACCAAACCCTACAACTAGGGTTTATGAAGGAAAATTTATATTTTCTCTAAAAAAACAAAAAAATCTTGAAATTTTAAGAAAACCTCTGTCTCATGGGCGTTTATAGGATTTCAAATAAATTAGAGAAAATTATCCAATCACATTCAGGATTTCCATAATAGTCTTCCTGGAAACCTAATGAGAAGGAATTCACAGTTTAGAGTTAGAATAAACTTGGTCATTCACATGAAGGTATTGTTTTGGTTTTGGTTTACAAACCTAAATTAATTATCTCTACCCTTGTCTTCTAGTGTGCACATATTGCATTAAAGATCAATAATTTTGCATCTCTTCATCCACATCACACATTTGAGGTACCATAAACCCTCCATCTTCTGATTTTTTTAGCTTTATTTAGTAGTTTACACCATTAATTTGAATCAAGTGAAAAAGTTACAACAACATTCTTGGCACACCCAATGGGACCACCCTTTAGGTGATCCCTTTGTATTTCTTTCTATTTTCTGCTTCTTCTATCTTTTACTAACACTGTATCACAAGGATTAACTTTTTTCTTGCTCATGTTGGGTTCACATTCTTTGATCACTCTAGGCTTAAATTTTATATAAAAAGGAAAAGTGTTATCCAATAATTCCTCATTTTTCTCTATTGTTTCCTTTCTACATCATATTTCCCTTTCTTCGTATGTCCTCATCAAATATCACATTTAGATTTGGTTTTAAAAATGACCTTTCTTTTCTACATCCTATTTGATTACATAGTTTAAGTAGGGATTAGCTTGTTGCATCTCACATTCTATTACACACAAGAAAACCTCATGTATATAAATCACACATCAAAACATCTACCTACGGTTGGTCGATTGGGATTTTATCATGTAACAAGCCGCCTGAGACTTACCTAGCCATAACAAACCTAAAACTAGACATAGATTGCCTTCTCCTAGGTACCTCGTTATCCATCCCACTTTTATTTTTTTACACTTTCTTAATAATCAAAAACATAAAAATAATTGTTTGCTTGACTTGTCTAAGCTAAAAATGGAACAAAAATTTACCTCAAATTGTTCTCAAATATCCACCATGACCAATATCCCATCCAAACCCTTGGTTACTTCTAGGCCTTCTTCTAGACCCATTCGTGAATTTCTACTCAAAACTACCACCTCTCGATGACATCGACCAATAGATCCTATTTCACCACCATCACCTCATACCATCCCTTCTGACATCACCATGGATATCCAACCTATTGACATTCCCATTTTTCATGTATAATATATTCCCATCCAATCCCAATCACCTCATCATATTCAAAGTTCGAACAACCAATCCAATATTCACCACTTAATATCTTGACAATGATTTCCTAATTCATAACCAACAAACCAATATTCACAGCCACACCATACAAATTTAACCCATTTTCAATCAACACCATGCACCAAAGACCTACTCCCACATCTATCTCACCTACCTCATCATCTATCCCCATCTTACATATTATGCCTACGGATCTTTCAAAAAAATTTCCCACATCAACCATACCCACAATTACACTACATACCTCCTTAACCTCCACTGGTTCTCTCTTATCTATAGCCATTCCTACCATTACCACATCCACATTGGCTTTAAGTGTGCCCACATATTTATCCGAACCTCTCAAAACTAACCCATTGTCCACATCTACCCCAAACACACCTATCACTACATTTGCCACTATATCAACCACATCAACAAACCCACCCATGTATACCTCGATATCTCTATCACCTATATATTTACATATGACCAGCTCACCTATCTCACCCCACTCTTCCACACCTAGTTCCCCAACATTTACCATTCCCACATCCACATCCACTATCACACCTATTACACCTTCTCAATCCACAAACACATCTACAATGGCTCTTAAATCATCTAAGACAAACACAAAGGAAATTCATATTTCTTTCACAAAACCACTCATTTCTACATCATCCCATCCACAACCTAAACTACCTTCCTCTCACATATACCTCATCAGCCACATCATCCAAACACCCTTTTCTATTTCTCTATCTACACCTACTCTTGTCATTGATCCCACACCTGCATCTAACTCATCCACTTCATTAGACTCTATTTCCCAATCCACATATATTCCATGCTTTCCCATCATAACATCCATAAAATCAACACCGGTTCCTCTTTCCATGCTCTTAACCACACCCACCACATCAACTATCATACTCACATCTCCATCATCCTCCTCTTCTTCCAAACCACCTTCATCATTTGAATAATATTGGAGATCACTTCAACTTGCAGCAACTATAGGATATCCTCACATCAACAAGCTAATCCTCATCTTCCTTAGAACAAATCATGTAAACATTACTTCCTCCATAAGCCACAACAACACCTTTATCACTTCCATTTGAAATCATTATCATCCCTCCCAAGGGTGCTTCTTCACAAAAAAAAATCAAATACCCTTGGTACGTTTCCTCAAAGGTTACTTTCGGGACCTCATAAAAATATAGATATTCCTCCAACCAAAACCAAATTTATGTCATCCATTTTGAGGCCACATCTATCTATCCTAGGACCACCTCCTTCATCAAAATATATCAATTAATCCAAATCTAATTTTTTTGACTCCTTCCTAAGACCAGCTCCTTAATTGAAAACACCTCCACCTACCGATCGGTCGAAACCTTCCAACGCTTATTCTTCTAGATCACCGATCACCATCAAAAGGGGTAAAAAAGTACCTATACCTTGAAACAATCCAAATCCATCCTCGATTTCAACATCATCTCAAACGAAATCTCCTAACACCTACATCGAATCATATGTGGAGGTCCTTCAAAATTTACTTCAAACTTCTTCCATCACTCTTCCACCTATCAAGGACTTTGACCCAAATAGTTCGAAGCCCTCATGGTTCAATTCCCACTACATTTACACCTATCATCATACCTGGGTCATGACACTAAACATTGTAATCCCCTTTAGACCATCGTCCATGATCTTATTGAGAGGGATGAACTTCTTCAAGTTTCTCCTTGTCCATCTACCATTTCATCCATGACTAATCCAATTCCTATTTCTATATGCATCCAAATTACTAATTCTCTTCATTCATCAACATTATATCATCTATCCTCTACACATTATTTCTTCTAATGAGGGTCCTCCCTTATTCATTGATACATTTTTCCTTTCTACACCACCCTTATGATCCCATTTCATCTCTTCTGACATCGACTAAGTTATCTATATCCCTCTCACTAGGGGAGTGGCATCTCCATTTCTCATTGATCCTTTCATATCATCTTCCTCATCCATACATCGTATTCCCCATGGCTCACTTGACGCTCGAGGGTCTTCATTATAGGATCAATATGTTTGTAGATTAGTTCCTCTCCATACTCAACATCATCTTATCTTATCTAGCTCAAGTCATCCATTCTCATCAGCCATCGTATATGTCATATCTTCCTCCTATGACCACCTTCATGGCTTTGAGTGGCCATATTTGTGCATATCTTAGAAGCACCATATCCTCTCCCTAAGACCACTATTGTGGCCACTATTCTCACTTCTAAGGTGTTGTCCATATCTCATCTATTCTAAATTTATTTGAAGTCCAATTTTATGGCCATACTTTTCCCTCCCTTGGGAAATATTTTACTCTTAATCTAAGTCTACTTTTGTGGCCATATTTGTGCTCCCCTTTGAGGAACAATATTTTCATTCCAAGTGACCATCTCTTCATCTCATTAGGGACATATGTTTTCTTCACTTCCTTAGTATAGCGCATATTTTTATCTCCCCTTTAATACAATCTCTAATTGTATCCTCTCTTAACACAAATTTAATTTCGGTGACCTCGGCCTCAAATAAAATCAGAACATCACTACTCTAGAAACGATCCAATGCAAAAAAATTCCCTAAGTGGATTGGACCCTACATTAAACGCATACGTATGGATCAGGATCCTATCAATTGGCCTCCCTTGATGGTAAACCAGAAGTGGAACCTCTTAATGTGTTGCATTTATGACCATTCTATTGTTAGAACATTACCAATGAGCTTTTAGTCATATCCTTAGATCATTCCTCCATTTTATCCTTTTCAGTATCTCTCATTGTGATGATTTGGAATTATGTAATCTACCATCACTTCCTAGATGTGACCGTAAATATGGACACTACGGATCTGCTCATATTATATTCCTTATGGATAGGTTCTCTCATTTGGTGAGAACTCCATGATCATTACATCCATCACCCTCTTATCCACCTATTGGAACCATGTAAAGGGTCTAGAAGTGTTTCTTGTACATTCATTATCCCCTTCTATGTGGTCTACCTAGATATCCCCATCTATCCCCATGTAAATTCAAAATTCATGGATGTTATTCTCAAAAATCAAAGTTATTAAAAATAGAGTGATCCCTCGAAGGAAAGTTGTTCATGCAAAAAAAGAGAGAGAAAAGAAAAGCATGAAAATCAAAATAAATAGACCGATCCCTCGAAGGACAAATATCATATATATTATGTATAAAGTAGATCATACCCTCAAAGGATGAAGGATGACTACTCTTTTCTACCATGGAATTAAGGCCTTCCCATATTAATCAACCTTCCCTTTTATTAACATCCACGAAACCTTCTTATATTGATCATATTTCTTCAAAGGAAAGTTCCCTCATTGATTAGTTTTTCTTTCCCCTTCCTAGAGCTAGGTCACGATTTACGAAATGCCACCTATGGAGCTTCCTCTTCCCATGTACAAGTTATAGTTCAAACCTCTTTGTCTTGTCGACACTAAGTTTATAAGTTCATTTCATCCATGATTCTTTATGATCTCTGGAATGACTATATTTTGTTATTTTCTAACATTTGTTTTGGTCACATATGCCTTACATTCCTTGGATTCCCCTCTTGTTTACCTCCAATGTGATTGGAGACATCTTTTCCTCTCACATTCCTTGATATGACATAGTGTTGTTTGTATCCATAGGTCACAACCATTGATTTATGTTAATCCTATCACATCTATCTCTCATCCCTACTTCATTTTGTTACAAACACATCTTTCTTTATCTCAATCACCTATATGTTATCCATCTATCCTAAACACATTTACTCTTACTTATATCCATCATTAATCATATCCATTTTCAAATTATTTTCATTAACATCACATTTTACCCATACATTTTATCATCATGATTGAATTTAAATGTAGAACATATAAATCATTATCCTCAACACATTTATATTGTCATCCAAAGTAGCCATATCATCATCATCACATCACAAATCCCTAAAATCCACTTGTCACATCATATAATAAACACATGTTAATCCATAACAAAATCATAAATCATATATGTGTGTGTCATGATGTGTATCAATATATCATAGTTAGCCTATAGGGGGCCTTTCTTACAATAGAGATGTCATCAAAATTAGTAAATTGTACATCTGATATCCTCAAGTCCTCTCCTCTAAGGGCACGTACAAAACTTTACCCTTGCACATTTCCACCACCATTTTGGCCTCCCTCCATCCTAGAAATCCCACTCCAACTCCTACATCATCATCATCATCCCAAGGTGCCACTTCCTCCTCAACTGGATTGGCCATGACAGGATGCGACACCTCCCTATCTATCTCCTCCCTCATATATAAAATTGGATCTCTCAGTACCATCTAGATGACTCCAAAATGTCGTCGCACTAGGTCATACTTGCATGTACTCAATAATCTATGTCCTTCCCCCTATAACCACCTTTTCCATTGCATATCGACCAACTATACTTCTACCCCTAGCCATATAGGAAAATCTTGGTATGGGTGTAGTATAATCTGATCTATATCAAGCTCTACCAACTAATCCACATACCAATCCAAACTCCTCTCACTCCTTTCTCCAAAGGCATGATCATCCCTCCATCTCTGAAATCTAACAACTAGCTCTATATGGTCCCTGTGATCCATGATAGCCCTGGTGGGTGAATCAATACAATATGCTCATAGGCCCAATAGTGAAGCAAGAATCCTACATACAATAGTGATCTACTTCCTTCCCTGTACATCGATAGCTCATGGCACACCTGAGATAGCAAGGAAATATCAAAATAAAATATTTTCTAGTGATCTATAGTATCTATAACCACACCATCTAGTGCCCATGGAAACCGAGTTCCTCCTGAGTCCAAAAATACATAACATGATACAACCAACATAACTAAGAAAATCAAATTGCTTCATGGTATGTCTTCCTCGAATCAGTAGCTCATATGAGAACACCCTAGAATAAAATATTATATAGGGTGCATCGGCTGAAAATAGTCATGTCAATACTGCTAATATGATGTCACTTGTGATGGGAACTACCTAGTCCCCCTGAATAGGTATCCTAACGATGTGATATACATCCTTCAAGGTTATAGTAATCTCCCCTTTCATGAACCAGAATGTCCTTGTCTACATATCCAATCTCTCCACTAATGCGATCATCAATCCCACATCTCGTGGGATCCTTTGATAATTCCAAAATCCACCAAACACCACTATGGATAGATGATTCCACTTGGTATCTATAACATCCCCTATGATTTTCTCATATAGAGATGGTGTGATATGACTTTTTCCAATTTAATAATCCTAATATTTTACCATATAAAAATCCTCCTAATGCATTTAAAACAAAAAATATATAGTTCAAAGATTAAACATAACACAATAAGTATGACTTTTTGTATCTTAAGTAATCCCTAACTAACACTTTAGATATGCATATCTAGGTGAGGACTATTTGTGGCTCAAGAAAATCCTCAGTGATACCATAGATTCAACACTTCAAGTTATGGTTTCACTATCGGGAGGAAATACGTAACACATAATATTCTTTCCCCTGGCTAGGAACCATCTTGGGTTATTCTTTACATACCCCGGTTAGGACATCCCTCTAGAATGCCCCTCTCCAATACCCACCACTTGCCTTCACTCGGTATCAAATAAATATTACTTTATCACACATATGGGTATATTAAATCACCACAACACCAGTTTAAATACTTTTTAATTGGTAGGTTTTCATCCAACATACCCATTTAAACCAAATTTTATTAATTACTTTACCAACTTTAATTAATGAATTTACCAATATTAATAAATATTGTAAATTGTATTCATTAATTACCCTTCTCAGCACATCCGTGTTTGAGAAGTTCTTTTTATTTAATCCACCCTAGTTAAAGGGGTCTATAAAATATTTCATATTACACCATTCCAAAGTTTTCCCTCTTATTTATAATTTTCAAGAGGTGGTTAAAAATTATCACACCTATTTATTATTTATAATATTACTTCATTATACATTATAAACAATTCACACCCATTTACCGGATAATGATAACCACTCTTTTATTTTATTAACTCTTTATTTACTCATGTTACTTTACTTTTACACCCATATACATATAAATTGGGGTATTTATTTTATTTATTACATATTACCATTACTTACATACACCCATAATGGGTTCATTATATAAATTTTAATCCCTCCTTTAAAAGGAGTTTGGGAAATCTTAAACTATTTTATTTTACCCCTAATTTAAAGGGGTTCCTATGCACATATCTCGCACCCTATTAATAGGTGTCTTCTTATACATATTTATTTAGCATTTAATCCTTTAATTATTTCTTTCCAATTTTAATTTTATGGCTTTTTCTCTTGATTAAATCTTTAGAAATTAACTCATTTCATTTTAATTATTTACTTACTTCTATAACTTGATATTTTATCAATGGGGAATTTGTCACATAACAGATGGCACTCAATATCTCAAATAAAGGGTCTCCTTGGCTTGTAACCACAAATAAAACATACATACATTAGATCCCCAATCCAAACCCCGTTAGGAATTCATTAAAATTCATCTAAAATCCAATTTAACCTAAATCATCTAATCGAACCTAGTCAAGCGTTGACCAAGTCGAGTCAATGTCTCTAGGAATGAATTGACGTACCTTAGGGATAGATCAACATTAACTCTTTTGAATCATCACCGATTGCCTCAAGGCGTCATCCAATTTTTATTAAAAAAATGCAAAAAATAAATAAAACGTAAATTTAATTAAAAAAAGCATGGGTTTTTCTTACTCACCATCCTTCACACCCTCTGGTGTTGCCTCACTGCAACTATGAGCTCCATTTCTCAATTTTTTCTTTAATCATTTTTATCTCTTTCATTAGTTTTGTGCATAAAATGAGTATCATCTCCTGATCGTTGAGCTTAAATAGCCACAAAAACCCAGTCACTGTTGACCACCTTGGTTATTCCTTGATCTGACCTAGTCGCTTGAAACTCACTTGGTTATAATTATTTTCAACTTTTTATCATATTCCTTGCATCCTTTCCTAGGAATCATCTAATGGTGACCTTCAAGTCCACCTCTGTAGCCATCTATATTTTCCTGTTGGGCATTTTTTTCAATATTGACTCATCCCTTTATCATCTCCAAGTCCACATTTGTGGTGATATTTATTTTCCCTCTAGGCATTTTAATCCAACATTCAAACTATCCTTTTATACTCTCTAAGTCTGCCTTTGTGGCCATATTTACTCCTTCAAGAATTTTTATTTAACAATATTGTCCAATTCATGCACAAAATCCACCTTGTGGCCATAATTATTTTCTCTCGGGGCATATTACTTCACCACGTTTGTAATCTACCCTCCAAGTCATTTTTCATGTCTTATGTTGGGGCACCCATATTTTTATCCTCGTCCCTTGTAGATGCATACCTTTTCACTCGATTCCTCATGTACAAAGGATTTTGCATACTTTTTGCATTTATTTGCACAGAATTTGATGACTTGCCTATGAAGAATTGGTCATCCTGGCTTGCATCCATTTCACGAGTGATTTTCACCCACTCACTTACATATAGAAAATTGTTTATGAGACCACAATTATCCCCTACCAAAGTGATATCGAAGTCATTTCCATACTTTTTATTGTTATTACAATCCTTTTTTATTTCTGCATCTTTCCTTGGTTATCATTTTACCCATCTTTCCTCACCCACCCGTCATTCATCATCTACTTTTTTTCAAATGCATCATTGATTTCCTATGGTATCATCGATCCCCCATTTGAGGGGGATTTCATCATCAATCTTTATTTATCCTTCATCTTACTCTATCATCATTTTTGTCTCATGGCTTGCTATCGCAAACTACTCAACAAAAGGGGGTGAATGTAGAAACCTAAATTTGGTATCTCTACCCTTGTATGCATGTGTGTGCATATTTTTTATGGTCTTATCTAGGTCCCCCTTTAATTAAATCCATACCCTTAAATATTTAATAAAATTCCCACTTATTATCTTATCATCATTTAATTATTTTTTATTTTTATTAATTCACATTAATTAATTAATTCCCTTTAATTAATTAATTGGTTAATATCCATATCCCTAATTTTCTCTAGTCAACGTGTTATTTAGGATGCTTTTATCCTAAATATAAATTGATATGATTTTTCTACCCATGATTCATCCCTAAACAACCTAATCCCACACATAAGCTTAAAAGCACTTTTCCCATCCTTAAAAGCTCAAAATCCTTACCAAAAGCACAAAATCCATCCCTTAAGGGAAACTTTCCCGAAAGGCGGTGGCCCATTCCAGTCATCGTCGACCCTATAAAACATATTTGTTTCTTTCCATAATCATCGATGCATACAAACATCCGAGATTTCTTGTGACTTGCAGAACTCTCTCTCATTCCCGAGTATTCCTGCAAGAGTTACTGGACCTCTTATATCTCCTTTCAACATGCTTTCATCACTCATGAACATCCATCATGAGCTTATCATCATTTTTTTCTTGTCTTATTCAAATATAAATATATTATTGTTGTCTTGATTTCATATAACATTTTGCAGGACCAAATCATCTCTAATAGCACTCGAGCTCCATTATCAGCCTTCTTTTCCAACATCCTTTCTTGATAGTTACCTTTTCCACCCATCTTCCTTTTACCTTATCCTACTCTACTACATCGTTGATCCTCCTGTTTGTCGTCAACTAGGGTCTTGTTTATCAATTATACCAACCAAATAAATATTTTTGTCCTTTTCTCCTCGTTTCTATCCCAAAGATCATTCTACATGTCACTTCCAACATCCATGGGCCTCTCTTACCTTCCGGTTTGTGTTTAGACCTTGCAGGTCTAAATATTTCTCTCACAGGTTCAGATCTACTCTCCCAGGTCACCATCGACCTACCTCTGCACAATTTTGATCATCATTGACCCGGTCAAGTATTATTTAATTTACATTTATTCATATCAAATCAACATTTAGATTAATCCTTATCACTTTAATATTCAATAGTATTTGTGTTTCTGCATGTTATTTTCTTATACATCCTTTACCTCTCTTTTCCTTATCAAATGAGGTCTGACATCCGTGAAAGGAGGGTAACATTTCTTAGACTCATATTTATTGGGAAACCCCACATACACTATCTAATTAACATTTCTCTAGTTTTGCATGTTTATCAAATTATAGTAAAGATTAATCCTTTTGTGCTCATTCATCCACATCAAACATTTGAGGTACCATAAACCTTCCATCCTCTGAGTTTTTTTATCTTTCTTTAGTATCTAACACCATTAATTTGAATTGAACAAGAAAATTACAACATGTTGAGATAATTTAAGTGACAATGATTGAATGAAGCTCACTAGACCCCTAGAGGAAGTCATTGGTTTCTAATCCTTGTTGAAAAAATATGCATTGCCTCTTTTTGAGATTTCAGATTGTTTCAATCAAACCACATACCCAAAATACAAAAATTAAATAACTTTTATTTACAGTATGATGTACTTACAGTATTGGTAATTTTGAAGGAATGACAAGTTCCTACACACATGTTTGCACATTTTTTGCTTTGATTTGCAATGGGAGAGAACCGGTGTCTACTATTTTATCTAGGGAGTGGAAATAAAAATATGTTGAGCTTTTCCAACAATGTTGATTACCATCCAATATGTATTTTTTTTAAAAACTAGCAATCACATGTGTACACCGCAATGTGAATGTCGAACGGTATATGATACTCTATTTACGGAAGGATAATTAATACTTTTTTATTTGAATTTGATAAGGGGTGTGATTTATTTTGTAAGTGTACAAATATAGATTAAGTATTACATTTAAATTTTCTCTCTTTATACTTAAAATTTGTTACAAATTAGTACATATACATTTGTAAATATTATATCAAGAGTGGTAGCATTTTGCGGACTATTTTATTTGAACTAAACATGAAGACTTTTGTACATTTATAGATTCTATATCATGAGTGGTATACATTTGATACCGCTTTGGATAGTTTATTACTTTTGTAGTTTATGTGGTTTGTAATCATTTGGGGAAAATTGTGTTAGTGTTGCAATTTGTTTGCGATGGTGGTTGCATGGGTTGTTTGGTTAGTTTTTTTATTGAAAAATACTTTTCTGTATTGTCAATAACATACTAATAAGGGGTGTGATTGATAGTGAAAGTGTAGGAATATAGATGAAACATTACATTAAAAGGTTTTATGTGTATATTTCAAATTTGTTATAAATGCATGCATATACATTTGAAAATCTTATATGATGAGATCTGTACTAAACATGAATACATGAAGACCTCCGTACCTTTTCATATTTTATATCACAAGTGGAAGTTTTTTTTGCCCAATTTTATTTGCACTAAACATGCATACATTTGATACCCCTTGAATGACATTGTCGCTTTAGATACAAGAAGTGTTGAGTAAAGTAGTAGTGGAGGTGCTATTAAATTAGAGGGTAGTATTTACGATGGGTTGTTTTGGTTGAACACATATAATTTTTCCTAGTGTTCCTTTGAAAAGGATGTATCATGCTATCATACCACCTTGTTTTTATAAATAGTCTATAGTATTTGCGGTAAGTAATGCAGTTTTGTTTCTAAAAAAATTACAATAATTTGGTTACTAAAATAATTTGGATGGCTGATTTTAAAAAGGATTTCGTTCACAAATTTTTTGACATATGTGAAAATAAATAAGTCAATGGTTATGGAATGCTGGCACAAATAATCAACAATCCAATGTTAATCATATAGCCTCCTACTTAAAATTATTGTCATGTGTAGTAGGAAAAAATGTGTGTTTACATGGTTGATTTCAAAACAAATCTCAACGCTAAAAACAACATGGGAAGTTTCATGAAATGTAAATTCAACTATAATGAACAGTTATTGAATTCAAAAATTAAAAACTCAAATGGATTCTCCAACCATGGCAGGTTAGCCAAAGCAGGCTCTCATTTAGATGTATGCTTATATGGTAACTCAACATGTTATAATCAACTATTTGTAATAATCTGATAAGGGCGGAGATGTCTATATCTATGTAACTCAGTTGTTTCCAATAATAAAAATAATAATAATAATAATAATAAATTCATTTGATAATTTTAAATGAAAGTGGAATGAGAACAAAATACTATCACAATACTGCAAACTTTCTACTTCCAAACTTAACAAAAAAGTGCCCGTCAAACTGTAAATTCCATAATCAAGAATTGAGAAGATAGTTAAATGTAATGATGATACTAAATTGGCATTTCATCTTATTTTTCTTAAATGTAAATTCAAAATCTTAAAATTAGAAAAATGTGTTAGAATTTTTTTAAATGGTATGTTCTTTATGGTGGAATTGGATTTCTAATCTTTACAACTATTTATGTGATAGATATATATCACATGCATTTCCTAAGCAAGGTTAGGATGTAAGACACACCTACTGTAGTGTCAGGGAATGAACAAAAATAGGATGAATAATGTAATGAAGAAAAGACAAAACTCATGTTTGCTCCTCATCAATTCTGCATAGTTGTTTCATTATGACATTGATGTCAGGCCTTTGGTAATTTTTCCTAGATTTATATCAATAAATTCCTCAGGCTTCCAAGTCTCTACAAGAGGCCTTATTTTAGAGCTTATCTTATATCCTGCGATAAGCTGCAATAGTATAATTCCAAAAGAATATACGTCATTTTTTCCCATAAGACAACCTATATTGGTGTACTCTAGAGCCAAATATCCCATGCCCACAGAGGCTTTGAGAATTGAATGTACTATACCATCTGCTAGAAGCTTGTGTAGACCACAATCTGCAAGAAGGGGATTCATGTGTTGATCAAGAAGAATCTTCTTAGCAGAGATGTTCTGATGCACATCAACCTTGCCCATGCCTTCATACAGATACTCAATACCTATGAAACACATAAATATGCCATCTACTTCATACAAGATCAAAAAGTTAATCGCAACACAAATAATTGGAAATGTGTGTTCTTTTTAGTTTCTTTTTTCTCTTTTTTATGATTCAAGGAATATGTTCAGTGAGGCCATGTTTAGATGCCCTTCAAATAAAATGGTAGGATTTTTATATGCCCTTCAACTAAGAGGCATTTGTCTCACGTATTGTAAGATGAAGTAACTTCTGTGTTCTTGAAGTAATAAACTATGAAATTTTTCAAATTAACAAAGATTCTAGTTGAGGGCCCTGTCCAATTAAGTACTTAAGCAACCCTATGAAAATTGCATAAATTGAAGTGATGAAGAATAATCAAGTGCCCACTTTAGTAGGGAATAATGTTCCCCATATCCAATCTTCTCAAAGATCATCCTGTGGTACTTGTGTCATTTAGATGGGACATGTGGATTGTATGAAACTCTATTGAACTAACCATTGACCCTGGCCCTTGTTGTTCAACTTAAAAATGTGCTCAAAGATTGGGTGTGTTGGAATTGACCAAGTGTTAATGTATGGGTTGTTTAGCACTTTTTGGTGTTTTTGAGTGTTAAAGCTTGTGAATTCAATGTCATTCAATGTGAATGCAATGGCTGTTTAGGTGAGGCCCAGTGGGATATGTTGTCAAAAAAACAAGTGGTGTGTTGCTCCTTGAATGACTGAATGTTCCAATTGTTTACATCACACACAAATATGGTGAAAAACCAACACATTTAGTTTTCTAATGACCATCACACTAGATGTATAAGGTTTACCCTGGGATATTGCTCCTATCCTAGGATTTTGTTGATGTTTTTTCAAGCTACACTCTATTTTTCCACATTTTAGACATATATTATGATGGGAGTGGCAAGATTTTTGGCCAAGGACACATGTATTTCACAAGATTCCTTATGTATGAATACCAATATTTCATTACTCGCATTCAATGAGACCAAATCTCATTGAAAATTTTGGTCAAATAGTTGGTGTGCCTGACAGTGATAGCATTCATTGAAACCACATCTCATTGAGACATTTTGTCAAATATTTTGTGTGCCTTGCAGTGATTTCATTCAATGAGACTACATCTCATTCAAACATTTTGTCAAACCATTTATGTGCCTTCCATGTGCTTCCATATTTTTCATACCCTGGGCAGACACTTTTTAAATTTAGTATGGTTTAGTGCACGATCTTAAAAATATTTGCACATGAGTGAAGATAAATGTTAAAAAATACCAAGAGCTCACCCCAAATCCAGAATTCATATGGATTGAAATTTTTGTTGCTTATAATAGTTTATACAATGCCAGTTTTAGGCTTCCTCCATTGGTAAATTTTATCATCCCTGCAAATACCTATTGCACTGTAATACATGATATATAAAATGATGGACAAATTTTCATCTATATTATTAGAAAACTAAACTGTAATTTTATATGAGGAAGTGATTCACATCCCGTCAATGTTCGCTATCACTCTCGACTAACCATCCCAAAAAAAATATTTGTTCCCTCACTAGATCTAAAAATTTCTTCAAGACATAATAATTTCCATAATCTAATTGAATCCCAGTCCCCACATCCATTTTTGGGACAAAATCATCATCATACAAGACAAAATCTTCAGTCTTATAAATCAACGCCAAACCTGATTTATTGAGCTTGAACCTTATAATAATCCTTCAAACACCATATTCTAATGTTGAGAGGCTCTTTGTACTTGTTGGATAGAAAGAACATATTTGGTTACATTCCCAAATCTAATTTCCTTTCATTAATGAGATCTAAAATTTCTTGTTCTCCTATCATTTGCAACCCAAGTAAGAAAAAAAAACAAAACTTATTGTGAGAATGCTTACAATTGAGTTTACAAAAATCCCCAACCTTTCACAAGAAATTATTTTTATCTGTTACTTGACTTGTATTTCAGATTCAATCTTCCCCATATAAAGCCTTGTTTCCTAGTAAAGAAATCATTGTGAAATTCTCACTTCTACATCTAGGAATCGGGTCGTTTGACACATTGTCCAAAATATTGAAAAAGGACATACTCAATAGACTACACAATTCATTAGGGATTTTACCACTAAGTTCATTTTCGGAGCTATCCAAATCCATGAGTTGTGAAATGTTTCCCAACTCTAAAGGAATGACAATGAATTCACTGTTCTGCAGATCCAAGTAGTTAAGATAAGAAGGATTTCCCAATGACTTTGTAAATTCTCCACTAAATAGCTTTAAATTCATGTTCAGAGTCTCAATATTCTAGGTAGTGTTGTATGAAAACAAGCCAACTATACTACCAGAAATCCTATTCTCCTACACATAGAGCTTGCTAATTTCACCATATTTAACAAGGAAATTCACTTTAGAGTTCATTTTTATTAAAATCAATATGTGTAAGAGCACTCAAATCTCACCATTTATTGTTAATTTTAGCTTTATCAAGCTATTTATATCCCCTGATGCCTCAAGAATCATGCCTGTGAGCTAATCAAATGCCAATTTTATCCCTTCAATCGTGGAAACATTATCCAAGCCCAAACGGAATTTTTTATCACCGAATCACAACACCCTTATGTTTCCACAAGTGCATATACTTGAACTCACGGTGTGATTGGATAACATGGGTACTATCTCCAAGTTGTGGGACTTGCTACTTGAGATAGACCTCCAGAGAAAGTCGGTTCTGCTCCTAAACCACCCGCCACAATCTACTCTAATATAGGGAAGCTAACTATTCTAATTTAAATTTCCAAGGGACCAGGGAGAGAGAATGCATAAAACGAAAGCCTACACTAAACCGGTGATACACCAGAAAAGGAGGGTGTGAGAGTAGTCTTCAAATGCATGAAATATAGAAGCAAAGTGCACACTAGAAGAGGTGATGACAGTTCTCCATAATCTAGCAAAACGCATTTTACAACAATATTTCAAACATACACAATGATACTAGATCCTGCAAGAACATAATAATAGACACAATATTCTTGTAATCAAGGTTGAAGGGGCAAGAAGAATGCAAGAAAACACAACAGGGAAGATGCATCCACAAACTTATATTTTATTGCTTCCTGATATGCACAGTTCAATCCGTTACAAGAAAAGGGTCTGTATCACCATGCAAGGAGTCCACAACAAGGGCCTACAACACATTATCTTCACAAATCAATTTTGGTAGAGCTTTTGTACAAAAACTACCTCCCTCTACAATAAGCCCAACACTCCAATTTATAGAAAAAATGAGAAGAGAAAGAGAAGGGAAAATGGAAATCCTGAAATCTGTCCTTCAACCAGTTGTAAGAGGAATTAAATGGAGTAACATGATTATATATTACTTTTAAAAGGCTCCCCATACTATCCTAGGTGCTGCAGCAGAGAAAGAATGATGACCATGCCTCTTAATTGCACTCCCAACCACCAAATAAAACACTGTTATGAACCCGGCCACGTTTTGTGAAAACTAGCCACCAATATCTAATCAAATATCAAATTTATTATTATATGTGCATTGGGATTGGAGCCACGATTCCAATGGTACCAATTTTGTGCAATTTCGTTGAGAAATGCAAAAGTTATGGCCTTCTGAGTGCGGGCAGCTATTTTGGGTCTGGCAGGCGTTTTCTATCATTTGACGGGAATGAGAATTAACTGACAGAATCTGAATATTTTTATTTTATTTTTGGTGTATAATACGTCGTTCTCGTTCCAGAAAGTCCAATTTTGTGAAAATCGGAGCTCGGAGTCAAAAGTTATGGCCATTTGAAGTTCACGGGTCAAACATTGACTTTTCTTCTTTGCCTTCGGTCATTTCAGCTTTTCGTGTCCCTCGCATAATTTTGTCCCGGCTGTCCCAAATGAATTCTCCCGCATCATCCGATTTGAGATTCCTTGTCTCTTGTGGATTTTTTTCCATTTCACGTCCCTCGCGTATTACTTTTGTCCTACTGGCCCCGAACGAAAATCCCCGAACTGCCCGAAATGGACTCTCTGCAAAGAAATCGTCCGATTCGTATCCCTCACATCCCTTTCTCCTAGCTGTCCCAAACCGCATGAAACAAAAGACTTGATGATTTTTATTGCCTTTGGTCATTTCAGCTTTTCACGTCCCCCACGTACTTTTGTCCCAACTGTCCCGTGGACCGCCTGGGACAAAATTGTCCGACTTAGCCGATTTTCTTTATATTTCGCCCCAAACTTGGTATGAGGAACCTTGGTATGACCCGAACCCTTCAAACCTGAAATTCCTTAAAACAACCCTGCAACCTTATTTTTTGCATTTTTTCCATTTTTTCTAACTCGTTGGGATTTCTTTTGGATGGGAGAGTTAGAGAGAGAAGCCGAGGGGGCCCCAAATACATGATTTCGGGCCTGAATCAATCTACTTGCTCGGATCTGAATAATTTGATGCATGTTATCAAGATTACCTTGAGGGGTGAATTTTGGATAACGAGAATATCCACAGTCAAATAGTTGTTAAAGAGATCCAACAATAGAATAATGATCACCGGGGATTTGGGGGCTTTGGGAAATTCTTACACTCTTTGGCAAATCTATGACTCACGAATTTCCTGAAATGGGGATAATGAGTCCTTTAGAACTCTCTCGGTGATGTTTGGTGCCTCTCAACCTATGGGTTCAGGCCTTATAAAAACACGTTAGATTTACATTGGCTTAGTCTAGCAAAACCCTCTCCACATAGCTCTAAATTCCTTTCTCGCATTCCTTTCCACGACTAATGAGATCCTTTGACATAGCATGGCACCAATGCATGGCACAAAGTGACTGCATCTAAAATGGAAGTCTTTATGTTGTTAAAAAAGCTGGGAAAAAGAAAAATGTCCAAACAACCATCAAAATTAATCACATTGAAAAAAAAACATCCAAATGACCATCAAATTTAACATAGTTACAAAAATGTCTAGAAGGGCCTTTCCCATAGGGGGAATGCCTTCAATGTAATTATTACATGAACATTAGCCACCTCATTGGAGACCACATAACACCTCATCATGATGCCAACACATGTGTTGATGATGTGATGTGGGTCCCACGCCAACATGGACAGAGAGTGATAGAAACACGAGTTTGTAGGATTTTGTTAACTATGTTTGGTCTATGTGTTTGGGTGGGGTTGTAAATAGCCACGTCAGTTTGCATGCTCTTTATGGTCATCCATCTACCTACAATAACAATTTAATTATATCTACTTAGTGTTATATAACAAAGAAATGCACATGCTACCATTGTAAGTGGAAAACTAGAGTTTAGGAGAATTACATGACACACATTTCAATATATTCTCATTTATAAAAAGAAAATTAATCGCTAACTCTCAAACATTCTATAAAATTTTAGAAATGGAAACATTTTATTTTCTCTTGGAGTTTCACTTTATTTAAAAATATAAGAATATTAACACTTTTTAGAATTGTATAATTGTTGGAGTGTAAAAATAATGATTAGAAAGTTGGTATAGATATATTTCGTCTCATCACACAATCCCATTATAATATAAAGTTTAGATAAGAAAAGGCGTGTAAGATATAGGGCTCTCTTCAAATAGATAGAGAATGAAAAAACTCTCTTTTTGTAAAATAATGAGAAGAAGGGAATGGTAGCTCAATAATCATCTCATGATGTATAAAAATATGTAAGTGTTACACATAGCGAGTTGATATTGTATCCTAATATAAATCTATCTTAATTCTTTCCATTCTTAAAGCATGTTTTTGTTCTAATTCAATATAAAGGATTCATGTTATTTTATGTCTTTTCTCATTCATTGTATCTTCTTTCCTTGAACTATTTCCTTTATGTAGTCATTGCACATCTATGAATTAAGGCCTAATAAGTCATGTGCCTATTGCTAATTGAACTTAATTCATCAATAAATTTCCTCTTTCCAACAATTAACAAATTCTATTTAGTGATAAATGAATGGAAATGGATTGATTTCCTTTTAGCCAAGTATAATGTGTATGAAATAAACACAACTATACTATAAATTGAGAGAACAAGACTAAAGAAGACACAATAATTTATCCTGGAGAATCCCAAGGTGGGAAAAATTCTAGTGGGTAAGAAAATTACTTCCCTTTCACTATGTGATTCTCTAAAATATAAATCTACTGACAATAAATGACCTTCAAGAAGGATTTGTCACTCCTCTTTGTATTTGTGTGCTTACCGGTAGTTCTATCCCGATGGTTCCATAACTTGGGGAAATCAAAAATTACAAATGTTTAGGCTCCTAAATGGTTTGGTTCATCTTTGCATGTTACCTTGGGTAGAGAAACCAAAAATTGAATGTTGTAGAAGCATTCAAGCAAGTGATTTTGAGTGAATTGTAGTGGGAGGAAAAAGGAGAAGTTGGATTTCTTTCTTTTTTGTTCATTCGAGTGATCTTACTTTTGTTGAGAGTGGTAACCAAGAAAATACAAAGAGCGGGAGTGATGAATCCTTCTGGAAGGTCATTTATTTATAGTATATTTTTATTTTGGAGAATTACATAGTGAAAGTGAAACAATTTGATCACCCGTTGGAGTTTTTCCCACTTTGGGTTTCTCTAGGATAATTTATTGTGTCTCCTTTGTTCTTTCTCTCTCAATTTGTAGTATAATTGTGTTTATTTCATACACACTATCTTGGCTAAAATGAACTTAATCCATTTCCATTCATTTATCACTAAATAGGATCTCATTAATTATTGGAAAGAATAATTTTATGGATCACTAATACGAATTAATATATACTACAACATGTGTTGCAAATCCTAATGCCGTGAACTATCGACCTCTGCTAACAATGGTTTCATTTCTATGACACTAAAATATTAAGATGCTTACTGGGACAAAGAGATGTAGAACAAAGGTTGTAGTAGAAGGTGAAGAAATTTTTTGAAATAGAAGATATTTTGATGGATATTCTTAATGAAAAAGACCTATTTCAATTACATCTATGGACACATACATGATATTTTATGGTACCAACTTCCCGAATAATTATTTTCATGCCTCACTCAACATGAGTTCCAAAACACAATAAAATACAACCAAACATCTCGATCATAGATGGAAAAAGTAATAAAGGTGTTACATTTTTTTTGTTTAAGATAGTTAAATCTATGGCATTTATAACTACATGTAGACACAAGTAATGAAAATAAGTCGTAGCTAAGGGCGAGACAACACCAAACCACACTCGATAATGACAAGGGGAATAGTGAAGAAATTTTAAACCACAAGAAGAGGGTCAGTGTAACGCCATGTCCGCAAGTTAAACCATTTACGATTATTTTATAAATGTCGATGATAACAAAATTGTGACGGCAACAAGGGTCAAGATAATCGATAGTGATAAAGCTTATCACACTGGGGGTAAAAACAAGTTTTAAAAATCAATTTATGGAAAGGTTAGTAATCATTCTAAGAACTTTTAATATATTCTTAATTAATATTATTTTCAAGTTCGGAAAGCCATAATTGTATTAAAAAGGATCATAGGTCCCATTTCGATTCCAAAATGGACCCATTCCTTTGAATTTATCTTACAAATAATATTATAAGATGTAAAAAAAATCTATTCCTTCATTAAATTCTAAACATTTAACTCGAGTCTATTTCCTAAACTAAAACAAGTAATTTAAACCCCTTTATAATTTATAACCAGATTACCTATGTCGGTAGTAAGGTAAATTAATTAATTTAATTCATTTGAAAGTGCACCCACATGACTTAATTCATAGTGTACATTAAAGCTAGGCCTTATGATCTAAGAAATCTCCACCCTTAAATTAACTAAGCCTAAAAACTCAAAAGGAAGATATATTTTCTCACCCTAATGCTATTGTTTATTTCCTCTCCAAATTTCAATCAAGTGTCTCCACATTGTCTTCTTGTGTGTTATTTTGTAGGAAGAAAGCTCAATGATTCAAGATAAAGGGTTTTAAGATTAATTTCTCCTCCATTATTCTATACCAGATCACCAAGATCTGCATTTGTCTATTTGTAGGGTTGAAATCATGTTTATTGTTTTCATTCACTTTTTTATTAAAATCCCATACTCGTGGTTGGATTACATGAAAAGTATTATGTTATCATATAGAGGGTTGGAGATTTATTTTGTTGAAAAATATCTACCAAAAATATACATACATACACACATATTTATTTATTTTTGTGATTTAAAAAGTTGGCCACACTGATTATAAAGCCCTTGGGAGGGAAATTTTAGGTTTCATGGTAATAACACCTGCGAAGAGGAGGGGAAATGGCCCTATGGTGGTGGGCTGATGGTTTTGGCCCATACCACAGTCGTGGGTTATGGTATGTGCCACAACCCTCTATATGGGTCTATGCAAGTATGGGAGCGGGTGGGGACAGCTTGTCCCACCCCTGCGCCTCCACCCCCATCTTGCTCCTCTTTATTTATAAACAAAATAAATTTACCATGGCCTTAACAAAATTCGAATCTCCCCTTTTTTCAAATAAATATTACTTGTTTAAAAATAATTCACATAGTATATATATATATATATATATATCTATATATATATATATGTATATATATATATCTCGTGTGTGTGTATATGTATATGTATATGTATGTATCTACATACATACATATGTGTGTATATGTGTGTGTACACACACACACACACTTATATATATATATATATATATATATATATATATATATATATACATGTAGCATAGAAGAAAAAATCAAATAATACATTTGGTAATAACCAGATTTATATAATTTCAAAACTTGATTTATTTCAGACACAACAAGTTCATTATTTGACTTATTTCACACACAAGTTCGAGAATGAGCAAAAATATAAACAAATAATTTATTTCTGTAGAGTACAATAGCTTCACGTCTATTTACACAAGGAGGAATTATTTCAAGTTCCTAAGCAAGTTTATCATACATATTTTAAGCCAAATTCATATTAAAATTCTAGAAATAAACTTTCAACAAGAAGGTCTATTTCAGCATGAATTAACTGTTTGACATATACATCAATCACTTAATTTATTTACACATACATTCCATGACGATAAACCACAACTAAATGCCATCATTTCCTTTCCTTAATTAATTTTTTTAATATAAGCTAACACTATATCAAAATCATGAATCATCCACTTTGAAAACAAACGATATAATCATCATCATACATCAAATATGGATCCAATATCATAACATATATATATCTCGACATCAACAAAGCAATCGTGTGCCTCATAAGCAACATGTGAACAAGATTTAGTATGTTAATGCTAGAAATATAATATCATGAATAATGTCACATCAAAATAGTGTACTAAAGTAGTAATATCACTTTCAAGAAAAAAATACATGTGATAATGTCTCATTAAAACAACAAAATAAGTAGTAATATCCTTGTCATCATGATAGTATAGATATAATGATTCGCACACAAAAAAATGAGAGTACTAAAAAAAGTGGGCACTACGGGTAGCCACTCAATTATCTTGATTCAACTTTTACTTATTTAGACAAAAACAAAAAAAAATAATATGAATGGATGGAGGAAAAAATTGAAATGTTGTGCAAATTGCATGTTACATGAACCTGTGTTGTTAACCATTGGATGCAAACTACAATAGACAGATATGTATTTGAAATTTTTGTCCAATTTTTTTATTCTTTTGATTCTATTGAAGCATGTTTTCTATTTGAATTAAGGGGAAAGTATTTTAAACAAATTCCTTCTTTTTCAATATGCTAATGGTGAAAAGGGCCATGGTGTCATTTCACGCAATATGGAGTAGTTGAGTAGGCACCAAAGGGATGTAATCCTAGAAGATGAAAGATGGAGTGGAAGGAAATAAAATTAAAGACAATTCTTGAATGGTATTAAAATGATCATAGAGGACTAAGAGAAGGATTGAAAGACTGCAAAGAAAGGCTAGACAATGCAATATATGGGGAAGTTCAAATAATTCAAAATGGAAGAAGAAACCAACCATGAATATGAGTAAAGTAGGAAGGTTACCGAAGATAGAGAGAACGTTCCTCATAGATAAGCCAAAGATATTTCTAAAGAAGACCTCCAAAGTATCGAGAGGGTGCCTAATGAGGTGTGGACCCTAAGTGCAAGAGCCGAGGAGGAAACAAAAACTCAATGGGGAAGCCAAAGGTAGGATATTAGAAGTAGTTAGAAGTATATTCATTAAGAAGATAGTATTAAATTTAGAGAAACCATCATGGAGATGATGGTATTATGTAGAGTAAGCAAGTGTAATCCACAATAAAGAAATCGGAGTAAATTTTCAAAGATACATAGAAGATTATCGTAGCCCTCTTATAGGATATATATCCCTAGAGATAGATACAAAATTCATTACATGAGATTATCTAAATGACTTGGAGAACTTTGAAATTTTATAAAAATTACGAGGAATATTAAGATAACCGCGTACAGTACAGAAAAAGTTACATTTTAGAACATAAGAGATAGTTGTGGAAGAGGTTACTAGGGAAATAAAGTTATAATTACACAACCCTAAGTTATGTAGGATTGCATTAAGGGGAAATATTGAAAGGAACAGTGAGTGTAGTAACAATAGATTTGTAAGCCCAAAATATAGATTTAAATTTCTAGATTTTGAGGAATCAAAAGAAGAGAAGCGAGAGGCTAGTAAGACTAGTAGAAGTAATAGTGTGAGTGTCAATCATTCAAGTATGTAAGTGAATCTAATTAAAAACCCAAGTTATAATATTATGTAAAGTCATCTAGGAATTAAGTTGGGAATGAGGGAAAGAGCACTCATTATCCTAATCCTTATATAATTTTAAAGCCTTATGAAGAGTCTCATTGACCTCGAGCATACCTGCTAATTTTTATATTTGTTAGGGAGAAAAAGGGGTCAGTGACAATACTACAAATAAGTATGAACTCATAGAGTAACTAAATTTAAGAGACTTAAATTTTATATACTCCATAAATCTTAGTGTGTAAAGATTACAAGATGTGTAGAATTCCCTCACACGTGAATTCAAAAGAAATAAATGTGTAGGGGAGACTATTCAAGATGTGAAGGAGATTAATCGAGATATTGGCAGAGTCTATTGTTGTCTCTCAAAAGTGCACCCTATAGAGAGATGGCAACATGATTTTCTAATCCTGCAAAATGATCTCTCTCTCTCGTAGATACAATGGAGACACCTAAGGTCTATTGGTATACCTATAATGAGGTGAATCTCTGGGATTAAAAGGTCGAGTTCCTTATTAGTGTACAGTAAACTGGTTTCTAGGAGTTCAAGGGAAAAAGATGACTAAATAAATAAATAAGACTAAGGTGATACACCAAATTTGTGTAAGAACTTTGACTGAGTAAAATACACAACTGATTTGTGAAGAATTTTTTGATGCATGAACCAATTAATACCTTTTGAAGAAATCTAAGGGAAAAACACTTGATTGTACTGAGGGAGATTTCACAACAGTACTAATAAGTTAACATGCACATTAGAATTAAGCAGAAAGGAATGGATTTGCAGCAGGGTAAAATGGTTAATCGGGAATTTTCATTCACAAAATTAATATAAACATACACAAGACTGCAAAATAACTTGGAGAGGCATAAAATACTTCACACTCAGAGGGAAAAACTGGCAGAAATTGCTTCAGTACTCCTATATCCAAAAGTCCTCTGGGAAGATCCCTTGTGCTTTGCAAAGGCACACAATATATAGCAAAAAAAGGTTCACCCCCTTCCTAAAAATAGCCTAAAGGTTGTACTTTCCCATGCATCCTAATTTTATCCTTTATTTAATAATAAATAAAGGAATAAAAATAATACAAACTAGAGCATGCAGTAGAAAATAGGCATTAATAACCTTAAATACAATACAGTCAAACTGAAGTTGACTATTCTATTTTAGAGAAAGAATGGGTGAATAATTTGCTAAAAATAAAATTTTCTTGCTAGGAAAGGCTTCCACCTTTGAGCATGAAAATTTGTCTTATTCTCTATTCTATCCTCTTGTGAAGACATGCAAAAATATACTCCCTGCATATGGGAAAAATATTACAACACTTAGCAATATTTGCAAAATAATAGTTGTGGGGACCACCCTCCAATGTGCACATGTTCTGATATTTGTCCCTTTTCCTGAATGATCACATGAGTGATACTTACAATTTTATTTCAAACTCCTTGTGGGGACCACCTTTGATTCACTTGGTTTGGGCATTGCCACCTTGTGGACTTAGGCAAATTCATGTTTTTTTGAAAAATTTACAAGGGGCACCATATATATGTTAGGCCACCATGTGGACTTAGGCATGTTTAAAGGTTTATATTTAACCTTTTTGGTGATCATTGTGTATAATGTGGTCACCCTTGATTTTTGGACACATGCATAGCTTAGACTATAGTTAGACTTCTGAAACTCACTTGCAATGATTAATACATGGACACGTGGGCTGGCCCCTTCCCACGGAGACACACCCCTCTAATGTGTTTTGTCAGTGGTTACATAACATGCATTGGGTTTTCTTGGAAAATGATGACCATTCCCGATCCCTTGATCTCTGTACCTTCTCTGCGATGCCATCGATATTTGAACCTTTGGTTAGTCTTTCTGACCTATGCATTCATTGTGGTCAGTGGAGGACTTACCATGGTTATATATTTTGGTCTCTGTGCATAATCCTCGGCTGTTTTATCTTGTCCTTGATGAATCTTGATCGTTGATTTCTTGATCACGGTTGAGTTAGCTTAACCACATTGGAGTGGAAGAAATAAAATCTTGAGCTCTTTCCATTTTGTTCATTTCATTTTTCTCATGGAGGGCGGTGAAGCCCTAGAAAATTTTCTTTGGATGTCATTGTTTCAAGTTCTAGAGCTCAGATTTTGATCATTTCATGGAAGCTTAGCTCTATTTTGTTTCTCTTTTTCCATTTTTGAACCTTCTGAGATCGCGAAGCTTCTCTGAGTGAGTAAACTCGACCCTTGGCTATTTTTTGTATTCTTTTCTTCTGTTTTGTTTGCTCGAATGACAAACCTTGAAGCTCATCATCGTTATCTTTTATGAGATTTTTTTTCTTCTCTGTTTAGGGCCTTCTCTGAGCTCGAGATCTTTGTTCAATCCTTGTGATACCATTGTTGAAATCTATTGAAGTTTGACCTGCATTTTGAAGGGATATGAAGGTATACATTTTTGTGACCCTTTCCCTTTACGAATCTTGTGGATCTTTTTCAATCTATTTTCAGTGGCTCCTTTGATCTTTGTACAATGACACAACTTGCATTTTCTCGGTTTTTGTTTCTATCATTCGACCTTGATGAGAAAAAACATGAGCTTATAATGGAGATGGTTTCCATTGTCTTTTCTTTGGCCTTACTGTTGATAATGTGGGGAAGTTCTTCAGTCTTTTGACTCTCTGCAAGTGTTAATATGAAAAGAAAAGCCTTTGGACTTATTCTGCATTTTCTTGTTCTTGAAATATGGCTTGGTCATTTGAAAAATTGACTATAATGTGACCTTGATCTGTACCTGTAGCTTCGTATTTCTTCTGGCTTCGACCTTGTCATTTGTTTATTCTGTTTTGTTCATTTTAAATGGCTTCGGCCTTTTTGTAACTTGACTGTTTATTGATCATTGTGCTTGAGTTTTACCTTTGATAACCTCAGCCCTAGCTTCACCTGTAATTGAATACTCTGTAAACTTGGCCTCTTTGGCTTCATTTACATCATGAACTCGGCTTTGTTAAGTAGAATGTATATGCTTCTTATGGTTGTGCTTGAGTGAAGTTGGAACTCAAAGAAAATCATTAAGTTTTCTTTTCTGTAATGACTTTTCCCTTTTTAGAAGCAATAATACAATCACTGTATTTCAGTTTTGTTGGTAAAGCATATTTTCAATTTGTCCAATCTGAAAACTCCATTTTGCAAGGGGAGACTAGCAATAAAATTTTAAAATCCTTCTCTCTCCAGATTTCTGCAACTTGATCTATTTTTTAAAAGATATGAATATCTCTCTGCCACCTTTTATGGATTGTCTGTTCACTTGATCAAATTTTTTCATGCTTGCTTTGCTTGATCCATTGCAACCTTGGAAAATTGTGAAGTAGTTGGCTTAATTCACACTTGAATTTGGAAATAAAATGAACTTTGAATACTTGTACTTGATGAACTTTTGAAATATTTGTATGTTCCATTTGATCATGATATCATTTGTAATGATGAAACATATACTTTTTGTTGACTGTTATGATTCCTTTTGAAGTTTAGATAGCTTATAAAGCATGTAGTAGCCTATAAAGCATGTATTTCAATTCTTTTTTAAATCAAAAGTCAATTTTACAAGGGGAGACTCTGGCAAAAAAATTTCAAAATGATTGTTTTCCTCTCTCCTTTTCAGCTTTCCACCATGATTTGTAAAAGTATTTCCTTCTTGACTTATTCTGATGCTTCCTTCTTTCTGTAAACCATCTATAAATGATGTTTGTTTTCCATTCTCTTGAAAGTAAACAATAGTTGTTTCTTTATTAACCAGTTAAACTGATCTTTTTGATTCCATGTTGTAACCTGTTGCTGCAAAACTCAAAAATAAGTTAGAAATATATAGGCTTTTTGGCCTCTCTTATATCCATGTGATCTTATTTTCTTCTTCATTCTTCTTCTGTGAATTGTTTTCAACTTCTTTTATGCATCTCCACATCTGTTTCTTTTGTAATCTATTTCAGATTCTGCTTTTCTATTCCAATCTTTTGCATTTTATTTCTTTCTGCTAAAGATTTATCTTTATGCTCTCTGCTCTCTTTTTCTACCATGCCCATTTGCATCGCTAAGCTGTCATGTGTCATGTACCTATATTTCTTTCTTTCAAGTACCATTAGATACATTGAACTTAGAATATGTATTTGCTTTAGAATAGGTGTATAGGAATAAAAATGTACCCGGAGCTCAAAATTGACAGGTACTGCTCTTTATCTTGTAGGTGACAAGAAAAGAAGATGAAACGAGATGAAGTTGGAGGTGTAGATGATGCGGAGTGGGAAATAAGATAAAAAGGCAATGATGGGTTCACTTTTACTCCTCTACTCTTATTCTTTAGCACATGTAATATTCTCTTTTCCATGTATATGATGTTGTTACTTAGTCACATCCCACGACTTGTGTGGGAAAACTTGTGATCTCTTATGAATAAAGCATTAAATTGAAATAATGACTTGACTATCTCTTTCTGCATTCAATTTTTCCCTGATTGTACAATGATGTAAGCAACTCAATATCTCAATCAAATGAATTAATATAAGAGATAAACTTAAAATCAAAACCTGTAACTTCGAAGTAAGCAAAACCGTTGAATGAGATGTGCCTCCTTATATGTTGTTTCTTGCATTAAGCATATGCTCTTCACTTTGACTCCTTCCTACTATCTCCATTTAGACATTATTGTCACTATTTGTTTGGCGGTATTTTCTTGATGGAAGTAGCAGGAAAGGAGTCACTTGTATATTTTATGATAGCATAGATGGATGCAATTTCATTAATCACAAACAAATTTAATGAATACAGAGCAATAAATATGATGAGCACAATCATAATAATAGTGAAGTTGATTATTTGAAAACTACAAATATGTTTGTTGTCCCAAAACCAAACACTTCACTTATTCTACAATTCGGTGTCTTCATCAAGACAACACAGTTGTCCTTTGGGGCCTGTGTTCTTTTGCTAAGGATATTCATGAAATTGTAGACTATGTGATCTGTTATGTTTTGTAACAGGACACATAACTACAGATTTCATGTAATATTTTAAATAAATCAGCAGTAATGATATAATTTGATATAAATTCCCCTAGCTTAGGTATACTTCACCAATGCTATCCATCATAACAAAGTTTTGAGTTGCCCATTTCTGCACAAGTGCAGAAATTGTCAACATCTATCATAGAGTATTACATAAGGTTTTTATGTGATGAACAAAGAAAATTTAAAATTTGATGAATTAAGTAAAATTTCCTAGTGTATGGAAGGATCGCGCATCAAGATTTAGTTTACAATTGCACAAACAAAATTCCAAACTAAATCATAGGCCATGGAAGAAACTATTCGAGTGGAGAAAATATAATACTATGGAGAAGTTAGTTCATCTAACCATAAAACTGAAGAAACATTTGATCCAATAATGTGAATATTGAAAGAATTATATGACGGAAAGAATCAACAACTCAAAATATGATATGTAGAATGCAGAGAAAAAGGACACCATAAGAATGATTACACCAAGATAAAATTACGGGGACGAGAAGAGTATTACAAAGTATGTAAGAATTGGGGACACTCACTTAATAATTGTCACCTATTATAACACTATGTCAAACAACCTCATAACATGGTATGTATATTTTTCAAAGCCACTACTCATGAAGTTAAGAAGTTAAGGCTTTGATGGATCTGAAGGAAGAAGTTACCAGGAATTTATTTATAATACAAACATTGTTGGCCACTAAAATGCAACCAACTTCTCCAGAAATAGAGATGGTCACCTCCACTAGACCAAAGGTGTGTTGGGCTCATGCTTCACTATTAAAAAAAAATGGATACCACATTCTCTGCAATTGAGTCTGATTTAGGCCCTACCATCTCCACAAAATAATATGGGTTGGACACTTTATTCACCACAACAACCACCTAGATAGAACATGCCTCCACCTCAAGCGCATTATGGAGGATATCAAGGATAGAGCCAAGGCTGAAATGCTCCAAAGATACCATGTGGTGCACATAAAGGAGGTTTTCAAGGTGGTTACCAACAAAGAAATTTAAGAGGGAGCAATTTTCTATCTTTGCGAGAAAAATAGACAACAATACATGAAATTTTCCTTCAAATCCATAACGAGAATTATTTTGCAGAGATTCTAGATTGCAAGAAAAAACATAACATCAAAAATTATCCCACATTAAAGAAACAAAGAAAATGAAAACAATTACATAATGTCAAAAGGATAAATATGGTTCCTACAAAAACTGATAATCTTCAAGTTGTGACCATATTGTAATGAAAATAACAAGGATTGAAACATTTGGAGATTTCAATGGATCCCCAAATACGATGAGCATACAAGGAAACTTACCCCAACCCAAAGAAAAAAAAACATCACTTCTTGAAGAAGCTAGAGATTTTCTCCATTCAATCCAAAATAGATATGTCAATGCACAAAATAGAGGGGAAGCAAAAGTGCATATCTATAACTAGACAATGAGAACCCTAAAATATCAAGGGGTCGTTGCCAAACTGTAGGATCTATTGATCATAGTAACTATTTTATACAATGGGGATATTTTGGTAAACATATCTAACTTACTCAAGACTACTAGACAGTGCATCAAGTGGAATAAATCAAGAAAACAAAAATATTTAGTATGTGAAGGATAAAAATCCATGGGATGTGGATACTTGATTGAATATATTCTTTGGGGGTATGAAATAAAATATGTGGTGTTTAATTTTGGAAGCATCATTAATATGATGCATAAGTACACTTGGGAAGATATAGGATCATCCATTTTGGCTTACAATATGGTTACTTTGATCCAATTTTTCCCCTCGAAAAAATTGATCAAACACGACCTTGCATAGGAGGAAATGGAGAGGTTGGTTCAGTCATGCGATCTCACATTCGATCCCAAAAATCAAGTTACGGGTGGGCTCGACAATGGAGAAGCAAGGTCAAAAAATGAGGCCAAACAATGTTAAAGGATATCGAGAGAAAAATGGGAAAATTTGTGTTCACTCGAGGCCTAAATTGGCTAAGTATAAAAGAGTCAGCCGAAGCCTCCATGTGTCTCAATGGCACAACTCCAAAGTTCAAGTCCAAAGCAGGGTCTCCAAATTAGCACAGGCCCTCCACATGATCGAGTCGAAAAGGTAGAGTCGGATGTTGAATCGGCTAAGTAAAAAAGAGTCAGCAAAAGCCTCCACATGTCTCATCAGCGCACCTCCAAAGGTCAATTCCGAAGGGTCTATCTCCAAATGAGCACAGGCCCTCCACATGTTGAAGGTCCAACAACTTGTTCCTAAATAGGTAGAAAAGGCATATTCAGTTGTTAAAAATTCTAAGAGCCAATGGAAGCCTCCACATGTCAGCTCAGCACAACTTCAAAGGTTAAATACAGAGGAAATATTCAAGCGAGTGCATGCTCTCCACGTTTCTAGCTCTGGAAAAGTTACACCAGCCGTTAAAAATTCTAAGAGCCAGTGGAATCCTCCACGTGTCACTCAGTGCAACTTCAAGTGTAAAACCCAAACGTAGAATGCTAAATCAAATGAAGCAAGAACTACCACCTAAAATAGTTCTACAATTTAGCTAAAACAAAGCATAAACACCATCATGATATGATAAGAATTAAACAAGTTAGATCTTTGGCATTCATCAATACAAACTTTGAAACTAGGGTTGATGCTAAATATCTAAACTCCTCTATTCTCTAACAACAAATAAATGAATGGACCTAAGTAAGCTCCATGGCTATCAAAATAGTTGTCCTTAATGCTCGAGAACCTAGGAATGGGGCTAATCAAAGTTAGCTCTGAAGACCCTTTTGACACCTCCCATATGACCCAAGCACTTTAAGAAAGAGGCTTAACTCTTGAAGATGATGAACTCTCAAAAGGGCAAGGTCTGAGCTCTTAGTCTCTTTCTTTATATGCTTTGCATTTGCTCTCTTAGAAAGTTTAGGTGTAAGTAAAAGGTAGGTGGAGGGCTCTTTATATAGCCCCGAAGGATAAAGGATTCAACACATTCTCATGAATGTGGGATAAAGGTAAAACATGATTAGGAATGGATAAGGTTGCTTTATTAAAGGTAACCTTACTTTAGAAGGGTTTAATACATGTTTAGCAAGTCATGGGAGTTGGGGGTATTTTAATTAATCAAAGGTGATTAATTAATAGGTAGGTGTAAGCTTATAGAAGCCAATTAGAGGAATATTAGTGTGATTTAGGCTATTATAAAGGGGATTAAATCAATTAAATATTGATTTATTGGTTAAATGGAAGGGAAAGCTAATTAATTAATAATAATTAATTAGTCTAGGTAGAAGGGGTGATTTATTAACGGAAGGTCGTTAATTAGGGTATTTGTTGGATAGGAAACTTAATTAATTAGCTTAGTGTAATTAATTAATGATGATATGAGGGAAAATGAGTGCCTTTGACGATATGTCGTTGATTTGCGAGAAAGGGGATAATTAGCACAATTTAAGTATTTAAATTGCTTGGGCGTAATTATAGGTGTCTACATTTGCCCCTCTTTGGGGTGGCGTAAGTGATGCCACTTCAAAGATAGTAGACAAAAGAGATTTTGAAGAGATGGAAGAAAAATTAGTAGGAGGGAGAGATGCCCCCTCGAGTGTCGATGGGGTGATAGAAGAACTCGATCGACGATCGAAAAAGGTGAGAAGTAGGCAGAAGAATGGGGACGGGCGGGATGCCCAGGAGGAGAGGGAGAATTAGGGGTGAAAGGGAAGTGGTGTAGAAGAAATATGGATGAGGGGAGAGAAGAGCTTAACCTCTAGTTGCTTATTTGTTTGGAACAAATTTGATGTCATCATATTGCCATAGGAACTACATCATCGGTCCTTATGAAAAATATAAGCATACGACAAAGGTAGAATGACATGAAAAGCCATACTACGAACAATTGTCCATTGCTGAAAGTACCGACTCCACATGACATACTGATAATGCAATGCGATACGAGAAGGAAACAAGCTCATATAACGGGGAAAACAATACGAACACACATATCTAACAGCAACAGCGGTCGAGACGGTTTACAAATGTTTTGTTATCGGTCTTTGAAGAGATCCACAAGTTCGTGATTTGGCAGCGAGGGTTAAAAATGATGCCCCAAGCAAGGATACATGCGAGGGAAATGAAAATGGACACGGGGTCCATGAAAAGCATTTGTGTGTGAAACGAAACACCGAGCTGACCAAAAGTGCCCCAGTACGAGCGAAGAAGCAAGCGGTAGCTTTTGTGAATGGTTGTGAATCCGGTGATCCATGAGTCGTATTAATCGGGGAAGATGTGAGACAAACCAACAGGATATGGAGAAAATACCATGCGCAAGACACAAGTTTCAGCCGTAAGAAGCAAGTTACCATTTTGTAGGGTGTTTTACTTTTTAGGAATTTTTTGAAAAATTTTGCCTTGTTTTTAGATTTTTTTGATATATATATATATATATATATATATATTGTTTTTGTTGTTTTCTCGAAACAATGTTCTATTGTTTTTGTGTTTTTCTCGAAACAATGTTCTATTGTTTTTGTGTTTTTTGAAACAATTTTCTATTGTTTTTGTGTTTTCTGAAACAATTTTCTATTGTTTTTGTGTTTTGTGAAACAATTTTCTATTGTTTTTGTGTTTTTGAAACAATTTTCTATTGTTTTTTTGTTTTCTCAAAACAATTTTCTATTGTTTTTGTGTTTTGTGAAACAATTTTCTATTGTTTTTGTGTTTTGAAACAATTTTCTATTGTTTTTGTGTTTGTGAAACAATTTTCTATTGTTTTTGTGTTTTCTGAAACAATTTTCTATTGTTTTTGTGTTTTTGAAACAATTTTCTATTGTTTTTGTGTTTTCTGAAACAATTTTCTATTGTTTTTGTGTTTTGTGAAACAATTTTCTATTGTTTTTGTGTTTTCTAATGGATTTTCCAAAGCTATGTGCGGGTAACCAAGAAAGCATGGATGCCCCGGCGTTAGGTGGGAATATACTGAGAGGCGAAGCCACGACTTATGAGCAAGAAGGTGAAGTCGTTGAGTTGCCCCAGCGTAAGATGGGAAATAACGAAAGACCACGTCACTTCTGAGGCGAATAGAAGAAGGAAAGCCGGATCAAGGCTGGACTAGATGGTGTGCACAAGGAAACTCGAAGGTAGAACGAGGTCGGGACAAAGACAACTACCCTTCTAATCTGAGAATGCTTGTGAACGAATCCTCCGAGCGCAGGAAGCGGTTTTCACCCGAGGACTTGTCAAAGTGCCTGATTGCGTGGTTTTCACTAGTGGACGACTGTTTTTTTTTTTTTTTTTTTTTTTTTTTTTTTTTTTTTTTTTTTTTTTTTTTTTTTTATTTTTTTGTGATTTTTATGACTTTCTTGTGCCATGTTTAGGCATAAAACCTCTTAAGATGCATGGAATTCATGGGCTCCGGAGCTCATCACCATTGGGGTGAGCTAACTTGTATGCCCTGTGCCATACTTGCAACTATGACATAGGGTCCTAACCGGTGTGGTTCGAACTTCCCTTTCTTTTCTCGCTCTGCTCTGGTGTTGAAGCTGGTTCTCCTTCATAACTAAATCACCCACCTCAAGTGGCGAGGATGATTCTCTTGTTGTAGTTGCGGGAGATTTTGTGTTGATATACTTTCGAGGTGATTAAGAGCGCGAATGCGCCTCTCATCGGGAGCTCTAACTCGGCCAATCTTGCCACTCGGTAATCTTCATCCTTATCAAATAGTCAGAAGAGAAATTCGCGAGGGATGGGAGTTGATCTCTAAAGGGATGATAGATTCATCCCGAACACGAGGAATATGGCGTCGCGCCCGTAGGAGTGCGAATTGATGTTCGGTAGGCCGAGAGGCTGGGTGGATTTGTAGGTGCAGTTTCGACCGGTTTTGCTAACCATCTTCTCCATTATCCTTACAAAGTCTTGTTTGTTGCCTCGGCTTGTCCATTACCACGAGGGTAATATGGCGTGGACCATTTCAATCTGATTTGGAACCGTTGGCAAAGACCTTTCATGAGTTTTGTTCTTAAATGACTTCCCATTATCGTAATGAATTTGCGGGGATACCATATCGGCAAATAATGTGATTCATGATGAATTTAGAAATCATGTGCTCTGTGACATAGGTTAAAGGGACGCCCTCCACCCATTTTGTAAAGTATTATGCATTTGTGATGATATGTGTATGACCATCGGATGAGGTAGGAGTAAGCTTCCCTATTAGATCAAGTCCCCACTTGGAGAATGGCCACGGGGTAGTGATTGGTTGCGATGGTTGCGATGGAGCATGGATGAAATTTCCATACTTTTGGCATAGCACACATTTTCTAACATAATTACAACAATCGGTTTCCATGGTGGGCGATAGTAACCTACTCTTAACGAGTTTCTTAGCAAGACCATTCCGTTTGTATGTGCTCGCATACTCCTTCGTGTACTTCTTTAATTGCACTGGATTGACTCGGCACATCCAGACAAGCGTAAGCAATTCCCATCGTAGCCCGACGGCGATAAAGTGTACCTCTAGAGGGTGTAATGGGCTATCGGTGAATTAGGCTCTGCTTTTGAGCGGGAGATTTCGGGAGGAATGTCTTGTCCTTAAGATAGGTGAAAATGGGTTCATACCATGGTGAATGGGGACAGCAACCTCACAAGCCAAGCAAGATTCTGGCATGTCATACGCGGGCTGGCGTAGATTTTCTACGAAGAATGGCATATCATTGTTCCCTGGCGGAATACGAAGCATAGATCCCACCGTTGCCATAGCATCTGCCGATCTATTCTGCGCTCTTGGGATTTGCTCAAAGGTAATGCGCACAAAATACTCCTTCAGAGTTTCCACCAACTTCTTATAAGGTATGAGCTTGTCATCCTTAACTTTATACTCATCATTAACTTTGTTTTGATTGATTTGTGAATCACCTACTGACCTTCACATGTTGAATATTCCACTTGATGGCTAGCTTCATCCTGATGAGTGCTTCATATTCCATGATATGTTGTTCGTGCGAGGAAGGCCGGGCGGAAAGCTTTGTGGTATAGGATCACTGAAGGAGTAATAAGGACCACTCTGCTTTGAACCATGAAACGTAAAAGATCCATCAAAATGTATACGCCATCGATCTGCAGATTCTTGATGTAGAGCAAAGATGCATCTGGCGAGATCGGACTCGAAAGGTTACGTGCTTTGCGAAAGGTGCTTCCATTATTTGGTCGGCAAGTACTTGTCCTTTAATTGATTTTTGATGGACAAATTCTATATCAAACTCACTTTGAGTAGAATGATCAATTAGCCATTCTACTGTGAGGGCGGGTTTGGACAACAAATACTTGAGTGGGTCGACCTTGGATATGAGCTTGGTCTTAGTATTTAGCGAGGTAATGGCGAAGTTTACGAAGGTAAAAACAACGGCCAAGCAAGCCTTCTCAATCGAGGATAATTACGTTCATAGGCGATGAGGTGCGACTCGGATAGTACACTTGCTTTCTCTTTATGGCTAAGGTCATATTGGGCGAGCGGTGCACCCGATAGCATATTGCGTAGCGGAAATATAGAGCAAAAGTGGTTCTCCGGAGTGGGAGGCATGAGGACAGTGGATTAGCAGTCTTGTTTAAGCAAAGCAAAGGCTTGTTGTTGCTCGGGTCCCAGGATGAAAGTGATGTCCTTCTTAAGCAAATGAGTGAATGAGTGACATTTATCTGCAGTGGGAGATAAAGCGGCGAATGGCTTGAATTTTCCCTTGCGAAGCTACGCGGTTGCTTGATATTCTCAGTGGAGGCATTTCTGTGATGGCGAGATACTTTAGCGGGGTCTACCTCGATACCTCGTCTTGACACGATGAAGCCTAATAGTTTCCCGGATAGCACACGAAGACACACTTCTTTGGATTTGCGACTTTGTATTCACGTAGGCGTTGAATCGCATGAAAATGATAGGATGTTCCTCTCTTGTTTTGGACTTTCCCGAGGATGTCGTCTACATAGTCTTCCATGATGTCATGAATCATATCGTGAAATATTATTCTTGTCATGGCCATTGATAAGTTGCTCCCGCATTCTTAAGGCGAATGGCATCACACGATAACGAGAAGGTGCCCCGAGGAGTTGTGAAAGCTGTTTTGTGTTGGTCTTCCTCGGTGATCTTAATTTGATTATAACCGAAAAGCCATCCATAAGTGATAGCATTTCATACCCTGCGGTTGAGTCAGCAATCATGTCGATGTTGGGCAGCGGAAAGTCATCTTTAGGGCAAGCTTTATTGATGTCCCTAAAATCTGTGCAAATTCGGATACGATAGGTTTCTTACGGGCGGGAACAATGTTTGATATCCATTGAGAATAATCAATTGGCTTTGATGAATCTGCTGAAAGCAACCTTTCCAACTCTTCTTTAACTAACAAGGCCACTCTTGGGTGCATCTTTGAAGCTTGTTTGATAGGCTTAGCGTCTGCGTGCACCTGACCAAGTTTATGCACGACCAAAGTTGGATCTAAGCGGGCATGTCTTTGTAAGACCATGCGAACACATCAATAAACTCTCGCATGTAGCATAGTGACGTCTTTTGTTTCTGGTGGTGAGTGATGCTCCCAATTTTACTATCTTGGGATCTTCTTGGTGCAATATTGACATCGATGGTTTCTTGACTAACAATTTTGATAAATCCTCCATCCACGCGTGGGATCGGGAGGTAGGTTGAGATCTTCATCGAGGATGTCTCTACGAGATTTTCATCCTTGGCGTGGTCACTTTGTTTGTCCTTTGATTTTCTTATTTGTTTGTCATTGATGCCTCGAGGTTTTTTTGTGTGACTTGGACTTTGATTTTTGCGAGGCTTTTCTTTAGAACTCTTGCCCTCGCTTTTCTTTAAATTTTCTTTGACCACGAAGTTTGACCTCCTCGCGAAGTAGGCGCAGTGTCTAAGTCGATAAAGAAACCCTTCTTGTGATCTCTCATGGGAATTGTATCCCTTATGCCCATGAACTCTGCAATAGCCTCGTCATTCTCGAATAAATCTAGTGGCACGTGCGTTGTTGGTCCCATTGACAAGGGAGGGGTATCTGAGGTCAAGGGTTGGTTCATTGGGGGTGATGGTTAGGACAGCATTATTCATGAAAAGGTTCGTGGAGGCGGATCCTCATATTGGCTACAACGAGGAATCGTATCATTTTGTCAGATAATCGGAGCTATCCTCGTACTCGAGAACAAGTCGCATCTTGATCGTTGGGGTGTGCTCCATAAGGGCGAATCCCGATGCCATATCTTTCTGTTTTGAAATGTGGAAGAGGGTGGTTCTCTTTGTCCTTGTTCATTCCTCCCACATCCTAGGCCTTTGTAGCCCATGGAGTACATCATTACTGCTAGATTTTTCATATGCAGGGTTTGATAACAAGATGGTGAGTGTCCTCGGGGACCCAGTAGTAGGTGGATCAAGTAATTTTCCTCGGCTATGAGCCTCCGGGTAGGAGCGACCCGATAGTATGTTCCTCTCTAGGTCTCTGAAGCGGTAGTTGGGTCGACCTCTAGTCTTGGGCGACGAGGAGAGGTCGAGAAACCAAGAGCGCTTGTTGTACATTATACTCCCCATGAGCCATATTCAGAATTTTCATCTCCCATGAATTAAATGGAGATGTTGAAGTAGATGCCCCATGAGTGCGAGAACTAAGAGAATTTGAATCTACTCGAGATTCCATGGCCTCGAGAATGAAGAGGGACAGCTATATACGTGGAGGGACATGCGTATGTACCCTTTCGTGTGAAAAGCTATTAAGAGCTCTGATGAAGCGAAAGGGCTCGAGTCTCTGGTATTATTCTTGTATGTCCCTCATGCTTGACTTGATGCATTGATGAAATGTTGATGGCCTTGCTTGCATGGCATGGATCCGTAGTCGGCTAGAAGCATATTATATGGAAGTTCCAAGTCTAAGGCGTGAAACTTTGTCGATGGCAAGTGGGGCCCACCTCCATTGGCAGCGTAATGGTGCTCTTGACTCTCTTTCCGCGTTGTCGTATGCGGTGATAGTGATGATATGGGACTCAAGATCTTCTTAGTATGTCCCGATTGTTTGACTAATTTAAGCGTGCGAGATGTTGATCGGATCCGTTATCCCTGAGCACCGTTTGATTTTCCTGCGGGTATGATACCTCAATGTATAAGGGAAGATTATGTGTAGGATTCTCGGTAGGGACCTCCTATGGTTGAAAGTGAGATGCTCCTTTGGGTGCGATATTTGCCACCCGCGGCTTGAAGGTATGCGGGATCGACTTTAAAGGCACTCCAGGCCCACTGAAGAGTTTGATACAAAATGTCCTTATGCACATTGGATATCTTGAGAAGATCTAAGATCGAGATCTTAGCGAGTGTCTTCTCAAGTTGTTCTAAAGGTTATATTTACCGGTTTGGGGGTCGCGAGAGAGGGTTACGGAATCACGAGGCGGGCACGCCTTATTTTGCATGTGTGATCCTTTCCCTTGATCAGGATGGTATTGACACGGTCGGTGGGGGCGAATACATCCGATAAGTGAATCGTAATGATTGTTATCTCTCTTGGTATCAAGTAATTCGTGGCTTTATAGGTTTGGGATGACTCTCCCGATCCGGTTTTGCCTTTTCGACTTATCATGCTTGGGAATGGTTCTTATAAATCCCCATTTTCTCGTTAGGTGTTTGCGTGTGGCTAGGGTTATCCACCTCTATCTCCCCGTTGTCGATGAGGTCTTGAATATAGTGGCGAAGTCGCAAACATTTATCTATTTTATGACCTTTAACGCGATGCATTTCACGGTATTCATGCTCCTTATACCATGAAGGTTTAGGAGTGTTGTCATCAAGCGGTTGCGTTGTAGGATAGGTCATCATGTGGGCGCGTCAACTATTTTAGTATGACAGACAATGGTTCATTGAGGAGGTGAATGTTCGTTCGCTTTGGTGGTGGTTGAATTGGGCCCTTAGTGAGTTTAAAGGTTATTTGGTTTGGACCGTTTGAACACGTTTGGAATCGGTGATTAGTCTCCCCCCACGTTTTTGTTTTTGTTAAAGATCTTTGGCTTTTCAGTGGGTTTGACACTTTGGTTGTCTTTAGATTGGGTTTTGAGGTGCCTTTGGCAATGAGAGCCTTTTCTATTTGAATCCCTTTCTCGATAACCTCCTCGAAAGGTGCGGACACAATGCATTTGGAGGTGGAAAGCTATATCGGGTTGAGATTAGGGATGAAAATCTTGACCAGCTGCTTCGGGGAAAGCGCGAGGAAGCGACTAGCTATCCCTCTCCATCGTTGGAGGAAGCTGGCGAAGGTCTCATTTGGGCGTTGTTTTTTGTGCACAAGTCTGCCATGGTGACGTCACTCTCATGTTATATGAGAAATGGCCTTGCGAATCTTTTCGCTTGATTCGGCGGTGAAAATTGATCCTCGTGTAAGCGCGTAAACCATTAATGCTTGACCTCGAGACTCTTAGGAAAAAGTCTGATGAGGTAATTATCACTATAAGACACCTCTTGACATGCCATGTAGAAATCTTTAACATGATCCCTTGGGTCTCCCTTTCCTTTGTATTTGTCGAACTTTGGCATATCAAATTTCTTTGGAAAGGGTTGAAGGGTCATTGTCTTATCGAAAAGGATAGGGGCATAGTTCTTCGTATTGGTATTTCCTAATACTCCTATATTGCTTTCTTGTATGCTCGCAAGCGTTGCTTTCATAGATTGTACTTCTTGTGTGAGCAATTGTTCTTTAGTGGGAGAAGCGGGGATGTGTACATGATGATACCCTGTGTCTTCTTCTCCTTGGTTTTCTCGATGGAGTTCGTGGATCCTAAACTTAGGCTTTGACTTTTGAACGTTCTTGTTTGTGTCTTTTTGTACTTGGAAAGTAAGCAAAGCTAGTTGTCGGCTTAAGTTACTGAGTTGTTGTTGGATTGTGACTTGGTTTGTGTCTTCTTCTTCTAAAGGTTCCTCCTCTTCGTATTGTGGAGGTTCTTCCCTGTCTCATGTTCTATCTTGTTTCTTCGTGGCACTTTGATGAGGGGTATTCTATGCCCTACCACTTTATCATTTTCTGCGTAAGAAGTGGAAGCATGCCCACCTGTTAAAATATCTTCCATATTGATAAGGGGGTGTTCCTCCTTAGTAGTGTCATTTGTTTGTAGTATTGGTTCCTTCTCAATGGGCAATTTGGCCCCTAATTCCATGACCCGTGCCAAAACTCTATCTTTGTTTCTAAGGAGAAACTCATCTAGTAGAGTGGGGTCAAAATCAAAGTCTGCGTGTGGTGATTCTAATTCATTTCCACTATGATCGACCATCTCTTCTATTTCCTTTTCTGCAGAAAATAGTGGTCCTAGATCGTGTCCGATAAATGGGTTTGACCCTTGTCTGTTAGAGGTTTCCCAAGCTTGCGCCTGTTGTTCCTCATATGTTTGTTTCTTTAACCCTAGACGCGTCTTGGGAGCCATGTTTTCGTGATAAATTTCACTAAGGTAAGTTATAGATTTGTTCAAAATTCAATTACTACCCCTAAGTGAAACACAAGATGTACGTGTTAAGAGTAAATTAACAGTGTGAGAATACCAATGTGATAGAGTGATAAAGTCACCAATGAAACAATCGTTTGGTACCAAAACCTAATCAAATGAAATACTTCCTAGACTACGTTTCAAAGTAATTTGTGCGCGGATGATTAACAAGATGTCTCCACTTATGCAAGTTCAAAGGAATGAACAAGGCGTAAGTAAATACATGAAGTTAAATGCGATCTCCCAATCAAGATATACGATGAGCAAGCTCAAGTCGATTAAGACCTATATCTCAAAAAGTGTCAATTACGATTTGTGAATGACATGACAATATCACCAAGATATGTTAACCCACTTTGCGAAAGTGGAGTATTGATATCGAGGTGTTATTGATATAACACGCCAAATGGTAGTTCTAACACCTTTTGAAATCGAGGTAATAATAAAAGCTGAAAAAAAAAAAGCTCAAAGTATAGCTAGGAATAGTTAAGAATGTGTGCGGCGTGCCGTCAATATAGGTATTTATGTCGAGTTTACTGAGAAAGCAAAGGCGTAAATATCGAAATTGTAATGATACGAGACAAACAAACTAACTCCTCTCTATGGAAGTCGCGGTGATGAACCACGCCTAACTCTGATGCGATCTTGGCGTGGGTATCGAGATCACATGATGGCTGCAAATGGCGTGAAAACGCCTCCACTCACTTTAGGCGTTTAACTAACCTTGACCCATAAACATGGATGGGCGTAAGCGGACATAAAAGTGAGAGAAAGCGATCGAATGGCAACACAAAGGTAATCACACCTCTTTTGATCAACAAAGTGTCAAAAGAATATGAAGAAATAAATCAAGAAAAATGACAAAAATGCTAGTCTTACTTGGCGAGTTTCGCCTCGCCAAAGGCAAGTAAAAACTAGGTGAAAGTAATCGTCGTCACGTTTCTCAAAAAGAAGGTTCATGACTCAACACTTTGTTTTAAAGTGGTCAAAGTGGGCTCTGGCCAAAGTATATTCTCTAGGTGGTTCTCTCGCCTAGGTGTTCAAAGTTGCCACGAGCGAGCGCGATTTACCCAAAAGTCTGCTTGACTAGTTTGGGAGTATCTCGGCTTTACTTTACCCCCTTGAGAATAGTAGGCAACTAGTGCGTCTCGTGTACTATCAGCTTTGGGGTCGCCCTGACGGACAACTGTAACTCTATCTCACAAAGGAATCACTAGTCAAGTAGGTAGTGCGGAGCACTTCCGTTTAAATCCTGAGGTTCCCTCTTGCGTGGACTACTTTGGGGTTCTGGAACCACCCCCATTGTTGTAGCTTAAGGCGTTATGCGAAGGGTTATGTTCGGTTGAGCGGAGAGGACGTACCCTTTTCGAAACCACAATGTCTGAGTGTTTTGAATATGTTGTTCTTTTTATCTTGTTTAATTAGGTGTGGTTTGCTTGAACACCTTTTGTGACTTTAATATAACAATTTGTATTAGTAGTTTTTGATTTCGTTTTGATTCCTCCTTTCTTTGACAAGCGTTTTTAGGTCTGCGCTCAGCGTTAGTAGTTCTCAAGAAAATCACATTATTTAAAGAGGATTAAAAGTTGCTTTTGATTCTCAAGATCATCGAGGATGCGAGAAGAGCATACACAACAAATAATCCAACTAAAAAGTAAAGAAAATCTTTTTGATCGATGAACCATACAAAATTCTTGATAAATGTTCATTCCTTTAAACCAAAAGTGAAAGATGAAGTTTCAATTTACCAAATGTTATAAAATGAAGACTAAAGTTGCTTTTGATTCTCAAGATCACCCTAAGGTGCAAGAGAAGAGCATACACAAACTTTATCCCAACTATATAGAAATGGAAAACTTGAATCAAAGGACCATTGAAAAATGCTTTGTAAAGGTTCATTCCCTTAAGCAAAATGAATAATCAAGTTTCCAAGTTTAATCCCAATGTTAACAAGATAGAGATCAAAGTTGTTTTGATTCTCAAGATCACCCAAAGGTGCGAGAGAAGAGCATACACACGCTTTGGTCTAAATCGAGTAAGCATGGAAATCTGACATTCATGAAACATTAGACATGTTAGAAAATGACCAGTTTTAAAATAACAGAAAAACCTACAACTTCTGTAAGTATAAATCCTGAATTTATGTTTTTCATTGCATATTTAACTTCAATACCTTTCCAACAAAAAAAAATGGAGTCATTTTGAGTTCGGGAGCAAAAGTTATGGCCTTCGGAAGATGGGTTACGCATATGCTCTTATGCTCATGGGTATGCACTTGACATGCACTAAAAAATGTTAAAAAAAAAACGTCCCTTAATATGCAAAATGGAAAATTTTTCCAACCAAGATTCAATTTTGACAACAACCCATCACATTAATATATGAATAGAAGACTCAACGCTATCAAACATTAACATACATGCTCAAGAATTTAAGATTTTCAAGAAATTGACAAAACTAGCATGTAGAATGATGAAAAAGTAAGCTCTAAAAATGAAAACATGATGAAATCTTGAAATTTTCTCACCAACATTAAATTTTGACAGCAACCCACCACATTAATATGTAAATAGAAGACTCAGCACTATATCAACACTAACCTACATGCTCAAGAATTGAAAATTTTCAAGAAATTGACAAAACTAGCATGTAAAATGTTGAAAAAGTAAGCTCTAAAAATGAAAACATGATGAAATCTTGAAATTTTCTCACCAAGATTAAATTTTGACAGCAACCCACCACATTAATATGTAAATAGAAGACTCAGCACTATCAAACACTAACCTACATGCTCAAGAATTTAAAATCTTCAAGAAATTGACAAAACTAGCATGTAGAATGTTGAAAAAGTAAGCTCTAAAAATGAAAACATGGAGAAATCTTGAAATTTTCCCCTCAATTCCAATTTTGACAGCACTTCACCTCCTTCATACCTCTGAGGAAGACCTGACACATGCAAACTCAACAAAACATGTTAAAAAAACAAGTTAGATCAACATGTGTAAAAAGGGTTAGTAACCAAAAATAAAACTTAACTACAAAAACTTGAAATTAAGTGCAAAGGACAATGGAGTAAGTCCCCCACAGTCGTGCCAAATGTGTGCATGTATACTTTGCTTAATGCTAAATCAAATGAAGCAAGAACTACCACCTAAAATAGTTCTCTGATTTAGCTAAAACAAAGCATAAACACCATCATGATAAGAATTAAACAAGGGTTAGATCTTAGCATTCATCAATACAAACTTTGAAACTAACAATGCTAAATATCTAAACTCCTCTATTCTCTAACAACAAATAAATGAATGGACCTAAGTAAGCTCATGCATGGCTATCAAAATAGTTGTCTTAATGCTCAAAGAACCTAGGAATGGGGGCTAATCAAAGTTGGGCTCTGAAGACCCTTTTGACACCTCCCATATGACCCAAGCACTTTAAGAAAGAGGCTTAACTCTTCAAGATGATGAACTCTCAAAAAAGGGCAAGGTGCAAGCTCTTAGTCTCTTTGCTATATGCTTTGCATTTGCTCTCTTAGAAAGTTTAGGTGTAAGTAAAAGGTAGGTGGAGGGCTCTTTATATAGCCCCGAAAAGGATAAAGGATTCAACACATTCTCATGAATGTGGGATAAAGGTAAAACATGATTAGGAATGGATAAGGTTCTTTATTAAAGGTAACCTTACTTTAGAAGGGTTTAATACATGTTTAGCAAGTCATGGGAGTTGGGGGTATTTTAATTAATCAAAGGTGATTAATTAATAGGTAGATGTAAGCTTATAGAAGCCAATTAGAGGAATATTAGTGTGATTTAGGCTATTTAAGGGGATTAAATCAATTAAATATTGATTTATTGGTTAAATGGAAGGAAAGCTAATTAATTAATAATAATTAATTAGTCAGGTAGAAGGGTGATTTATTAACGGAAGGTCGTTAATTAGGGTATTTGTTGGATAGCGACTTAATTAATTAGCTTAGTGTAATTAATTAATGATGATATGAGGAAAAGAATTGGACCCTCTGCAAATTGTATGTGTGCACCTAAATAGACAACAGGAACCGACCTTCATCCAGAGAGATCTCTCGATTCACGAAGTCCCATACTTTGAGATATGCTCCATGTTATGCAATCACACCGAGAGTATCAACCCATCAAGTCGCATGAACATTTGGGGGTGATGTGATTTTGCACTAATAGTTACTCTTAACATCACAGAGATGATGGGAGGGTAGATCAATCAGTTGTCTTGAGTATGTGGAAATAGATATGGGATACCTAAGCTTAAAAGGGAACTTTGAGTTTATTGGCATGAATACAAATGAAATAAACTATCCTGTGTTGGTTGGGAAGAAATGGGTGTATGATGGAAATATCACAATCAACATAGTAACAAATTAGATGGAATCTAACCTACAAAATTCTATTATTTCAATACCAATGAATAGGTCTGAACAAAATCCATATACTATCCCCATAAAACCTATGTCCTTGTATGCACATGATGTTGAAAGTTGATTTAAGGTCACGCATCAAGAAAAATCCATAGTTTTGCATTACAAAAGTGGTGAATGTAGATGAATTAATAAATTGGGAATTTCCTACTACTATTAAAACCAATAATCCATTCACAAATGAACAATTGAAATACAACATCAAGTCTCCAACTAAGCCTAAAATATCCAAATTATATGGATTTGTGCAGCATGGTCAAGATTATATTGATACAAATGGAGAAACCCATATCCCCTGGGAGTGAGAATCTTCCATTAGTGTGGATTCATATGTGGGATTGAACCATTTGATGTGTAAAGAGCATGAAGTAAGGCCAATTAGCATAGTTTAGGTAGAATAAAAAGGTACTCCACATTTCTTCATAACCTCTAATCTAGGTGCATTCTTGGTTGAATTTAAGAAACATGTACCTCAAGAAGACATGAGGATCAACACACTGAATTATGCACTAAAAGTAATAGTAGTCACATGATGAGAAGTACAGATCAAAGAACCTTAGTTATATCAAAGCAATAGGTATTATGCATTTAAGGTTTGTTTCACATAGAAACTTAACTAAAGATAACACTAAGTGTTGTGCAGAGCAATGTTTAGAGCTTTGTAATCAAGAATGTATTGAGATTTGAAAAGAGAAGAAAATTGAACATAAGTGGTGGGCACATATCTTCTTGAAACATTAACATCATTACCAAATGTTTGGTATTTTCATCAAGAGAAGAGATAAACACGCAATTGAGGAAAAGTGTAACAAGACTTCATTCAAATGTTTATGTTCAAAGATAGCAATCCCATGGTATATTGACTCAGAAGGGAGAGCTAAATTCCCATATCCTAAAAAAATCAAGAAAAGGAATTTTGGAGAGAACAGTAGTGGGATTGAAACCATAAAAAGGGCTATGTACAACAAAGTAAATGTGTGTCACATGGTAGGAAATATTAAGGAAGAAGAAGAATAACCTAAGGATGAGGAAGACATGGAATTATTCAAAATATGTGAACCTAAATGTATTACACCTATACCATATGAGATAGAAGCATGCCATGAAGAAGAGGAATATATATGAAATCTGAATATGGAAGAAAAAAGGGTCCAAAATGATAGAAGACACCAACCCATCGACACGGTGAATTTAGCCACTACGGGAGACTACTAGATAAAAATGATTTTTTGAAATAGTACAAATATTACATGATTATGAAGATGTGTTCCCCACTAAATTCACCAAGATAAAGGGATTGGATCCATCACTACGATAAATGTGCATTGAATTAAAAGAGGGAGCAAAGCTGATCAGGAAAATTCCATATAGATTGAATGTAAACATGAACATAAAATCCAAAGCAGAACTCGACTACATGGTGGACGTGAGATTAATCTATCCTATAGAGAAATCATATTGGGTGAGCTTAGTAGTCACTCAACCAAAGAAAACACAAGAAATTATAATTTTTAGTGATTATAGAGATTTGAATGATGCATGTGTCAATGATCAATTCCCAACACCATTCATGGATGAAAATTTGGAATAAATAGTTAGAAACAAGGTATATTCATTTACATATGGATTCAGTGGCTACCAAAAAATTTCAATTATGCAAGAAACTCAAGAAAAAACCACGTTCACAAATGAATGGGGTGGTTTTTCATACCGAATAATGCCTTTTAAATTTAAAAACGCACCTGAAATTTTCTCTAGAGCTATTGTCACTACATTTAAATATTTCTTCCTTTATTTCTCAAATTATATTTGGATAATTTGGAATTCTTCTCTTCATTAAAAAAGAATATATCTAAGGTATGTTTAATATTAGAACAATGTAGAGCATTACACATTGCCTTAAATATTAAGAAATGATTTTTATTTACACTTTTTGTAGTATTGCTTGGTCATGTTGTTTGAAAAAAATGTATTCTCATGGATCAAGAAAAAAAATGGTTATAATTGAGCTCAAATATCGTAAAAATCCATCATAAGTTTGTGCATTCCTTAGACATATTGTTTACTACAGGAAATTCATTAGGGGATATGCTAGAATTATCCAACCTATGGAGAAATTACTACTGAAAGGTACAAAATTAGAATGAACCACATAATGTCAATATGAATTTATGTAATTAAAGAAAAATTTAGTTAGTGTGCCCATTATATTATTTCCAGATTGGACAAAAAAATATTGTACATGTGGATGCTTCAGGAAGTAAAATTAGAGCAATCCTTGGGTAACCAAGCAAAGGAGTAATTGACCATCCCATCCATTTTACAAGTAGACATTTGTCACTAGCTAAGAAAAACCAAATGACCACACAATGGGATACTCTTACAATGGTTTTCACACAACAAAAATTTAGGCAATATCTATTAGCAAACTCATTTAAATTATTCGCGGGTGTTATCATCTAATTTTGACTTCCCAAAATTACAACGATTTTTTTTTAAATTATGAAGTGTCTTTTCTCGTGGTTTATCATCCTCATCATTATCATTTTATTCTTCTAATAATTTTGGACTTCGTTTCATCCATTTCGAGTAAGTACTTCTCCGCATTTATGTCGTAAACTACTTTTTAATTAATTAATTAATTAAGATTTAATTAATATTTACCTTTTTATTTAATAAAATTAATTTTATTAAATTTTGGGGTTTTTAATTAATAAATATGAATTTAACCCTCATCAAACTTGATAAAAAAAATTGGAAGAACTTTATCTTTTTCCCCATTGTCGTAGGTAATTAAAATTCCATCTCTAATTGCCAGGAATACCAAGTTGGCTCTCTACTCCCGGTTTTCCCTTTCCTAAAAAATTTACCATTTTCCCCCACTTGTGGGAAATTCCCTTGTTGATTTCCAACACGAATGGATGTCAAATGGAAAATATTATCCCATTTCCCATATGGGGAAATGGAGCGGAATTGCCAACCCGTTTTGCCATTGTCATGAGAAAACAGTCAACTTCTTCCCATATTCCCCTGGCAACTATTGCCCACTACCCAAAGAACCCTGAAATTGGTTATTCAAAGGAAAGAAAGAAGAAACGGTTATGAGAAAACTTCTTGGATCCTCGTAACTTTCCTCTATGAAAAATTATGGCTCCATATTTATGTATTCGTAAATAATATTTACATGAGTAGTTACTATCATCTGATTGTGAGATAGTAAATATTTGTTTTATAGTTGTTATATTAAAACAACTTATAACAAATATGGTTGAGTGAGTTTTAACAACTCACGTGGAATTGATTTGTGGGAAAACAAATTTCATATTTTATAGGGAATCATCTTCCTATATAATTGCATAATGATTGAATTAATATATGAAGAAGATATTACATTGTATTTTCCTTACTCTGTCTTTGCCTTACATTTTCCCAATCTCTAGATTTGGTATCAGAGTAATGCAATCCTAAGGATCAGTAGTTGCAATCATTCAACTCTCTTGCCCCAACATATGAGCATTTTCAGAGTTATGTTCGTGTAAGGATCTTCTATCATTGATTATTCAGTATCTATTTCACAACATTGGAGTTGAGACATGTTAACTTGGAAATTTGCGTTCTAATTTGTGAAAGGTAGTTACATCTGAATCTACTGTGGTTACTTACAAATTCAAATCTGTTGTGACCTCATATGCAAATTGGTATATGACGGATCATGTTTTCTATACATAATACATCTATAGCCAGCTATTGCCTAATCGATTTTCTAGGCTCTGTTTTGATAAAACTCAAAAATTAGCATTCAGACATTCACGCTCGATTCTGACAGTGGAAAGTCTCTATCGAAGAGTAACGCTATGATCAAAAGCCACATGCAAGAGGTGATATGAAATAAAAAAAGGTATATCTTTAAAGCGTAAAATGTAGTGAAAAAATCATAGCACGAGCTAAGAAGATACGTATTATATGTTCACTTACTAATTTGTAGATTCATGCCGGTTTTCCAACTTTGATCACATTTCTTTTTATACATTGCAATTTTTGTTTGTGATAAAGGGAATACAAACACGTCAAGAGTGGATATGTTTTTGCCACGTTGTAACTGTTTTGAAATCTAATAAAAAGAAACCAGTAGTAGCATTGGAAGATTCAAACGATATAGAAGTTTTGATCCAAATTGGTTTTCCAAAGACTGAACGTTAATGTCACATTTCAATTGGGAATGTCCTTTGAAAGCAAGCTTAGATTCTAAGTCATCTCTACCAAATTGAGTGAGCTTCCACTGATCTTCACAACCAGCCAAGCAAGTAGACACACCATTGATGTCATCCCTACAACCAAGAAATCCATGAGTAGTTGTTCACCGTGATCTCCTGCCATGCAAAATAGTTATTTTCTCCATACCTCGATTCACGGTTTGGTCAAAAGGTGTGATTTATTTATTATAAGTTTGTGTCTTTGTAAATTTTCCTTTGTGCCCATCGTAGTGAGTCATTGAATTTTGTCTTTATCTCAAAACGTACGAGTCTTTAGGGTCTTAGTTGTCTCTAAGATATTTAATAAGTTTCCTTTTACAAATTCATTTTTATCATAATTTGGGAATACTTAATAGTCAAGTCCTCTATTTGTGTCATTGTATGTTACAAATGTTATTTTAAAATTTTATGAGTTTCATTGTAATTTCTCTTGGTCTTGAGTCAAATAGATTTGTAATTAGTTTTGCAAATCTTATTTTATTTATAGTCACAAATTGAAGTCAAAAATTTTATTCTAGAGTCAAGTCTATCAAAAGAGTTAAGGTCTTATAACTATCAAAATAGAGTCACTTGTTAAAATTGTTTATGTTTCATTATGAGCCAAAGTTGAAGTCAAAATTTGTAGAAATAAAAAATAATTGCCTCACGGACACATTTTTGGTTTTATCGAATGTCCAGAAAAATAAGTTGTTTCACATTGCGGTAGAGATTGTTAGCATTTAAAATATATTACATTGTATTCGGTTATTGTTGGAAGGAACCATTTGGTGGGAACCGTTTCTCTCCGTGTATATATATTTGATCCTCGCTATAATGGCATACACATTGAATAAATATAATTAGTCTTCTGCAATTGATCTTTGTTCTATCATTGGTATCAGAGCAGCGAACCTGATGACCTATAGCGACCAAAATTTTAGAGGATTTGACCTGCTTGGAAAAGGTTACATACCTGTGTTGGAGCAGTAATCAGAGTGACCTGGAGCATGAGGAAACATTGAAGGAAATGTGACTCAAGCATCAGGACCTGCGTGGAAGAGGATGTGGCCTACTGTTTGTTGTCAGCCCTACATGGACATCTACTACCTTGTTGGTGTTTTGTCTTGTGCAAAGCGTGGGTTGAAATTTATTGGCCTTTCCATGGATTCCATCATATGTATATGGTCTTCGGTTGCATGGAGTTTCCATTTGAAGACAAATATTTACACGAGGCCCTATTTTTTAAATACATTTTTTTCACCTGGATAGTATCAAATCATCACTGAAGGATAACAAAATGGCTTCAAAAATGGTGCAACTGCAGAACAAGGCAAGTGCGACATTACATTTGGTGGTAAAGTATTCTGTGGTTACTATAAACATTTGTTGGAGAAGAACACGTAGGAATTGAAAGTTGAGGATGTTGGATTTGGTGTACTATTTAGATATGAGGATGTTACACCTAAGCGTGCTATTTTTGAGATGCTAAGGTGTGGTGAAACTCCTCTGGTTGGGACACAAAATCCAGATCGTATTATGTTAGGTCCAACTAGTGACAATACCACTTTGCTTGGTGAACCAAATTCTACAACTTGGATGCTTGTTGATATAACTATTTAGGAGGATGGAGGATAACAAAGGCTGGAGGAAATCCAACGACCTCTTGCAAGCTGCAAGAAATGAGGTCGCTACCAGAGATTGTGGAAGAATAAGGTATTGATGACCTATTCCTCAATTTTTGGTTTGTGTTTATTTGATTTCTTTCTTTTTTGTTACGTATTACGTTGTTTTTGTGATCGGACAGCGAAAATGGATTACTCTGGAGCATAGTTTTTACCAATCATTCTTCCTTTTGAATTGATCCTATGAGTTTTGTGCTTTGAAAAGAAGATGGTTCACTTGTGAATACGTTCACTTGCAACATGAACCATGTGCAACAAGGTCTAAGTGGCAAGATCTAGTCAATAGCATGTTTCTTGATGCAGTCTCTTTCTCATTATTCACATTTCACATTATGGGCAAAAATGACTTAGTCAAGGGCAACATTCAGTGGCAGTGATTTGTTTCCTTTGCTGTTGAAGATTGGCTAAATGACAATCGACATCGCTACAACTAAGAACATGATTGCTATGATTCTTAGAAGTGAATGTGGAATATTTGTCAGTATTGTTTGTTGTTTTTCTATGTTGTTTGGTTGTTCAATAAAGTGCAGATGGTGCATAGTTTCCTATTTGGGACCTCCTAAATTGAAAAGTGTCATGGGGAACAAAAAATCACTGAAAGCAGCGCATGGTACTCGAAGTTGGGTTCATGGTAATCCTATAAAAACACCGAGGTATCATCCTCTTGGGTTCGTAGTAATCCTGTAAAACCACCAAGGTATCATCCTCTTGGGTTCGTGGTATGCCTGTAAAACCACCAAGGTAAAATCCTCTTGGTTCATGGTAAGCCTATAAAACCACTGAGGTTAATAGTTGGAAAGTGCTCTTGTCCCTCTAGGTTTATGGTCAACCTTAGAAAAACCATGTGAATCGAGACCATGTAGGCATGCTCGTGTGAAGACCCTCTTTATAGTGTTCTCATTAAAGGGGGACATCCAGTATCAGGAAATGTATGTTTTAACGAACAATGTAATAAGGGGGTGAATGTTAGCATTTAAAATATATTACATTGTATTTGGTTACGGTTGGTAGGAACCATTTGGTGGGGAACCATTTCTCTCCGTGTATATATATTTGATCCTCGCTATAATGGCATACACATTGAAAAATATAATTTTGTCTTCTGTAATTGATCTCTATTCCATCAGAGATACTATATAATAAACAATGTGGAAATAGTTGAGCATCATAGATTTATCTAGATGACTTAGAAGAAAATTAATAGGAGGTCGAAGGCACGCGGGGAGGATGGAGGGAAAACAACCTCCTCTCGCTTAGCCATGGCGATGGGGCACAAAAAATGAGGTTGTGGCATTTTGTTTCAGCGTGTTTTTATTTATTTTTTAGTATGTTCTTGTTGTGATAAAATGAGCAATATTTCCTATGTTAATTCGTTGATGTGATGATATTGTGGAAAGATGAAAGCATAGAGGAAAAGGCAACATCATGATTCTTGAAGAGGATGAGCAAGGGCTCATACCTGAAATAGGGGTTCCTTGTTTTAGTGGACAGTGGTCCATTTTTGTTGAACATGGGTTTTGTACGGTGAACAAGGGTTCATACTAAGGTTGTTAGTCAACATTTTTAAAACCATTGAGAGAACCGAGGATCATGAGAATGCACATGGAACAAGTTGTAAAGGAAGTGTGATTTGTTTTACTATCATGCAATTTGTTATTGTTTTTATATACATGTCTACCAAAAAGCACACTTTGTAGTGACGGAAATTACTTTGGAACCTTGTCATGTTGTGTTTTTTCTAAATGTGTAACACTATTTTTTCTTATTTGATCTCTATGCTTATATGTTGAAAAGTATTTTAAAATTTAGTGTGCCTAGAATTTATTTCAACGTTATGATTTGATAGTATTGAAATCTTAAATTCACGCATTCGTGTTCTAATTTCTGTAAATGTCTAATTTCATTTTTTACTTATTTGATATGTGCACTAATATGTTAAAATGTATTTCAAAATTTAGTTTTCCTACAATTTATTTTGATGCTAGAATTTGAAAGTTGTAATTTTTGTTTAAATTTTTGAATTGATTTCATTAGATATAATCCACTTTTTTATGATGCCAACAATTATTGTTTTTATATACATGATTACAAAAAAGTACACCTTGTTGTGAGTACAAATACTTTGGACTCTTGTCCAACTCATTTATATGGGCTACAAAGATTGCTAGAAGAGAAATGCCTACATATGTTCCTATAAATTTGTGCTAACAAATATCTTTCTACTCACTTATAAGTAAATTATGTTTTCCCATTCTTTCCGAGAAATCTCTTCATCGTTCAGTTACTTGACACGAATGTTTGTGAAACTAATTACAAATTATATTTTCATCTAGTGCACGACATCAACAATAGATGCAGCTAGTTCTTAAGCATTTTTTGACATTCAAATATAGGTTAAAAACATCTACTTACCCACATTGTAATTCTATTTCCATTCTTTAAGCATCCACACTACGACACTAACAATGTGCTTTTTCATTGCAGGAACTCTCTATCACAAACGACCTCTAACAACTTTGAAATGCACGTACCCTCTCCATATCTCAACTATATTCCATCTTGTGATGCTACTCCATAGACTAAGATATGGAAGATACACCAATTGGGCAAAATAGATGCCCCTTCAAGGCTCTCCAATCATCCATGAGGTTATGTGAATTGGGGATCCAAACCACTTGGTATACACATTATACAACTTTCCTCCAAAGCATCAGATTGGATATTAATCCTCTTCCTCATCTTAGATTCTCTATTAATTCTTCCCACATGCCTAGAAGGGAAATTCATTGAGGAATCAAAGAGGAGATCTACAAAGCTTACATAAAATCAATGTGGATTGAACAATTAGAACCATTGCCAAAAAAATGCACCACTATTTGGAGCATTATCTCCAAATTGAAGATGAATGTGTCATTCTCCCCAAATACATCAGGTTAGTTCCCACTTGGTTTGAGATTTCCTCTAAACACACTAAAATTTTCCTCCGTAATTTCTATTTCATTAATGTATGTATTAGGAATAGGATGTTATTAAGTATAATTAGTAGTAGCGTCGATAGAAGATATGGCGCTACCGAGTGCGATACCCTAATAATGTATAGTACGGAAATAGTCAAAAGTACAATAGGAATGTTGTGGTAAAAAGTAAATAGTTGTCGTAAGTGGTCCAGTAATGTTAAAATGTCAAAGTTGGGGTAAGAAGAGAAGTAGGGTCTACATGATTAGGAATTAGAAATATTATATTGGTAATAAGGACAAGGAGTGAGGTCATAAATATTTTGTATATTTTATTTGTAAAAAGTCTAAAAATGTGGAACCCATGTGAAATGATAAGGTTTATCTTATCTTAAAAGATAAGCTTACATGTACAGATAAGAGTTAAGGTATGGAATATGATTCATCAGAGTGGATTTCTTATCCTATCTTAGAGATAAGATGGATAAGCCTAGAAGTCTATAAATAAAGAGGCCACCCCCCTCATTTAGCATAGAAGGAAGTAGTGAGAAATATTGTATGAGTAAGTGTGTAAAGGAAGCCATCAGTTTAAAGGTGTGTTGAAGAAGCCATTAAGAGGTGTAATTGTGAAGTTTCTCCCATAGTATTGGTGGAAGGCAAGTGAAGTCAATAACACTTGAAGTACCTCATGGGTGAGATTGTAACAATTTCATGCTAATATTATAATTTACTCTGATATTTCAGATTTATCATCATTCCTTTTTATCATAGTCTATGGTATTCTTGTGTTATGTTTGTTGTTGTGTTTCAGATTACATCCACCAAACTAAAGGTTGTGCATTAGTAAATAATCATAGCACGAGGAGTTCGGTGAAGAATTATCATAGTGCCGGATTGGTGATGACATTTTGGTTCCGTTCTTAGGGACCATTCCTCGTTAGTGGATTTTACGGAGAGATATTCCCACTTAGTCAAAAATCAATTGGAGGGTAACCTTATTTTTATTATGCATAGTAGTTACCATGGTAAAGTCATTTTTTAGTGAATAGTAGTTACCATGGTAAAGTCATTTTTCTTTGTGAATAGTATTTATCACACAGTAAAGTCACTTTTTTAGTGAATAGTATTTACAGATAACTTCACTTTTTACTGTGAATAGTGTTTACCACAGTAAAGTCAGTTTTTACCACAATAAGTCAAGTTTTACCATAGTTTATCGTGGTCATTTCTATTTTATTGTAGAAAGGTGTAAAGTCACTTTCTATTATAGTGATTCCAATTATTTGTGCACATAAGTCTTGTTGATTGTACTTGTGGGTTGGTATTTCACGGTGGTTACTTTTGAAAATGGGGAAGATTCCTATTTTTTCAGCCCAATCTAATGAAGATGCTTCCTCTTTCATTCAAGAGTTTAAACGATCTTGTATTTGTAATGGCCTTATAAGAAGGGAACAATGGACTGAATTTTTTCCTACCTTTTTGGATGGTTCAGCACTTAGGTGGTTTGAAACACTAGGTGAAAATGTGAAAAATTCATGGGATTTATTAACTGAAAGTTTTCTTGAAGAATTTGGTGAACAACAGAAATATGCAGATCTCATGATCGAGATCACAAAGCTATCCCAAGGAGAGAAGGAGAAGATAAGGGATTATCATGCTCGTGTTCTAGAGCTAAGGAGGAAGCTCGATGCCCAGATCCGGAAGGAAGGATTAGCGGATGGGTTGATGAATGGCATGGATAATCTCCTATGTAAGCACTTCATTCTTGGGATGAAGCCAGAGATCAGACAACGAGTGAAGTATGACCACCGGCTACCATTGAACAAGCAAAGGAGATTGCGAAAGCGAAGAAGAAAGCATGGAAGAGGAGCCCAAAGAAATTGTTGCTAAAGTAGAGCCTACACCGGCACCTTTGGTCAGAATCCTGACCACTCTCGGTGAGCACAAATATTTCTCCTAGTACATCTACTTGAGTATGAAGATCTGCTCAAAAAGATGGGTCGATTAACTATTAATCTTCTTGAGGAAAAGAATTTAGTTCTCGGGGAGGAGATAGAGGTCGAAAAGAAATATTTGAAGTTGTATGTTATGGTTGTTATAAAAGGGTCATTATAAGTATAATTGTCGAGATAGAGCTTCTACATACGGTAAAGGAGATAATGATAAAGGAAAAGCACTGTGAATTCTTTTGATGTAGTAGATAAGAGCGAAATAATGAAGTAGATGTGTTTGTAACAAAAAAAAAAAGAAAAAGATAATCAAGATGGAAATGATCTAAGAAGATGAAAGGAGAAACTAGTAAGAAACATAGGAGAAGAAAGTTGGGTGTGCGGGATTTTACGATTTCACGGGGGCAAGGACCATACTCCATCTTGGAAGATCTGTCCAAAAAAGGCTGCAAATATTACATATGGTCAACTCTTGGCTATGTCTTCGAGAAGAGGCGGGAGTTGTGAAGTGGACTCAATGCTCGGCGAAGGAAGGAGGTTGAGGTCCCTATTTTGGAGGAGAGGCGGATCCCTATGCTCCTGGTGAGGTATTATGTAATGGTATTTCAATTCATGATGTCTTAGTTGATGGAGTGCTGCGATTAATGTAATGACCAAGTGCGTAATGAATATGTTGGGTTTAAAAATTGATCGCCCTTGACACTTATGTTAAGGTCATTAAATAAAGGAAAAACTAAACGAGAAGGTGTAGTTTCAAATGTGCAATATACATTATGGGTGTTGTATGTGTGGTAGACTTTCGGGTGATGAAAAATGGTCTTGTTGCGTACCCAATCTTTTCTTTGGGAAGACCATGGCTAAGGAGAGTTCATGCAAGAAACTACTGGAATGAAGGTTTCATGACACTTGGACGTGGTAGAGAGGGTGAAGATAAACGTGATCCCTCGACATCATAAGGAAGAACACTGTGGATTCAAGTGATGGCGATGATTGGACATCCTCGATTACTCTAGTACCGGTGAAGTGGACACTTTGAAGATGAAGAAAGTGAGGTTGATGTTTGAGTCATGGATATCCTTCCAGTCACACCAACTCATGACCCCATAAAATTATACGAAGAAGAAGTTGATGATCGTCTCAACAAATAAAGATTGGTGATGTTGTGATGGAGAGTGAGAAGGAATCCTACCTCCGGCTCTTTGAAGGTACATACACATATTCACTTTTGATTACAAGGAACTCCGTCAAGTAAGTTGGGTAGAACATTCTATTGAGCTGGTAGATGGTCTTAAGCCCATAAAGCAAATGCCATATAGAATGAATCCTAATTTTTCCAATTGTAAAAGAAGAAATAGATAAGTTGCTTGATGCGGGATTCATATTTCTTTGTGGAGAATTAGAATGGGTTTCTCCCATTGTGATCTCAATAAAAAAGAATGGGAAGCTACGCATTTGTGTTGATTACGAGGAAGCTCAATAAGGCAACAAGAAGGATCATTACCCTCTTCCATTTTCAGATCAGATCTTGGGCCGAAGTAGCTGGCGAGAGTGTTATAGTTTTTTGATGGATATAGCGGCTACTGACCAAGTTCGTATAGCGAGAGAAAGATCGGTGAAGACCACGTTCACCACTCCTTGGGGAACGTTTTCTTATAGAGTTATGCCTTTTGGGTTGTGTAATGCTCTGGAAACATTCTAGCGTTTGATGAATAGGGTGTTCGAACCCTACATTGGGACCTTCATCAGAGTATTTTTGGATGATTTTTGCATCTATGGGAGCAAGTTGGACCACCTGCACCAAATGGAGACAACATTTCAAAGGTTAGATGAAGCACAAGCCTCACTAAACCCTACAAAGTGTGTCTTTGGATGTTCTAAAGGCGTTTTGTTAGGGCATGTTGTATCAGAGATGGTATTAGTGCTGATCACGATAAAGTTTCAAAAATCAAAGAGTTACCATTTCCTATGAATAGAAGTAAGTTGAGATCATTTTTAGGCCATGTGGGTACTATAGAAGGTTCATTAAGAATTTCTCAAAGATTGCCTGACCACTAACCTGAGTTCTTGAAGAAGGATGTTACTTATGAACCAGGAAATAAGGCGCATGAAGCTTTTGGACAAGCTGAAAGGAAGCCACTGGTGTCTTCACTGTTTTAAAGAATCAGATTGGAGCAAGCCATTCATTGTGTACCTGCTTTGATGCCTCGATGCAGCACTAGGAAGTACTTTGAGCCAAAAGGATGAAAATGGGAATGAACATCAATTTACTTTGGGAGCGAGACAAATGAGCGTCTTTGAGGTAAATTATCTTTATGCTTGAAAAAGAGGCTCTGGCTATCATTTTTCTTTGTAAAGAAGTTTAGGAATTACTTGCTTTAGGGAAAAAATTTCTAGTTGTATGTGAGATCATCAGGCTCTAAAATATATTGTAAATAAGCCTAACCCATCAGGGAGGATAGCAAGATGGATAATTTTGCTACAAGAATTTGAATTTGATATTATAGATAGGCTAGGAAAGAAGCATGTCAATGTAGATGCACTCTCTCGAGCCTATGATGGTTTAGGATCATCTTGTGATGATGATGATTTCCCGATGCTGACATTGTTATCCCTTGACACAATCCCTAGTGAATACATAGATATTTGGAATTATCGAATGAATTCAAGTTTCTGATGGTGCCGATGCAAAGACTTAGAGAAAGATTACTCAAGCGAGTCATCCATATTCTATTTATGCATGGAGTATTATTTTGAATAGGACACGATGGGCAGTGATCTGAGGGCGAGTTGGGGCGTGATCAAGGAAGGAAGCTGCTAGAAGAATTCCACAATGGTACATGTGGAGGGCACTTCTCTGGACAACTTACGGTGAAGAAGGATCTTGGATGCAGGTTATCATTGGCCCACTCTTTTTAAAGATTGTTATAATTATTGTAAGACATGTGATATTTGTCAAACACATGGTAACCGTAAGACTTCATCAGCTCCATTATGCCCTATTCTTCCACTTGGTCCCTTTGAAAAGTGGGGAATAGACATTGTAGGTCCACTTCCAACTACCTCACGCCAAAATAAGTATATTGTAGTTGCCACAGATTATTTAACCAAGTGGGTTGAAGCTAGGCCATTGAAAACAACTTCCATGGATGAAGTGGCAAGGTTCATATATGAATGCATTGTCACAGATTTGGTTGTCCATTAGAAATTGTAATCAGATCAAGGAAGCCACTTCATTAATGAGGTGGTAGAAGCCCTAGTCAATAAGTTTTCTATTAAGCACAGGAAGGCAACAACATACAAGCCAAGCACAAATGGATAGGTGGAACGAACAAATTTTGTGTTGTGTCAAATTCTAGCAAAAGATGCAGCCTTGCAGGTACATAAATGGGATAAAAGGATTCATGCAGCATTGTGGGCATATAGGGCAACATCAAAGTCAGCAACAGGATACTCCCCATTTCAGTTGGCTTATGGCATTGATCCAGTTCTTCCTATTGAGTTTGATATTCCCACGGTCAGAGTAATGAAAAATGAAAGAATGGATGAAAGTGATTCAGTAAAAGAAAGGTTGGTACATCTTCATTTGCTAGAGGAAATGAGGGAAATAGCTAAGGATACAAGCTATAAGAAGAAAATGAAGCAGAAGGAATACTTTGATCAAAAGATCCGGTGGTCTCCATTTCATGTGAATGACTTGGTTCTAGTATATGATTCTAGATACAAAAAAGAAGACAGAGAAAATTTCTTCCAAAATGGATGGGGCCCTACAAAATAGCAGTTGTGCATGAAAATGGTACGTATGCATTTGGAGGAATTGGATGGCACTCCCATTACGAAATGGGTCAACCACGACAAGTTGAAGATTTTCAAGCACGAGAATAGTCTACTCTCGAGGACGGAGTAGAAGCTAGGAAGGAAGATGTCGACACTAAAATTTTCCTGTAATTTCTATTTCATTAATGTATGTATTAGGAATAGGATGTTGTTAAGTATAATTAGTAGTAGCGTCGATAGAAGATAACGTGCTGCTATGCGATCTGTGCCTTGCCAATAATGTATAGTATGGAGTAATAGTCAAAAGTACAATAGGAATGTTGTGGTAAAAAGTAAATAGTTGTCGTAAGTGGTCAGTAATGTTAAAATGTCAAAGTTGGGGTAAGTAGAGAAGTAGGGTCTACATGATTAGGAATTAGAAATATTATATTGGTAATAAGGACAAGGAGTGAGGTCATAAATATTTTGTATATTTTATTTGTAAAAAGTCTAAAAATGTGGAACCCATGTGAAATGATAAGGTTTATCTTATCTTAAAAGATAAGCTTACATGTACGAGATAAGAGTTAAGGTATGGAATATGATTCGTCGAGTGGATTTCTTATCCTATCTTAGAGATAAGATGGATAAGCCTAGAAGTCTATAAATAAAGAGGCCACCCCCCTCATTTAGCATAGAAGGAAGTAGTGAGAAATATTGTATGAGTAAGTGTGTAAAGGAAGCCATCAGTTTAAAGGTGTGTTGAAGAAGCCATTAAGAGGTGTAATTGTGAAGTTTCTCCCATAGTATTGGTGAAGGCAAGTGAAGTCAATAACACTTGAAGTACCTCATGGGTGAGATTGTAACAATTTCATGCTAATATTATAATTTACTCTGATATTTCAAATTTATCATCATTCCTTTTTATCATAGTCTATGGTATTCTTGTGTTATGTTTGTTGTTGTGTTTCCAGATTACATCCACCAAACTAAAGGTTGTGCATTAGTAAATAATCAAAGCACGAGGAGTTAACGGTGAAGAATTATCATAGTCATCCTTCTACACAACACCAGAGACATAAACGAGCACATGACTTCACACAATAGTCACGATCTACCAAGCGTAGAACCTCTTAAGCATGGCACATAGACTTGTTGTATCTTGTGTCTTTCCTGTTACTTCTTGTATTTTCTTTTGTATTTGTTTTTTCCTTCACACATTTTCTTGTTCTATTTTCTCCTCTTGTAGTCCCATTAACATTTTTGGTTATTTCTAGACATTAATTTTTAAATTAAATTAAATTAAACCTTTCAAATACAACTTGTTTTGCATGTTATCTCATGGATTATTGTCTCTTAAAACTTTTCCAATATTTCACATTTCAAAACCTCTTAAAATTACTAATTTACTACATTCAAATACTCCTCCAATCTGCCTATCGGCCTCTCACAAGCACCTGTGGATGCTTTTGCTAGTTTATTATAAGTGTTTGTCTTTGTAAATTTTCCTTTGTGCCCATCGTAGTGAGTCATTGAATTTTATCTTTATCTCAAAATGTACAAGTCTTTAGTGTCTTAGTTGTTTCTAAGATAGTTAATAAGTTTCCTTTTACAAATTCATTTTTATCATAATTTGGTCATACTTAATAGTCAAGTACTCTCTTTGTGTCATTGTATGTTACAAATGTCATTTTAAAAGTTTATGATTTTTTTTGTAATTTCTCTTGATCTCGAGTTAAAAATATTTGTAATTATTTTTACAAATCTTATTTTATTTATACTCACAAATTGAAGCCAAAAAGTTTATTGTAGAGTCAATTTTATCAAAATAGTTAAGGTCTTAAAACTATCAAAATAGAGTCACTTGTTAAAATTGTCTATGTTTCATTATGATTCAAAGTTGAAGTCAAAATTTGTAAAAAAAAAAAAAATTCCTCACATACACATATTCGGTGTTATCGAACGTCCAGAAAAATAAGTTTGTTTCACATTGTGGTAGAATTTTATATAATAAACAATGTGGAAATAGTTGAGCATCATAGATTTATCTAGATGACTTAGAAACACATTCACAAGAGGTCAGAGGCATAGGAGAATGGAGGACAAAAACTTCCTCTGACCACAAGCGATGGGGCCGCGCAAAAAGAGGTTGTGGCATTTTGTTCAGTGTGTTTTTTTAGTTGCGGTGAACTGTTTTTATACATTGTTTAGTATGTTCTTATTGTGATAAAATGAGCAACATTTCCTATGTTAATTCCCTAATGTGATGATATTGTTGAAAGATGAAAGCACAGAGGAAAAGTCAACATCATGATTCTTGAAGAGGATGAGCAAGGGCTCATACCTAGAATAGGGGTTCCTTGTTTTAGTGGACGGGGGTTTGTATAGTGAACAGGGGTTCATGAGGTTGTTAGTCAAAATTTTCATAATCATCAAGAGAACCAAGATCATGAGAATGCACATGCAGCAGGCAATTGTAAAGGAAGTGCGATTTGTTTTCTCCCATGTTTGCACCAAGGGGAGGATTGTTAGGAAATATGTGTTAGTTCTCCATATTTATTTATTGGTAAATGATAATTACGTGATTAATTATTATCGTATGATTTGGACTTATTAAATATTTGTTATATAGTTTTGTATTATAACAACTTATAACAAATATGGTTTAGTGAGTTTCAACAACTCAAGTACAATCGGTTTGTGGAAAAGCTGGTTTCCTCTTTCATAGGGAATCATCTTCCTATATAATTGCATTGTGATTGAAATAATACATGAAGAAGATATTAATTTGTATTTTCCTTACGTTGTCCAAATGTCTAGAAGTAATATAGCTTTGAATCTCTTTATATCTAACTTTTTATTATTTCTCCTATGAAGAAGCGTTTTTGACAAAGATTATTCCAAGGAAAGGAATACCACGCATAAGCTAAGGAACCAGTTTGATTTTGATTGTTACTCATCCAATGAATAAGAAAACATTCCCACGCATTTACTTGATTTTCCATGCATTTACGAGGTGAAAGGAGGCCACACCAATGAAGGAATAAAGAACATATCATATTAAAAAAACTAGAGAAACAACTTCCCATGCAGGTTTAAGGCCATCCAAAATGTGCCCACACATTCATTATGAAGACCACACACATGGCCAAAGGAATACACAGCCCATACATTCCAAAATGTCATACATATAACTGTCGATGGAGGAAGAAATATCCACACTAGCAAAGGAGGTAGAAAATCATTCAAAGCTAGAAAATACTACACGATCGAGAGGTGAAGAAAGACCACTATCCACGTTTGCCAAAAATAAAAGAATCCAATGTGAAAAGATCTTCATCATGTCAAGGAGAAAAATAACCTACTCACACATTCACAAGTCAAAACACATTTCCAATCACATTTTCAACAGTCAAGGTAGCATAGAGGCCACACATTTACTAAGAAGGGCAGCCAAAGCCACTCATTCATCATGCATCCACCTTAGCAAATAGCCATGCATTCCTGGAGAAGAGAGATAAGTCTCACGTAGCTCAATGTCATCGATGGGGGATTAAGCCTTAGGTAAACTAGGCGGTTGCCTAAGGCACCCAATGATCGAGGCGCCTAAATCTAAAAAAAACCCTTTTTGTTAGTTAATTTTAGAACTTAAGTTTAAAATAATTTATCTGAAGACTTAATATTGATCAACCTATTTATAGATATTATTGTATAGTAACATAAATTTCACCAATATACATAAAAACGTTTTGTAATATTTTTACAAGTAAAAGAAAATAGCACATATGATTTTTTTTGTATTGTTACCCATTCTCTTATATAGCTTTAGATTATGTAGGTGTGTAATTTGTTCTAGAAAAAGGTTAATGTATTTTTTATAATGTTGTTGGTGTATCTAGTAGAGGTGAGTATAAATAAAGGAAAAAGGTATTTAATTTTCTATTTTTAATTTCTTGGGGAAAATTTCTATTATTTTGTTATGGAGGAATCCGTAGGCCTTATCCAAATACGACTCTTCACAAAACCATGGGAGCTACAAAATAATCACCAGCCCGATTATTTTCTCATCTCAAGGCTGAAAAATAATCGATAGGTGAATTACATTCAACATCTGGTAAAACCAATATCCTCCACTTGCCCATTACGATGGAGTGGCTTCCCAGATGAAGAAAGATCCATCTGTTAAAGGAGGTAAATACTTTGGGTCATGTCACTAAATATTTTCTTTCAAAAATTCTCATCTTCGGAGAGAGAGAATCGAAGTGGTTGTAAAGCTTCATGAAGACATAATTGCATACCTAGATCCACTCCTTTCTTTTAAGGAATCTTTTGTTTCTAACATATCAAATCCTGGATGAGATATTTCCTAGTCTATAAGATATGTGAGCATGGAGTACACAACTCTATCCATTGAAGGAATCCTTGAATTTTAATGTTGACGGACACACTTTCTTTAGTATATGCATCTCAACTCATGAAAGACACTTCTCAAAGATTCCATGATTCATTACGAGAGCATATGCAGTGAATCCTTCAATTCTCTCACTTTAATTCATGAGTTTGTAGCTAAAATACCTTTTGTATCTCGTGGACAAGCATAATTAGAGGAATTCATCGAGAAAATGTTGTGGAAAAATTCTCGTAATTATTCAAAGACATGTTCATTTTTGCCATCAATTTCTCCTCTACTTCAATTGAACGTTGTATGAAATTGAGGAACCTATCATAGAATGCTGAATCAAAAATGTTCAATCTAAATGATATGCCGGGTAGGATTTTTGAATTTTAGGTGTTTTATGAGGTTGTGTTTCAACCAAGTGAACCTCCTAAGGAAGAGAATATGTTCGAGACATTAGAAAGGTTCAGATCTTTTCAATTGATAAAGGTGGAAGATCTTAATTTCACCCATTGTATGAGAAGATATCATTCTAGTATCTAATGAAGTGGGAAATTCCATTTCTCATACGGTTGAGATAGCAAACCCCACTTTAATGGATAAGGAAATGGGTCTTGTTATATTTTTTAAATGGTATTTCAAAGTGGGTTTATTGTTAAAATTTCTTTTGGAAAACTTTTTGATAGCCTAAGTGTTTCTAATTTTGAATTACTTTTCAAAGGTTGGTTGAAAAATTCAAAGTCATGTAAGGTACCCACATTTAATGTTCATGTAAACCATAACTACTTTGTAACCAACTTTTAGGTTATAAAAGGAATTTAGGAGCTCATTTATAAGGGTGGCTTGGAGAGAGGAGAAGAAAATAATTTTTGTGCAAGATTTCTTTCAAGAAATAAGCTTTATGTTATTTTTGAAGACATTTTGGAGAGTTAATGAAATATGAACTTTGTGTCCCATCCATTGTCTCTTATATCATTTTATGTTCTTATAATCATTAGATGTTAGTGTTTAAATATTACATGCGGATATTGTCTTTGATCTTATTTTCAATCCTATGAATCTATTTTTATTGTTCACAGTGATCAAGATCTGATATTTACTTTCTCATGTGTGTTCCCTTTCACTTATTCTTGTTTAGCTGATTCAAACTCTATTTTATTTTAGTTATTTATTCATTCTTCTTCTTCTTCTTTATACTGATATTAGGATTTTTTTACCTAACTATTATGCACGCTACTTCCATCCATTAATTTCTATTTCTTTCGTTCATTTCATTCCATTTCCATCATTCACATTCTTTCCATTTGATGTCCCAAAACACCCCCAATATACAATTTTGAATGTATAGATGTAAATACAATTTTGTTTTAAATAAAGGTAACCTCACCTTCACTAAGGAGGGACTTTGTCCCTTGGCTATTACATGTCATTTGCATATGTGAAAATCCATTGTCTAACATTTTTTGGAAAATCTATTGGGGATTCAAAAATATTTAACTTGTTCTTGGTTAAATCCTTATGACTATCCCTTTTACACAAGCTCTGGTTCTTCAACTAGATCTTGTGTCTAACAAAAAATTTCGAGAGAGACATTTTTGCAAACCTTTGGATAGTATCTTGGGAAAACTATGAAATCTTGAAATAATTTTGGTTGTTGATAGATCCATTGGTGATAAATATACATTGAAGACCTTAGAAGAAGAGTACCCACACTTGTGGCTAGAAGACCTTTGGACACATGTTGATCATTATTCATCAACACGGTGTTCTTCCACCAAGGTAATAATATGTATGAATATTATAGGTAACTCACCTATTTTGCAACCAAATATTTTTTTTACAGATACTCAAGAAGACATATCATCATATTTAATTTTCATCTTACCACATCAAGTATTGGATGCGAAGAAAATCAAGCTATGAGCATTGCTAGAGTCATTCAAGCACAAAGAGACCAAGAAAGAAAGCAAATACAAAAGGATAGAGATGATCAAAATGTGTTAGTGATCCCTTGATTACATATTTCAAACTCGGAAGGAAGTTTTACGAGGAGAAAAATAAAAATGTCGATAAGATTTATTTATTTTATTTTCAAGGAAAGTTTGGTTTCAAGTTATCTCCTCTCAAGGGGAAAACTCCTCATAGATCTATAAGCCTTTAATAGAGTCACTGAAAGGGTAAGGAGTCATCACTATAAGTCAAGCACTTGTTCTTTGTCACATTGTTTTACCCTCGCATCAACCTTTCCCAAGATTAAAGTTAATGTACCATATGGGGAAATGTTATAGGCACATTGGCCTTACCAAATTGACATGACCTCCCATGAGGATCAATGAAGATCATTCCCAAATTCAATGGAGATGGGAAGACTTCACCTAATGACCACATTCTGCCTTCTTTCATGCATGTGCAATTTTTTTGGTAGAATATTAAGATGTTGTTGTTCACCTCTTCATTGAAACATTGCAAGACATTGTCATGGATTGGTTTCATCATCTCCCGAATGGATGCATTACAAATTGGAATGATATGAAAACTAAGTTTGAAGATATGTTCAAAATGGAAAAAGATGAACATGCCCTTTTAGCCCAACTATCTCAGGTGAAGAAAGAGCCAACAGAACCCATGAGGAATTTCATGGCTAAGTTCAACAAAATGGTGAACAAAGTTCATGCTGGAATTTTCCCAAACCTTGACAGACAAAAATGTTTCTTTATTAATGCACAACAACCAGAAGTATGTTATTAGCTGAGAAGGGATAGAGTGGCTACTTTGGAACTTTCTCAATCCATAGAAATAGAAATTGAGGATGATCTAATCATGGCAGGAAAATTCAAGAAAACTTCCCCTAAGGGAAAGAGTCGACAAACCCTTAATGCTTACGAGGCTATACTCGGTAAGTTGCACGATGATATGTTAGCTTTAAAAAATCAAGTTTCTCAAAGAGTAAACCTCCTACTTACAAAGACATCCCAAGAAAAGGATATGTTCCCAAAAAATCTAGAATTACATGTGCTTCGACGAGGCTTTCTATTTGAGAAGCTCCGCATGACAAACTCAAATTTTCATGTCATTGAGGAAAGCGAAAATGAAGTTGAGATCATCAAAGTTAATGAAGAAGAGCCAAATTCTAGGACATATGAACCTAAAGTTGAAGATCCTAAACTAGAAAATAATAATCATTTCTTCGAGTATCGTTCAAAATATGAAGATGAATACGAAGAGATTGTGGAAGATATGAATAGTCAATCCTTCACGGTTTTCACACGCTCTCATAAAAAGGTGCAGATTACCACGAAGGTGGAAGATAAAAAGAGCTATAGGAAGTTCCTAAAGAATTTAAAACTAAGGAAACTTCCAAAGAATCTAAAACAACTGAGATTCCTAAATATTCCAAGATAACTGAGGTTTCCAAGGTCAAATATATCTTAAAGAAAGCATGACCTTTATCAAATCAATCAGTTGATAAATCAACTATGAAGAAATTTTCTTCTTCCACATCAGTATCAACCAAGCCCGAAGAAAAGGTTAAAAGTGAGCCATCATCAAGTTCAAAATAACTTGTATTTGAGACATCAAGTAAAATCATTTTTGCCAAATTTGATATTATTGATCATATTAATAAAACAAAAATTTCCATGTCACAAGTGGAGTACTTGAAGTCCAATAAGGAACAACTCGATAAATTGGTCTAGTTTATCAAAGGCAACTCTATTGTTCATTCCTTTAAAGGAATTTTTGAAAACTCCAAAAGGTGGGAAGACTCAAAATATTATGGTGGCCACTACACCTTCAAATGAAAAGGTTCAACCTTTCTTTATGTATTTTACGATCAATGGATGCAAATTAAGTAATTGCATTATAAATTTTAGAGCCTCGGATAATGTGATGCCTACAAAAGTAGTACATGTTCTTGGGTTGACTTGTACTAGAACACTCGGATCTTGTCACCCCATGTAGAAAAAACAATTTCCTCGATCTGGTGAATTACGGACACTCAAATGGATTTAGCTCAATTTCCTCAAAAGAGAGTTAAGTCAATCATTCTAGTTGGTGACATTCTGGTTCATATGGTATGTTGTTAAGATAAAATTTTGTACGAGATCTAGGTGGTGAGATTGAATGGGTGGTCTCATGCTATGATCCCTATCGAGGAGAAATGAAGAAGCTAATCATCGAAGACACATGCTAAGTTAGCGGTAAACAAAAAACGATGATCCTCACACATAGGTCCTATTTCAAAACTCTAGTATGTGTAATTATATGATGACTACTTGAGGTTCATGCACGTGAGGTCACTTGCCAAGATGCCAATGAGATATGGAATCTTGAGTTTGATGCAATTTTTTTCTCAAAAGGGTATGGCGTAAGAGTGATGCTTATATCTCCAAATGGTAAAATATTTCCTTTTTCTTACAAACTCCAATTTTTAAATACTAACAACACTACGAATATGAAGTGTTAATCCATGGCCTTGAGTTGTTGAAGAAAAAGGGATCAAAATTTTGAAATTCTTAGAAGACGCATGGAAATTGATCGTGAAGCAAGTGAAAAATCAGCCAAGTAAAGAGTTATCATTTGAGACACTACATAAATAAAGTGTTGGACGTGATAGAAGCCTTCGATGCTTTTTCCATAAAATATTTCCCTTTGAAAAGAATGAAAAAGTAGATACCTCTGCAGTCTCAACTTCATTGATGATCCCTCATTGAGATCTTGATCAAGACAAATACACCATTGAAATGGTTTTTAGGCCAAATGTTCCTAAAAATGCAAAAAAATTGCAAGTATTTAATGATGATCAAAAATTATTACATTCTTAGAAAAAGGGACAATTTTGAACATTTTTACTTTGAAGGAAGTGATTTTGCATTTCGCAAATTGAAAACCTCACCACTTCTATAAAGATTTAAGATCAAGGATTTTTTTTTTTGACATCATTCAACTAAAAGGAAATAAAATTCCAAAAGAATTTATTTCACTTGAATAAATTTTTGATAAACATGTGAGTTTATTAAAGAGAAAGAACATACTGAGACCCACGAGATTACTGCTAACTATGAGAAAATTCACATTGGTACGAAGGAAAAACCTCACCTAGTCAACATTGGTAAATATTGTTCACCTAAGGAGTGCAAGAAATTTGTAAGCCTCCTTACCAAATATTATGATGTATTGGCTTACTCATATAAAGACTTGAATTTTTTCTGACCTAGGCAAATGGAGCATGCCATACCTTTGAAACCTGGAGCAACTCCATTCAGGAAGAAGTGAATATAGTATATTCTCAAGATAGTAGGAACAATACTCTCTATGAGGTTCAGAAGATTTTGGATGAACAAATAGTGTTTCCTATTCAACAATCAACTTGGATAGCTAATATTGTCCCAATTTGTAAGAAAAATGGAGATATTAGGATTTGCGTGGATTCCTACAATATTTATCAAAATTTCTTGAAGGATAACTATCCACTGTCAGTCATGGACCATTTTCTATGGGTAGTAATCAGGATTATAAATGATATCCATGCTAGATAGTTTCTTTGGTTATAATCAAATTTAAGTAGCTAGAGAATACCAACATAAAACCACTTTCACCACCCCAGGGGTATGTTCATGTATATAAGATTGCCTTTTGGTTTGATCGATATCAGCACAACCTTTTAAAGGGCTATGGACATGGCATTGGCAGATTATAAAGACAAAATCATTGTAATATACCTAGATGACTTGACGGTTTTCTCAATGAAGTGAGAAGATCATCTAAGAGATTGGGAGAAAATATTGCAAAGATGCTGGACTTCATAGAATCTCCTAAATTCAAATAAATTCGTGTTCGAGAGTTATGGAAGGAAACTCCTACGTCATATTGTTTCTAAAGAAGAAACCGAGATCGACCCTAAATGCGTTCAAGCTATCAAGAATCTTTCCTTACCTATAAGTAAACCTGGAGTTCACTCATTCTTTAGGAAGGTGAAACTTTTGAGGAGGTTCGTGCTGGATTTTTCTGAGCTAGCCAAAGAAATTATCGACATGATAAAGGAAATGAATCCTTCAAATGGTCGATGGAAGGTAGGGAGAATTTGAATAAATCAAGGATCTTTATTGTAAGCTCCTACATATGTGTGTCCCTATTTTAAAAAATATTTCATAGTCTATTCTTATGCTTCCCCACACACCATGTCTGCATCTTAACTCAACATAATCAAGAGAAATTAAATATCCTATTTCATTTATGAGTTCCAAATTCAAGAGACTTGAACTATATTACACTCCCTTGAGAGGCATGCATATAAGGTGGTTAGAGCCTTGAAGCATTTTAGGTATTGTGAATTGAATTCTTACACCAAATTCTTAGTTATGGACACAACAATTAAATCAATGTTAACACAACATGAACCACGATCTAAAAAGAGGTAATTGGGTCTCTAGGATCCGGGAATATGACTTTGATATCAAGCCTACCAAGTTAGTTGAGGAAGAGGACTCGCGACTCATTGCAGAGAACGAGCCATGAGATGACTCTAAGGAAGAATTGTTTGAAGAAAGTTTACCATTGGTAGTTTTTGTCAGTACCACAGATGATTGGTATTCTACTATAGCTTACTTTCTCACATATGGGGAATGTCCTAAGAATTTGAGAACTAAGGAAAAAAGAGATATCAAATTAAGAGTTTCTAGGTACGTCATTTGGGACAACACCTTATTCAAGAAAGGTATTGATGGCATGTTCCTAATATAAGTTTATAACGAACAACAACCTAGGTTACTTGAAGCCTTTCACAATCATGCTTAGAGTGGTAATTTCTCTGGACCAATGATAGCTCATAAGAATTTTGAGCACATTATTATTGGCCCGCTATGTTCTTTGATGCTAAAAATGGGTTCCCAAATGCAAAGCTTGCCAAAAATTTGTTAGAAGACCTAAATTTGAAGGTTTTCCCTTAAAGTCGATTGATATTGAAGAACTCTTTCAACAATGGGGCTTTAGATTTCACGGGGTCTTGAACACAAATTCTAGTGCTGGTCATACTCACGTGCTCATGAAACTAACTACTTCATGAAGTGCGTAGAAGTTATTCCAATGAAAAAAACATCTACTATAGTGATTTGTGACTTTCAAAGAGAACATTTTTGTTTGTTACTTGATTCCATACAAAGATCGTGATGGACAATGTCATTAATTTCTCTCTTTGTAGAGATGGTAGGTTTTGTTATGGGTATAGGATATCTTCATCTCATTCATCAAATTATTGTCCTCGGGGAAAGCAGTCGAAGGAGAATCTAGTAACAAAAACATCCTTCTTATCGTACATAAATTGGTCAAAGAAAATCAAATAACTTGGCACAAAAAGTTATATGATGCATTATGGGCTGTAAATTGCATAGCTCCCAAAGATAAATTAGAATGTATCCATTCCAACTCTTATATGGAACCGATTCTCAAATCCCCCATCACATTGGAGTTACCAGGCATTACTGATTGGATCAGCGGGTTGACGATGAATGTTTTGCAATTCATTACATAAAAGGATCACGTTCTTAAGTAAACTTCAAGAGTAGAGAAGTCAAGTAGTGAAGCGAGGATTCAAGAACACTAATCCAAGGTAAAGAAATTGTTCGACCACAAAACTAAGGAGAGAAAATTTCAAATCAATGACCTAGTTCTTCTTTGGGACAAAATACTTGAACCCAAATACATGAGAAGTTTGATTCATTAAGGCTAGCTAAGCCGTTTCAAAATTAGGCATTTCTATGGAGATAGCTTTACCTTGGCATATCGAGATGGAACTCATTTACCTCTTTGCTCTACGGTGGGAAATATCTCAACATTATCAAAATTGAAAATGAGTTGTACCCCATATTTACATATGTAATTAGGTTTTTATTCATTTTGTTTCGTTTTTTTGGTTTCCTCTCTTTTTCATCCGTTTTTGTGCATCATCATCTTTGGGATCTTGTTCAGTATTTTTGGGTTTGGGTCCATTGGTGCATCCATGATGTCCTTCTCCTCAATAAGAGCCAGTTGTTATGTGTTAATTTTGACTTCACAAAATTACAACATGAAAATTTAAAAATAAATTATGAAGAGTCTTTTCTCATGGTTCACCATCATCGTGATCATTCTATTCTTCTAATCATTTTAGCTTTCATTTCATCCATTTCGGGTAAGTACTTCTCTCTGCTTGATACGTAAACTATGTTTTAATTCATTAATTAATATTAACCTTGTTATTTAATAAAATTAATTTTAATAAAATGTATGGTTTTGAGTAATAAATATTAATTTAATCCTCATTAAATTTGATCAAAAAATTTGGAAGAATTTTCTATTTTTCCCCATTACCGTGGGCAATTAAAATTCCACCTCTAATTGTCGGGAATGTCAAGTTGGCTCTCCACTCCTATTTTTCCCTTTCTGGAAAAGTTTTCATTTTCCCTGCTTGTGGGAAATTTCCATGTTGATTACCTGACATAATTGGATGTCAAACAAAAAAATATCTCCCATTTTCCTATATGGGGAAATGGATGGGAATTGCTAGCCGCTTTGCCTTGTCACATCAGGAAAATGGTTAACTTCTCATATTCCCTTGGCAATTAATTCCCAATACCTTAAGAAAGTGGAGATTGGTTATTCAATGGAAATAAAGAAGAAAGCGGTTACGAAATCTTACTGGGATCCTCATAAATTTCCTCGATGAAACTCTATGGAAAATACGTGTGAATGTAACGTTCGAAATATGTGTTAGTGCTCAATATTTATGTATTGGTAAATAATAATTATGTGAGTAATTTTTATCATATGATTGTCAGTTAGTAAATATTTGTTATATATTTTTATATTAAAAAACATTATATCAAATATGGTTGAGTGAGCTTCAACAACTCACGTAGAATTGGTTTGTGGGAAAACTGGTTTCCTATTTTATAGGGAACCATCTCCCTATATAATTGCATTATGATTGAAATAATATATGAAGAAGATATGACTTTGTATTTTCCTTACTCTGTATTTTCCTTACACTGTCCAAATCTCTAGATTAGTAATCAAAGCAATGCAATACTAAGGATCGATAGAGGCAATCATTCAACTCTCTTGCCCCGACATATGAGTATTTTTGGAGTTATGTTCATGTAAGGAGCTTCTATCATTGATTATTTAGTATCCATTTCATGGCATTCAAGTTGAGACATGTTAACTTGGTAATTGGTGTTCTAATATGTGAAAGGCAGTTACGTTGGAATCTGTTGTGACCTCATATACAAATTGGGATCTGACGGCTCATGTTTCCCATACATCTACAGCAAGTTGTTTCCCCAATCGATTGTCTTGGCTCTCTTATGATAAAAAAACAAAAATTAGCTTTCAGACATTTTCCCTCGATCCTAATAGTGGATAGTCTCTATCGAAGAGGATCCCTCTCATCAAAATCCACATGCAAGAGGTGAGATGAAGTAAAAAAATTAGATCTTTAAAGTGTAAAATGTAGTGAAAAATTCATAGCACAACTAAGAAGATACATATTATATGTTCACTTACTAATTTTCAGATCCATGCCGATTGTCCACATTTGATCACATTTCTTTGTATACGTTGCAGTTTGTGTTCAAAAATAATTTTATTCCATGCTAAAGTGAATATAGAAATGTCAAGATTAGATATGCTTTTACCACATTGTAATTGTTTTGAAATCTAATAAAAAGAAACAAGTAGTAGCATTGGAAGATTCAAATGATATAGAAATTTTGATCCAAATTGGTTTTCCAGAGACTGAATGTTAATGTCATGTTTCAATTGGGAATATCTTTTAAAATCAATCTTAGATTCTGAGTCATCCTACCAAATCGGTGATATTCCATAGATCTTCATCCACCCAAGCAAGTAGACATGTCATTGATGTCGTCCCTATAACTTAAGATATCACGAGTTGTTCACCGTTATATCCTGCCATGCAAAATAGTCATTTCTCCATACCTCGACTCACGGTTTGGTCAAAAGGTGTGATTTATTTATTATAAATTTGTGTCATATAAGAAATTTTCTTAGGTTAGAAACATAACCCCTTTCCTTGCAGTGATTGTAGGTTGGAAATAGAAGTGAGAGGATGTGGAGTGGCTAGAGGTTGAGATCATGAAGCATGTGGACCAAAACCCACATTCATTTGTACCCATATCACCACCTACATCACCACTCGTATCACCACCTAGTTCACCTCACATGGACCAACATGTTGTAAACTTTTTGGCTACATATTCTCCACACCGTTCGAGTAAAATGATGAGTAGATTTGTATCTTAGTTTACCGTTTACCTATAAAATAGGAGTAAGTAGGGGCTAGAAAGTGTACCAAAACAAAAAGTAAAGGGAGTAAATATGATAATGATTCTCATGCTTCATCTTCTTATGTTTATTTTAGAGTGGTAGGTGATATTTGTTAAAAAGCACGATAGTGCCTTTGGATATGGGAGCATCACATTAGAGGAGGAACTTGGTGGGTGTAAGACCACCATCATCAATTATAATGTGGATTGTGCGCTTGAGCATGAGACCTTTATCACCACCTTTGAGTATTGACATATCCTCATAGAGGCTCATAGTTCATCATTGGTTTTCATTATTAGAGATCAGACTAGGATAAAACCACATGCTTTTAGAGCTTCTACGAATGGTTTTGGAGCCAAGGTATGGCTTTTAGCCTACACAATTGTTGTATATTTTAGGTGTTCAAGAGAAACATCAGGTCCAGTTGTGTATTCATCTCTTACTGAAGATGTGAGGAATTTGGTGGTGGTTTGAGGAGTGAAAAATCCATCTCTCATGTGATATAATCACTTGGGATTTGTTTAAATAGTTATTTTAAGCATGGCATATCTCAAAGAACTTCATACGAAGAGGATCAAAAATTTTCATGACTTCCGTTAGGGATCTAACATAAGAGTGTAGTATGAGATTCATTTTCTAGACCCTCTTTGTAGTATGTCGAGCTATCTTCGAGAAGAGAAATTATAGGTGAATTATTTCATCATAGGTTTGAACACACACTTGATAGGTGTAGTTAGGATTTTATCTCCTCCTACCCTTTCACAAGTAGTGGAGAAGGATTATATTAGAGAGGAGAATAGAGGAAAGGCCCAAGAGTCTAGAAATAGGAACAAACCCCATTTTCAAGATAAGGCACCTCTACGGTAAGACACTAGACATATGACTATACTACCATCTTTCCAAGGAGGGTTTAGGCTGCACGGTTGAATGTAAGAACCCCATACCATCATTAGTAGTATTTTCAGTGACCTGAGGCCACCACATGATACTCAAATAGGTTTATTTGGGTCAGGTCAAGGCGTTTCAGACTTAGAGGGAATATTGGTCAGTAGATACAGACCATTAGAACTTAACGATCATTAGGGAAGGGCTGTAGGATCGGTGCAATAGAGTACATATAGTTTTACACCAAGGTGAGGATATTTTGTATGTAGAGACCTTATTCATTATGCTCATAACTCCCCTAACATTACACATTCAGATAAATCACCTATTCCCACCTCGAGTAGATAGTGGCTGACCACATAGCACACGCTAATCACATCTACGCCACCATAGATGGTCATCAACATGAATATAAAATCATGTTTATCAAAACTTTAGGAACGATCAAATTTGTTTTTGTGACAATTTTATTTTGCTCTAGTGCTTCATATTCATTTTTTTCACCTTTAGTTGTAGAATGATGTGGTTAGGTGGAAGCTAGATAGTCGGAATTTTGGAAAATAGAGTTGGCCATTGGGTCCAAGATTTTCTTGGAAACCTATGTGGAGATTTATGTCTAATACTTAGGGTTGTTTTCCACAACTTTTGACCTCTGTTTTTTACCCTTGGGATTTTATGAGGTAGTTTTTGGTATGGACTGGCTTCGCACTCAGTAGGACAAGGTAGATTATAGACTTAAGATGATAGAGTGTAGAGATGATTTACACATAATGAATACCTTTTTAGAGTTCATAGACCTATTTCCATTTGTATGATCTCCTCTATGAATGTTAAGTGGTGTATACATATAGGATGTCAATTGTTTTCCATACCTGTCTGTGATAGATATTATGAGAGCCACGAGATCTTGCCACTAGATGTTTACCCACTTTTAAGAGACTTCATGAATGTGTTTCCTATGGAGATAACTGGGGTATCACCATGTTGTGAGGTGGAATTTACCATTTATTCAAATCCTAGAGAAGATCTCATTTCTCAAGAACCTTATCAAATGACCACACATGAGAATAATGAGATCAAGATTTAGTTAGATGAGATGTTGGAGAAGGGAATTATTTTTTTTTGAGTGTGTCCCCTTAAGGCTACAATTCTTAATTATCTTTGTGAAGAATAAGGGTGTATACTTTAATATTTTTGTCGATTTTAAAAATCTAAACAAGGTAATGCGAAGAACCATTATCCTTTACCTAGGATTGATGACCTATTTGATCAGATGAAGGGATATAAGGTGTTATCTAAGATTGATCTCAAATTCGGTTACCATTAACCCAGTATAGTAAATAAGATATTGAAAAAAAGTGCTTGGGAATTTCTATGACTACTCGAGTTCATAGAATTACCCTTTGGGATGACTAATTCCCAGGAGGCGTGTTTAATGAGTATCATGAATGGAGTATTTAGATGGTTTTGGATCACTTTGTGCCAATATTATTGGATGATATTTTGATTTACTCATGGACAATAGATGATCATGTAGTGCACCTAAGATATGTTTTACAATTATTATGTGAGCATTATATTTTTGGGAACCTATACAAGTGTTCTTTATTTCAAGCTGAGATACATTATTTGGGGCATATTATCTGTGGTGAGTCTATCTATGTAAATAATTTGAAGATTCAGGAAATTATGGATTGTCTGCCCCACTTCGGTCAACGAGGTTATAAGTTTTATGGGATTGAATATTTATTATCGTAGGTTCATTCATATTTTTCACAAATTACTGGCCTGATCACTTCACTTTGGTGAAAAGGAAGAAGTTTTTTTTTTTTTGAAAGGTGCGAGAGGCCTTTCAATTTCTCAAGGAGTATTTAACTTCCACACCTATTTTAGTAGTGATGGATCCCCTTGCAAATTTTATAGTTTGTACATACACTTCCTTACGGGGCCTTGCGGATTTTCTTATGAGGGTATATGTGTCATCACTTATGAGTCTCACAATGTTAAGGATGAAAATATTAACTACCCACACATGATCTTGATATTTAAGTGGTGATACATGCCTTAAATTATTGGGAGGTATTTCCTTTGGTAGGAATTTTATTTTAATAACTCATCATAGGAGCTTTAGAACACATTTTCACCCATCCTACCCTTAATTTATGACAATGACATTGGATGGAGTTCCTTTTGAGTATTACATGGATAAAAAAATATAAAAAGGGAAAGGAAAATGTTTGCACAAATGATTTGAGTAGGAGAAGACATAATCTCTCTTCACCTTGACCCTTTGGTTGTATCTTAGGTATAGGATTTTATAGCACCTACTAGGGGACAATTTTTATAATGGTTCTAGAGAGATATTTTAATTCTGACATCCCCTTAGTGGGTAGGTATGTTGGTTGTTATTTGGAATCAGATGGTCTTCTTTAATGCGAGGGGCACATCTATGTTCCCAAAGTAGATGATCTACAAAATTTGATTTAATATAAGGCTCATAGACATCCATATGTATCTCATACATAACTCGCACTTTTAACATGGTTTATGCAAAGTTATAACTATTTTTTTTTACTCATTGCTTAGAGTGATAGTTTTTGAAGGATGGGCGTTCTCATCTAGTCGTATTCATTATCCCCATGTAATTATAGAGTGAAAGTAGAACATAGTTTCAATGAATTTTTTTATCTCTCTATGTCCGCCTATCATTATGAAACAATCATGGTGATGGTGGAAAATTTGACCAAGGTCACCCAATTCTCTCCCACAAAGACAATGTATAATGTTGGCATAATTACTAGAGTTTACATGGATGACATTGTGTTACTGCACGTGGTATTACGAAGGATGATTATCTCTGATCGAGACATGATATATACATCAGTTCTTGGACAAACTTTTAGACAACATTTAGCACTAAGATCAACTCTAGTTCTTTGAATCACCCACATATAGGTGGTTAGATAGAGAGGTCAACTTAGGTGATAGAGGATATGTTTAGGATGTATCTGATGGACCAACAAAGTAGATGGGAGGATTACCTTTACCTTATTAAGTTCGCATACAACAATAGTTTTACAAAAACCTTGATTGGTATGGAGACAAATGAGGAAGTGTATGATAGAACATAGCGATAGATACCATTGAGTGTGGACATACTTGATGAAATGGTAGTTTTGAGACCTGACCAATTTATAGGATATGGAGTGACATGTTATTTTGATTAGACAACATCTAGAGTATGCTCTTTTAATTTGAAAGGTCACGTGGATACAAATAGGGTGGAGTGTCATAGTGTGCGTCGGAAATGGGAGACGTCGGAAAAGGCGTGAGCTTGAGAATCAACAAGTAACTCTTAGTGTACCCGACCTCCCAGGAGTCGTCAGAGAGGCAGTGTGGGATGGAATATGCGAGACAAACTAGTTAAGCGAGTCTAATTTCTTGACACGCACTAGTGGAAAATTTACGAATCTAAGCAAAGAAGGCCCTTCTAGCTTGGGTGGTGTGATAGATCGATCAGCGAGGATGATTGCTCGAGGCTCAGTCAATATCGAGCTCAGCGTGATTCGATCATGGGTTGTGGGATGCGTGGAAAATGACCGGGATTTCGTGTATTTCTCTGATAGGGTCATATAGTGGATGATGAATATATTGACTCTATGGACGGATTCTACGGCCTAGTCGAAAATTCTCTAGCTTCGTTAGGTTATTGTATCAGTAGGGATAAGGTTGTTGAATGATGATAGGTGGAATCGGAGTAAGGCGGAAATACCGGTTTACGTAGGCCGGTGTACATGTCTAATTCTCTTATGGATTCGTTAGGTTGTGGGATTGTGGATCACTGACCATAGACTCTTGGTTGTTGCGGACCGTTATGGTCATGCGTGGAGATCAAGTTCTAATCCCTAGTATCCGATGTAGTATAAGCTTTCGGCCATGTTTAAAACCAACGGTTGTGCGATCTTCTCGAGAATACCTCACGAGGTGTTCTCACAACTTGGATTCTTAAGGTGGTATCTATATCTACTAGGGTGTCTCCATGCGTCTGGTTGTGGAACTAAAGGATCACACCCGAATGTTTGTTCTCTTTCGGAGAATCCTTCTACGAGTCATGTGGGTATTTTCTAGGCGTGTCTATAGTTTGGCTGATTTGACCAAGCAGATATGTGCTTGGTCATCTTCGATGTTTAACCCTCTTAAGTTGTGTCTAAGATCGACATTGGAAATCATTGTTGTTTGGAAGACTTGTATCCTAAGGTTTTAAGTCGATATCGATTATTGCCACTACGGTATTGAGGTTGGTGAGGGACATGATTGGCTCGAAAATGTATTCCACTGGGCTCACTAGGTCACGTAATTGTCATCAAAGCGATAATGAAACAAACTATAATAAAGTAAAATCTAAAGTGCAATAAATCTAGCATATATAACTTTTCTTTTTGTATTTTTAACAATTTATAAGGAAGAAAACTATTTAAAATATTTAGAATTAATACTAAACTAATAGCGTAAAACAAACAAAATAGCCGAGTGCGGTTATTTTGCGGTGCGATTCGTATATTATTCTAAATGAGCAAAAATAACTAATCTATCTGCCGAGATTCTCGATCTACCTCGAAGTGAGGAATGAATCATAGTTTCTCGAAACTATCAATCCCCCTGACCTCCACAGCGATATCGAGAATGGGAATGAAATAAGCGAAATAAAGTGATTAGCTACTTTATTTGATAAGTTCTAACTAAAACTTTGAAAGATGGAACTGGATTTGTGAGCAGTGGCGAATCCGGTGTGTGTGTGTTCTTGTCCCTCGAGTATGATCTCTTCGTTCTTTGTGCTCACGTGAATCGAAAAGCGTGGAATGCTTGCATCAAAGGAATAGATATTTGGATCGATGGGACAGCCCGGAATGCGAGATCGAGAATAGAATGCGGATAGGAGAGGGATAGCGCGAGAGTACGAGCTTGGCTATGCGATTCTAGCGGGGTCTGCTGCGAATCATGCAACAAAAGCGTCGAACACGAAACTATCGTATGAAGAGCAAAACCTGCAACTTTAATGGCTGCTAGACTATTCTACTTAAAACAATATCTTGTTTGCACAAGTTGGATATGTGGCTTACCACTGACAGCTGAACAAAGCTAAAACAAATAATGATGAACTACTCAAGTCCTGCAGTAAAAACAAATCTAAGCAAACTAAAGGACCACGGACCATGAAAACATGAAAGTTGGAGTGAAAATGGTGGCCTGAAATAATGCTTGCTGCACTTGCACAAGTTGGATATGTGGCTTACAGGCAACACAATACTAACCAAAGTGAATGAGAAAACTAAGAATCTAAGCAAGCTAAGGAAAACTAAAAAAAGAGAAGACTCTATGGGAAAGAAATTCAAAAAGCAAACTTTGGAGAAAATTCAGAAGAGGCCATTTGCATGTGCACAAACCATGCATTTATAGGAATTCCAACACATCAAAAATCAAAATCAAATTGAACTCCTAAACATTAAACAAAGAAAAACACTATTCAGGGGACCAAAAACATAAATGCATGCTCAAGTCGGCAAGAAAAGCTGGTGAGTCGTGATATTTCCGCGCGGGTCGCGTCGAAAAGGCGTTACGGAAAATGCGCCTGAGGACGCACGGGACCGTGTTCCGCCTGCCACTGTCCGGCGGCGCGATTTGAACCGACCAAAAAGCGGTTTCATCTGAAGAGTCAAAGCAAAAAGAGGGAAAAATAGGAAAACAAAGCACGGGAGCTAAGTGGGGCATGCGGGATGTTAACGCATATCGTAAAGCTTCTCGGATCCGAACACCTTGCGAGAGACTGTATCATCATTGGGGCACTTATTTACATGATTTGTGTCAGTACCTTACAATTTTGGAGTACGTACATATTGCCCCCTCGGAGAAGCGTTTTAGCCATGAAGAGGCATAAAGCGGTGGAGTCAAGTATGGCGATCCCGAAATGGGGAAGTTAGAAGTTATACCTTACTCACGTCAGGTGTGTGAAATGGCGCCATCCAAAATTCCTGCTACACTGCAGAAATGAAAAGAGAACTCAAGTGCGAGATAGATCTGATAATTTGGAAAATAACGCTAAAATAATAGGGAAGAGGGCGTACCATTAGTGCGGGGATAGAAACTTACCTCATCGGTGCTCAGAACTGCGAAAAAGTCATTTTAAAGCGAAAGCAGAAGGATATATATATGAAAGTGGGCCCATTTTCCTATTCATTTTGTGAGTCGATTTGATAGATTTTGAGCTCTGCGGGACCCCACGTAGTGAGGTTTCTCACGTGAGTAGCGTGAAAAGTCCACAATGAGATAGTGATCATGCCTCCACGTGCGGAACACCACCTCGGAGATCACGGGTTGGTTTTCTTCAATTTTGTGCATTTTCCCTCTTCAATTTTAAAATGCTTAAATTTTTGTAATGGGGTTATTTTTGAAAATGTTAGGTTTAAAAGGTCCATCAGGGGCGCTCTTGGGTAGGCTTTGTTTTTAGCTAAAAATGGTCTATTTTTGCGTTTTTGGACTTTTTAGGGTTAAAAACCCGCGGGTTTCGGACCGCGGCCGCACAGCCGGGTGGCGGTTACGGCCGCATGCCACGATCGCGGCGGCGGTTCTGAGACCGCCGCCTTTAAGGCGGCGGATTCTGAAAACCGCCCCCTACTCGGGCGGCGGTTTTGCACTGAGAATCTTGAAGCTTGTTTTGAGACTTATACTTATATTTTCTTGCATTTCGTATGTTTTTATGATTCTCTCGATATCGTTTATATACTAACTTACTCTATTTTGTGTGTTTTGGGTGTACGCGGCGAAGGAGGAGTATATTAGATGGGTAGGAGAGAGAGTGTGATTGGCAGCTGCCCGGGTATTGGATGCCCTTTCGGCGAGATGAGGAGGACACATTCGGAGGGCCGGCATATGCGTGGATATCGCGTGTGCCCCATGTTGCTTCCATCGAGTCACATACTTTGTGGACTTATTCTCATATTGGGATGCGAGATCGGAACACTTTCAAGGATTGCCAGGAAGTCGTGGTGAGTGGACCATTACTTAGAGGATGTCTACCGTATCACGGGGTCCCGATCATCGGGAGGAGACTCACACTTAGAGGCAGTGGGTCTGAGCCTGAGATTGCACGGTGGGTAGACATATATGGGAGATGCGGCTATTTCCACGGGGCCGAAGAAGGGAGTGAGAGTTAGATCCATTCCTTCTTTGCCCATCCCCGTATTTCGGCAGGCCATCATGGGGATCCTTGCCTCGAGGCGATCGGGGACAAGGGGAGGATGACACTTTGTTATCTTTGTTGGGCCCCCATCATTGCGACAAATAGAGGCATGGCCGGATATATGCACACAGGCGCGGATATTTTGGGGACCACCTACCACGACTTATACGGGGTGGTCGTTTACGAGGTGACAGTCTTTGAGTCACCCTACTCTAGTTATGAGTTGGGTGTATGGCGCATTTCATTCCTTATGGCAGAGGCGTGGAGGTGGCAGATCACGGGGGCGTGAGGGCAGCGGAGTGGTGGATATGTCGGTGCTTAGAGCACCTCTCAGCCAAGAGTGCTTCCCTCACCTGTAAGCAGAGACATGGAGGCCACACCGTACCAGCTTATGGCGGCATATGGGAGAGGAGAGGCCATGACATTGATCTCTGCTCCATCACAGGGGCAACTTATTGGACCGTGTGGGATGGGTGAGTACATCCTTTTCGTGCGAGTTCCTCGGCTGATTCGGCCTCCCATATGTGGGCATGCTTCCCAATGGCTTTGATTTATAGATCGGTTCGAGAGGCTAAGAGGGGGCACTAAGGCCGTGGTTGGACGGTGGTCACCCCCAGTGGCATTCCTATTGCAGCCGGGGGATAGTTCGGGCGAGAGGAGAGCTGGTGCACCTCGGGCACCTTTACTTTGGATTACTGCGGGTCCTGCTCATAGCAGTGATGACCACTATAGATATTGACTCCGATTCGAGGAGTCCCAAGAGAGGAGGGTCGGAGGAGCGAGATGGATGATAGTGATCTGAGTGGCATGACACTCGAGGATATCATGCAGAGCGAGAGGGCGGAGCAGAGCGCGAGAGAGAAACTCTGGTTTCGAGGAGCCACTCTCCGGGGCCATGGTGGAGATGATGAGTCCGTCGCGGGCGTCATGTTGCCTACCACGGGAGTAGCTCCTCGGTCGGCGGCGGCATCACGCGAGGGTCCCTGCGCCCTAGTGACCCATCTTGGAGGCTCGGTGATCCAAGTAAGTTATCTTCTCCTCCTTTCGGTGTTAATTTGATTTAGGACTTGTTTTTAACTTGCTATCTCTCCTTATATTGTATCTTGTATATTTTAGCCTCTTGCCTAGTTTTTAATTCGTCTTTCCTCTTTGTTTTGCGAGAGAGGCTGTTGTGAGTGGCGGGATCTAATCCATAGGGTATGTGCAGATTCTCGATGATCCCTATGGATAAGACCCGTGCGGAGCTATCTGTAGATGCCGGGGAGCCCTCAGCAGCCGGCAGGCATACCGACGTCTTCGCTCCCATTTGGCATGTGGCCAAGATGGTGTCGACTCTCCGTACAGAGTTGGCAGGCTATAGGACAGCCGAGCGCCTTATGAGGAGCCGTTCTCATGGCGAGACCACGGCTGCTCCTCGGGACCCTGAGCCCTCCGTCCATTCGGAGCGTTGGCGTAGCCTGAGTCCTAGCCCTAGGCGCGCACCTTCAGCGGGATCGCGTAGGGGTTGAGAGGCCACTTGGCTCCTATGCATATTTTGTATTATAGATTCTTTTGTGTATTACGGGCTCTTTGAGCATTTTGACCATGCCTAGTGCATGATGGCATTGTATACAAACATTGATTATTTATATATATGCATTCGATTTTGGATCAAAACTTGTCACTCATGTGTCTTCCTTTCTATTTCCATCTTTTTGTGTATACTACGATGTATGTTTCATATGCTTTCTAGAATGTATGCAATGGAAAACAGATGATGCAAATGTTTGCTTTCTTTTTGTGTTTCATGATGTTGATACATGATTTTGTAGATATATCGTGATCTTAAATCTTAAGTTTTATGAGCAATTTGGATACCTCATGATTTGTTTTGGCAAAGTGATGAAAATAATCGGTATGATGAGCAGTTAACTTGCCCCACTCCTAACTCCACGGACTAGTAAGATGCGAGGGCTCATCACCAAGAGCCAAGAAGGGCGCAAGTTATGGAATATGGTGAAATGATAGTGATGAAAGGCAGGACGAAGCTTTGGTGGAACCAAATGAAAACTACAAGCTTACTCTACTGAATGACTTCATAGTTTTGGATGCTGACTTGCTTTGCGGTTTATCAGGACTTAGACCCGTAGATGGCCACATAGTAGACAAAATCTGGTTTTAGGATTTTTAACTCTCTTGGAATTTTGAACATCCGATTCATTCATTTTTGACTCAAAGTTTGAATAGTTTGTTTATGACCTTTTAACATTACTTTGCATTTAGAGGACCCCTACACTTTGCCCCATCTTACTGTAAGAAGCATGGGTTTATCACCATGGGCAAGGCATAGGTGAGTAAGGGCATTTCCATCCTTTCCCAACCCTACGTCACTAGTAAGAGATGAAGCTCATCACCGAAGGTTGGTGGGGCAAGAAATGTGTAAAAATAAAATTTCTATTGTTTAATCACTTTTGACTTGTCTATTTGAGTAAAATGTCAGTATATGCTTATTTCCAAAGAGATGTGTATATGGGATAGATGTGACACCATGAAGCTTCTAGAACAGACCATAGGCAAGACACCTATCCTAAGAAGAAATCAAAGCGAGAACAAACTTGCAGATCTTGGTATGGTTACCGTTAGGACTTCGTCATGTCTGATTTTATTTGATAAAAGATTCTGAGTTGATTGATGATATCGAAGATGGAGAAGTATGATTAAAGAACTTTATGCCAAAAACATCACGAGTTTGTAATAAATTGCTTTGAGAATAGATTCCTTGATCACAATTTGTGTAAGAACAAGTGGACAAAATGATCCTAATCTATATGAAAATGCAATGTAGATAGTTATATAGGTAGCGTTAGTATTTGCTTACGCATGTAAAGCGTTTGAGGTGGAGAGAATTGTTGTTTCGCCAAACTCCTCACCTCTAGCGTGCATAAGAGGTATGCACCATTTTCGTAGTCCTTTGTGACTCGGTATGCAGGCCCAACCATTTGGGCAGAATTTCCTTCCTTCGCCGGTCTTCTTGTCGATCCATTTGTCTAAGTCTTAGAACTAGATCACCTTCGTATATATGTCACGTTCATAGACCTTTTGTTATATGCTATGGCACATCCGGTCGGCATAGACTCTATGTCATTGTTTAGCGTCTAACCTAATTTCATCAGAGGCTTTCTAATTGAGAAAGATGTGCTTCTCTGTAAGCGTCCTCATCGAGAATCCCTTGTAGTGAAATGCGGGAGACTAGGGATTCGACCGAGTGGGAGAACTGCTTCTAACCCAAATACTAACGAGAAAGGAGTTGCTCCCTTGGAGTTCTTATTGAGGTTCGATGGGCCCCAAGGCCGGATATAACTTTAAATGCCAATCCCGCTTGTTTTCTTTTACCGTTTTAAGGAGAATGGCTTTGGTGTTTTGTTTGTTGCTTCACCTGCCCATTGGCTTGGGGATAATATAAGGAAGCCGTATGATGGCTGATTTTAAATTTACTTGCATAATTCACGAACTTCTTCATTCTTGAAAGAAGTTCCATTATCGAGATAATGATTTGTGGGATACCATACTGCAAATGATTTGGTTCAAAATGAACTTAGTGATTACGAGAACCAGTGCGGTGGTAAGAGGCATGGCCTCTACCCATTTATTGAAATATTCGGTGGCCGTGATTATAAAATTGTGGCCATTCTGTGGATGAGAGGGAGAGAACTTCCCTATCAAGTCGGCCCCATGTAGAAAAGGGCCATGGAGTAGCGATTGGTTGCAAAGCTTGTGCTTTGGCATGTGGATCTCATGAGAGAATTCTTGGCACTTATGACACCTGCGTGACAAACTCTATTGTGTCATGTTCTAGAGTGGGCCAGAAATAGCCCATTCGATGTATTTTTCGAGTAGTGGCATGGCCACCGAAGTGGCCTCCACATATACCACTGTGGGATTCATGGAGAATCCTCTTGGACTCTTCTGTGTCAACACACCTTAAGAGCATTCCATCGAATGCTTTCCGATAGAAACTGCTCTATAATGACGTATTTAGCTACGATAATGTGTAACCGCCTTCTTTGTTGAGGTGTAGCTCTTCCGGGTACCTATGGTCCATGATATAACTAATGATATCGAGCGTACAAGGGCACTCGGATATAGCAGGTCGGGTTTCGACGTAGTATACGCATTCATCCGGAAAGTCTAAGTCTACTAAGTCGCCTCTATCTAGTGGGTTATCAGCTAACCAATCTGCGATGATTTTCCTTTACCGACTTTTGGTTTACAAATGTTAATTCGAACTCTCCCATTAAGGTTATAAAACGTCCAGCCTTTTTGGACAAGGACCCTTGTGTGAGAAAAGTCCGTAAATGGTCCGTCTTTACCATGACCTTGTTTCTTGATTCAGCATGTAATGTCTTAGGCGTTTAGTAGCAAAGACTATGGCAAGACATTCTCACTCTGCTTGTGTATAGCGTGTTTCATAGTCGAGCAATGTTCGGCTAATGAAATAAATCGCACGTTCTCTCTTGTCATCGTCTTCTTGGGCTACATAAGCTAACGAAACATTGGTAGCTCGTGAGTACAAAATTAAAGGGTGATCTAGCTTAGGTGGCATTAGCGTAGGTGGTGATAGCAGGAAACGATAACCGCATCAAAAGCTTCATTGCAATCTTCAGTCCAATCAATGCTATAGTCCTTCTTGAGTAAATTGTTGATTGGATGAACGGCGAAGCTTAGATCCGGGATAAATCTCCGGATTGCACCCAGCTTTCCGAGAAATGATCTGATTCCAGATTCATTCGAGGGTGGGACCATTTCGAGGACAGCCCGAATTTTGGTTGGATCAACATCGATCCCTCGTGACGATATGATGTAACCTAGGAGCTTTCCTCCTGTTACACCAAATACGCATTTTTCTGGATTTAGTGTGACTCCGTATTCTATTAGACGTGAAAGAATGATGCGGAGTACTTTGGGATGGTCACAACGCTTCTTGGCCTTAGCCAACAAGTCATCTACGTAGGATTCCATGATTTTATGGATTAAATCATGAAATATATAAGTCATAGCCCGCTGGTATGTAGCACCAGGCGTTCTTGAGACCGAATGGCATAACAGTGTAGCAATAGGTTCCCCAAGGAGTTATAAACGTGGTTTTAGCTTGATCTTGCTCGGATATTCTGATTTGATTGTATCCCGAGAATCCATCCATGAGAGACAAGAGCTCAAACCCAGTTGTTGCATCAACAATGACATCGATAGATGGTAATGGGAAGTCATCCTTAGGACATGCTTTGTTGATGTCTCGAAATCTATGCGAGATGCGTATCTTTCCATTCTTCTTGAGAACGGGCGATGTTTGATACCCATTGGGAGTAGTCAACTGGCTTGATGAATCCTACCTGAAGGAGTTTTATTACCTCCTCTTTTACCATGAGAGCTACTTTGGGCTTCATGGGTCTTGATTTTTGTTTAATTGGCTTTGCATCGATCTAGTGACGAGGTTGTGCACATGCAATGTGGGGTGCGACTCTGTCATCTCTTTGTAATTAAATGCAAATGCCTTCTGATGTTCTTTGAGAACCCGAGTATGTATTTCTACTTCTCTGCAGTTAATGAAGAACCTAGTTTCAATATTCTTGGTTCATCTTTCGTCCCGATGTTGACATCGATTGTTTCTTCGATTAAAGAGGCATTACCCTCTTGAACTCGAGGTGGTGCCGGAGGTAAATCTATATCATCCCCATTTTCCACCGCATATATTAGGTTCTTTTTGTGAGGAAGATTTGTTACGGGATTTCCAAAGTAGGAAGATGAATGCGGGATCAGGGATAAATCTAGTGTGTGATAGGAGAGATGTAGTGCTGCATAGGCATTTAAGTAATCCAAAGTAGCCACATCATTTCCAACATGGTCTAGGACGGTAGATTCATTTCCGCTTGAAAGAGGATTTGTCATTGTTTTTATCAATGGTTCGTTACGAATGGATCTTTGTGAAGTGAGTATCTTCTAGCTCATTGCTTGGAGTAAAGCGTGATCTTGAGGTTCTTATTGAATCGGCGAGAAGATTTTTTCTCGCGGGATTGCTTCAATGGATATGAAGTTAAACGCCTTGCTTAAATCTAATACGTAGTTTTTGTAGAGTTGTAAATGTTCGGCTTTAGTTTCATATACTTTAGAAACTTGGTTTGCCACTAATTGCGAGTCTCCTAAGACTCTGATATTATCAATACCAATTCTTTTGGCTAAGGTGAGGCCAAGGAGGAGGGCTTCGTACTCAGCGCCGTTGTTTGTGCATTCAAAGTTTAATTTAAAAGAAAATGGGAGGACCTTCTCCTCGGGCGAGGTAAGAATTATACCTGCCCCCGCTCCATAACGACATTTAGCTCCATCGAAATGGAGAGTCAATACTTAGCCGGGAGTATGGATGTTAGGTGCATCTGCTTGTGTTTGCACACTCTACTTCTACCATACAGAGATCTTCTGCTGGCAAGGAACCAACACCTAGGAAAATCCATGCCCTACCGAATCGAATGGTAAGAACATTGGTGAATCTTGTTCTATCAACTCAACGATTTTCGCAGTAGTCCCCTAATGATACTATTTCTTTAGTTTTGCCTTTAGGGGTTGGAATTGTTTGGGCTATGTTGGTAGTTTCAAGATCCGTCGTAGGTATCAACTTTTCCTCTGGCTTTGGGTCAGAGGGTTTGTTAAGTTGGTTTGTTGGAAGTTCGAATTCTGAGTGTATACCTGGTCTTTTCTTTAAATCAGCTAGGTGTACGTCAAACGGCTTTGGATCACCTTTGGCTACAAATACCTTTCCCGGATGCGAGAATCTTACTTCTTGAAATAATGGAAGGGATTGCCTTCATTCGATGTATCCAGGGCCGGCCGAGGATCATATTATAGTTAGTTTCCCGATCTATAATATAAAACTCAGTCAGGATTGTTTTAGGTCCTAAGGTGACCGGTAGTATTATAGTTCCTATCGATGTGGCTTTAAGGCTATCGTAGCCTCTCAAGGTATTTCGTGTAGTAGAGCAGTTTGTTTCTCCATATCCCAATTTTTGGAGAAAGAGAAAGGGACTATGTTAACCGCTTGCAGCCCCATCGTCAACCATTGCATGTTTTACATAGTTATTATAAACCCATACTTGCAAGTGTAAGGGTTGGATCACCTCGGCGTGCGATCTCAAAGCATCTGTAGGCATTTTACTTATTTCGAATATGAATTCAACATCCTATCTCATCTGTCCAGGAGGATAAACATCAAAGTCTATATGATTTACTTGTGTGTTTCGGGTGGTGGAGTGATATTAATTAAATGACCTAAACCTAACGCCTCTAAAGAGCAGCCGTGAGGGGAATTCTTTAGTAAATCAAGGAATGAAATATGCGAGAAGGTTTTTGTTAGATCATTAATTAGATCGTAAGCACCCATAGGTTTTGCTACGGTTTCTTTGGATGTTATCCGTTTCCAAGCGAGTGGCTTGGACTTGGTTGAGAGAAATATTCTCGTGTTCTTGTAATTGCTTTAAGGTAATTCGAGTCTAATTCTACTAATCCAACTACCTTAGGTCGTGGTTGACTTCTACAGGGTACGACTAATGGATTTAAGCGAGTCGAGGCCTCGTGATCGTTGTTTCCTATTATTGCACCTTTGTTTGTTCCAACGTTGGTTTCAACTTATCGCTATCATGATTTGGGAGTGGATCATTAAAGATCTTGAGAGGGGCATTCCCGGGGAAACTGCCCTTGCGAAGGTACTTGGTTGATGACATGGGATCTGCTTAAGAACATATCCATAAAAATTGTTTTTGTTCTTGGCAAGCGTTGCATGAATTTGTTGTAATCACGACACGTTCTAGTGTCATGACCCCAATTTTATGGAAACCACAATAAGAATTGGGGTTGTAATTCCGCGTTTTGTTGGTTTGGTGTGTATTGTGGCCTAAAATTCCGATCAAACTGTTGCCTATTAGGACTAAAGTTTTGTTGTTCTGGTTTTGACTTTGGTTTTGATAACCAAAGGAGTTTTGGCTAGTCCTTGCATGGGATTTCGTCGTTGTTGTTGTTGTGGATTATTAAAATCCACCATATTGATCGTCGGGGTAAAATTGTTGTTTCTTTGGTTGTTTGTTTGTGACGGAGTATTAACAACATTTACCCTCTTGGGCTGGTCGGTTACCCCATCCGTTGTTACCCCACGATTTTTGTTAAGGATTTTGGGTCCTTGATTGATGCTTGTGGTGGTTGTAGTATTTTGAGTAGAGGTGATTAACCTCCCGTTTGCTCCATACGTCTTACGGACCACTATCTATCGCTGCTGATCAATTCGTAGAGCGCTCTCAAGTACTTCATCATAAGTCCTTAGTGGGAACTTCCCGGACTTCTTCCTTCACTTCTCTGCTAAGAGAATGAAGGAATAAATCTTATAGCTCCATCTCGATCCATGTTTGGAGCGCTTGCCGAGGAATAAAGGACTGTGCACCACCTTTGGATGAAATGGGCGACAGATTCGTTATGTTCTTGCTTGATGTGCAAGAACTCCCGATTCTGTCCTTAATAGTTTGTTCATGTCGAAGGCTTTGATGAACTCGCATACACGAGTTGTTTGAATGAATGTATGGAAGCTTGGGTATTCTCAGTAATACCAATCGAGGGAAATGCCTTCCAGGTGTTTTGGGGAATATTTTAGCAACAACCCCATCCCATGGGAGTAGTTCTCGAATGGTCATAGCGTAAGCTTTGATATGCGCATTTGGATCTCCTTCTCCTTTGTATTTGGGCAAATCGGGAAGAGGCCTTGGAAGCATAACGCTTCGTATGGTGAAATCTAAGGCTCCTTTAAATATTCTCGAATAAGTCCCTATCGCATACGCCTCAACCATTGATGGTGTCTGCATTGAGGAGGCGGTGGCGGAATGGGTTATTGATATGGTGTAATGTACGCGTTAGCGGGGCATAAGGCAACCCACGTATTTGAGTAAACATGTGGGGATGAGTACATATCCCTTGTGGTGATTTGGAAGTACATGTTTAAGTACGAAGGTGTACTATCCAGGGAATGGATTGCTCTTTGTACTGGACCAGGGAGGAACAGTGCTAGTGATAGTGGGTCTAGTTGGCACTTGTTGTGAATATTCGAGGAGTCATACCTAACGTGCCTACTCACGTGAGGAGATCTACTTGGCTAGGATGGTGCGGAGGATTGGAACTCCCTGTTTGTATGAATCTCGAATTTTGACTTTCTTGGGCAAGTTCTAATCCTCTAACCTTTTCTATTAGAGTTGAAATGACTTCGTTCGGTGAAGCCACGATATCGTGCCTTCGTGGCGTTTGTTGTATAACATGGCTTTGCGGAGGTATGTGATATCCTGCTATGAACTGATCACTATCCTGCCAAGCATCTCTGAGAGTATTTTCCATACGTGATGGCATAGGGGAATTTTCTTGAGGAGAGAACTCGGGCTGTATCTGCAAAGTTCCTACAGGTGGGTACATGCCTTGAGAGCGTTGTTCACTCCTAGGATAATGTATTGAGTACTCGTCATCTAGAACTGAGTATGGATCTGACTGTCTACTAATAGGTGGTCTGAGTAATACCTGAGGAGATGAAGCAGACTCTCCAGTTAATGTCATATTGTTCGAGCCTGAAGGCTCTGTTTGTGTTTGAGCAAGTTGCTCCAACCCCTCTGTTTGGAAGGATGAGTTATATCTAGTCCTTGGTGTTTGTGTTGACAACTGATTAGTTGAATAGTTGTCGCCCCACATTGAGAGTGAGGGTGATGACTGCCTATTCTGTTGGGCGTAGTATGCCTCAAGACCCAAGAGGGGTCTGCCGTATGCATCGAATCCCGACATATTTGGGGGTATATGAATACCCGCAGAATAATGGGAAGGAGCGAAGGTGATTTGGAGAAGATGAAACTTCTCAAAGAGAAGGTGAAAGAATTGTTTGTTTCACGTCGGGTTCACCAATTTTGTACGTTGAAAAGTGACATAATGAGCTTGAAGTATCAACAAGTAACTTGTTTGCACTCCGACCTCCCGAGGTCGTGCAAGACCAAGACGGTGTGGATAGAATCCAATCGCAGGAAAACTAGTTAGACTCTTAATATTTACGGTCCCGTTATGGTCATATGGGAGATCAAGTTCGATCCCTAAACGTATCTAGTATCATAAGCTTTTAAATAGTAATGTTTAGAACCAACAGGTTGTGTGATTTTTCTGAATATTTATAGTGCATTCTCGCAACTTGGATTCTTAAAGTTAGGTATCTATATCTACTACAAGGGTGTCTCAATCCTACCTCATGTGGAACTAAAGGATCACACCCAAATGTTTGTTCTCTTCGAGCCCTTCTATCATGTGGGTATTTTCTAGGTAATCTGTAGTTTGGCTGATTTGACCAAAACAGATATGCTTGGTCGTCTTCGATGTTTAACCCTCTGATTCGTGTCCCGAACTGTTGGAAGTCCATTTGTTGTTTGGAAGACTTGATCCTAAGGTTTTGGTCAATGGCTTATGCCACTACGGTATTGGGTCAGCACCCCCGGTATGGCTCGAAAATGTATTCCACTGGGCTCCCTAGGTCCCGTAATTGTCATGCAAAAGCAGTAATGAAACAAACTATAATAAAGTAAAACTAAGTGCACTTCTAGCATATATAATTTCTTTTTGTATTTTTCGCAATTTATAAGAAAGCAATATATTTAAAATATTTAGAATTGACAACTAAACTAATAACGTAAAACAAACAAAATAGCCGAGTGTAGCTATTTGTCTGTAATGCGATTTTGTATATCTATTCTAAACAACGAAATAACTAATCTATTAATGCAAGATTCTCGATCCTACCTCAGAAGTGAGGAATGAATCATAGTTTCTAAACTATCAATCCCCACAACCTCCCGGCAATATCGAGAATGGAAATAACCTGAAATAAAATGATTAACTACTTTATTTGATAAGTTCTAACTAAAACTTTGAAAGATGGAACCCGGATTTCGGCAGAGGCAAGCTGGTGAACTGGATTGTGTGTGTTCTTGTCCCCTCAAGATGGATGATCTCTTCGCTCTTTGTGCTCACGTGAATCTAAGAAAAGCGTGGAATGCTTGCATCAGGAATAGATATTTGGATCAATGGACAGCCTTAATGCGTATGCACAGAATAGAATGCGGATAGGAGAGGGATAGCACAAGAGTACAGAGCTTGGCCTATGCAATTCTAAGCGGGTCTCATCCGAATCATGCAACAAAAGCGTCCGTAACCCGAAACTAGCTCCAGTATGAAGAAAAACCTACAACTTTAATGGCTGCCTGGACTATTCTACTCCAAAACAATAATATATTGCACAAGTTGGATCGTGGCTTCACCAGGGAGAACACAAAGCTAAAACAAACCACGCAACAAACTATGCTACCAATCCTAAGCAAACTAAAGGACCACAAAGACTCGAAAACATGAAAGTTGGAGTGAAAATGGTGGCCCAAATAATGCTTGCACTTGCACAAGTTGGATATGTGGCTTACCAAGCAACACAATACTAAAAAAGCACTCAATGAGAAAACTAAGAATCCTAAGCAAAGGAAAACTAAATCACAGAATGTTAACAAATTCAAAAGCAAACTTTGGAGCAAAATTCGCAGGAGGCCATTTGCATTTGTGTGCACAAACCATGCATTTATAGGAATCCAAACATCCAAAAATCAAATCCAAACCGAACTCCTAAACATTAAACAAAAGAAAAACACTATTCCGGGGACCAAAAACATTAATGCATGCTCAAGTCGGCAAGAAAAGATATTGGTGAGTCGTGATATTTCACGCGGGTCGCGTCACAAAAGAATCTCCCCTGAAAACGCACACATTGTTGACCGCCGCCTCGCTGAGTGGTGGTTTGAGGACCGCCGCCTTTTTCAGTGGCGGCGGTTTCTGTCACAGTCAAGACCAAAAAGCCAAGAAAAGAGGGAAAATAGGGAAAACAAAGCACGTTGGGGCTAAGCGGGCATGCGGGATGTTAACGCATATTTGTAAAGCTTCTCTGATCCCGAACACCTTGCGAAGAGACCAGTATCATCATTGGGGCACTTATTACAGTGATCCGCAAAGATAAGATACCTTACAATTTTGGGTACGTCTAATTACCCAAGGTGATAAATTAAGTTAGTAAGATTTAATGAAAACAACTTCCTTCATAGGCCTAAAAAGAACATCATGGAGATCACACTATGAAAATGAATAGATTAGGGTGTCAATGTGTACATATTAGTAAGAAAATTTGTCGGGTTGACAAACTCGTGGATTTCTTGCCAATGCTCTGGGAATCTCAATCCTCTACTTAACCGATGAAGTTGCCGATGTATGTGCATGCACATGAAAAAATGGATTTATGTGGTGGCATTTCAATCGGGGATCCAACAGGGGCACTCCACCGACCCTACGTGACAAAGATATCAATCTATTCGTTAGGGAAAGGGATTGATAAAAGAGGTAGGAGAACTAATGTTTCAGGTAGAAAATTAGATTCCTACACACACACTAGTTAGAAACTTCATCACATGCATTCATGAGAAGAAACAACCCTGCAAATAGTAACAAGACCAAATAGAATTTATTGACCACAAAGTATCAAGAAACCCCTTAGTCAAAGAAAGCTAGAAACTCCTTGTATTGATTGCTCAAACCAAAGTTGTACATAGTGGAGAAATAGAGGAAATTTGAGAATGAGGGGAATGGAAGAATTTGGCTATCTCCTTTGTCCTCTCAAGGTAGAATGCACTCTTGAGTCTACAAGATCAATCACCAACCCTTTGAAATGGGAATAGCGTTACAATTTATAGAAGGAGAGGTGACTTATCGTCTTCCTCATGACCCTCCATATGCCTTATTTCCAACTTTAGACTATTCATATTCCTTTAAATTATTAAGTCCCTTTTATAAAATCAAGGTGACTTAATTTCCATTATGTTTCTAAAGTCACTTTTAGGTGACTTAAAGGCATATCAAAAAGTGAAAATCCAATGAAGAGTTAGAACATTGAAGAGAAAGAGTTTGTCATATGAAGAGCGAAGAGAGAGATATATAAGAGAAAAAGAAGAAGAAGAATTATGTCGAAGGATGAGTTACTACATAGTGGACTTGGCTCCATTCTCTTCGATTGTTCTCCACCGTGTAATCCCGAGAAAGCTTCCTGACCCATCCAATTTTGCTTCATATCTCCCTTATAAAAATCAACTTACTATTTTTAGTAAGTATGAGAAATCAAGTCCCCGATCTTCAATTAGATGTTGCGGCTTAGTTTTCCTCTTTCTCCCTATGTTCCTCATTCCTTCTAGATCAAATTTCTATTTTTAATCAGGTGCTCGAGGGCCCACTTACTATTTTTAGTAAGTGCCAAAATGTCCGTTCTGGTGAATTCTCAGTTGTAGTGCACCTCCAATGTCTTCGTCTTCTTCACAGGTTCTTTTATCGATGACTTTCCCAAAATAGTAGTTCCTATGTAGTAGACCTACTATTTTTAGAAAGTTTTCCTCTAGGATTTGGATTGACATGGAACAAATTTTTTTGATATGGGTTTTTTCCCAATATCCTCCCTCTGAAATTTCGGGCCCACCCGCTTAATAGTCTAGGATATTTTAAAGTTTTAATTTTTAGACCTGGCAGTGCTTCTGGGTATGGCAGCCATTAATGGACCTCAAAATTATAGGTCTTTTTTTCTCCTCTATTTGTGAATAAAATTATATTTTTATGTGGTTTTTTTCTTTTGGTGCTTCACGTGTGATCTTACTTTAATCTGACAACCGGTTTGACGGGAAATCACACTTCTTTCTTTGTTGAGCCGAAAGGAGATTTCTTTGTTGTGGATGCTCTATCACATGTGATGGGAGTTTTAAGGTGTCTTCTTGATGGAATTTGGTATAGGAATGATTAGAAAAATATATCTTGTTGTTTCGTGCATCCGTTTGGGAAATTTCTTCCACTTCTCGTTTCATGGCTATGGAGTTTTCTCTGTTTTCTCCTTTTGTGCTTTGTGCTTCTCCTTCTATGTTTGATGAGGATTCCTTATGGGGCCTTAATATTTATATGTAGTCATGGTTGGAGACATTATGTGGCCATGGCAGAGATGTTTTAGAGCAACAATGGTGGACCGGGTGTTTAGACAAACATGCACGGAACCATGGCAAGGTATGAAACTCTGAGGGAGAAATGAGGGGAAAGAAATGGCTAAGTGCCATATTTGAATACTCAAAACTTGCATAGATGGAGGGCCTGGGTGAATTTTTATGTCCCTGATTTCCTTTACCTTAGGGACATGAGGGACATAAATTTCCACGGTGGTCAAGGCGATGCCATGTGTCCTCGATCCGATGGCAGGGGATTTGCTTGAAAAATGCAGGAATGAAGGGGAAAAAAGTCGGTCACATGGGTATCCAAATGACTCCCATAGGGGATGGGCATATTTTTTTATGTCTTATGTCCCCCATCTTAGGTACATAAGGGACATCACTTTCCATGGTTGTCCTAGAGGTGACACGTGGCACTTGATCCAATGATAGGGAATGGATGCTCCAAAAAATGCACCTGGGGCTGAAACTTGGTCACGTGGTGTCCACATGACTACCCATAGAGCCTAGGCACATTTTTCAAGGTATTATGTCCCCCAACTCAAGTTTATAATGGACATAAAATTCCACGGTAGTCTTGGAGCTGACACGTGGTGCCCGATCCGACGACAGGGAATGCATGCTCCAAATAAGCACTTGGGGGTTGAACTGTCAAGTCTGGAGGTCACATGAGGGTCCAAGAGGTCACATGAGGGATGAGAGGGATTCAAGGGGGCTGGGAAAACTTTTCCAACCTTGATTTACCTAACCTTTGGGGACTCGAAAGACATAAAATCCCGCCAGCTATGGTGCTAACACATGTCCTCCCAAAATTTGGCTAAGTCTTGAACTTATAACACTTGTTGATAACTTGAGCTCAGATGGATTTTTTTGGAAAAATTTTATATGATCCTGACTGGAAATGGCCTTTAGAATCCAATTTTTTTGCATCATGTCTCTATTATTTCATTTGATCCCTAAAATTTTTTATTTTGATTTTTTACTCTACTTATGCACGATAAAAATCTGCCCTGGACACTGATGCAAAAGTGTTGTGAAAAATATTATACCACCATAATGTAGGTATTGGAATCATATTTCTTAAGATTTTTTTTTCTTCTAACTCCATCTGGAGCTCCTGGAATCTTCTTTCAAGCCAAGCAATAAGCTGTTTTAGGCTTGTGTACCGCTAGGCTTATGAACCTTCATTTTTACTCAAACTACTCCAAGTATTTAAAAACTTCCCCAAACCTTCCAAAACCATTTCCATGATGTTTTAAGGTCTTCAATTCACCTCCATGTTGAATATTACCCTTTTTTTCCGCTCCAGGGTGGTTGGTCCAGTCCTGGGAAGGCCAGTGATAGCCCTTCCCAATACTACCAAAAGATAGCATCTTTTTAGAATTCCTAAAATCACCTAGGGGGAATGGATAGACTTTCCTAAATCACCTAGGGGATAAATTTTACATCAAATAAGGGGTGACCAGACTGAATTGGATTTGACTTGGGGTGCCTAGGAATGATAAAACATGAAAATTTCAGCACATGGGTATAGTTGTCGTGCTTGAAATTTTCAATTTCCCTATTACACATTTACACAACAACAGCTGGATCTAGCTTGGGGACATGACATAGACTGAGCATAGTGAATACATGACATGGGAATCCAAAATCTCATTTTTAGACCATATAATTTGTTGACCAGTGCCTTATCCATTGGGCCCAAGTCATATACAACATCTAGAAAGGAAGATTATAAGGAAACACACACACACACACAAAATGAAGGAAAGGAAACACATGACACAAAACAAGAAAGGAAACACACACAACAGAAAGGGAAACAAACCTATCAATCACCTATGGTACAAGGCGAGGTAGAACCTGCTTTCACTGAAACACTTTTCATTTCTCAAAAGTTACCCCTAAAGAGGTAACACCGAATGATGATGTTTTACAAAGCCATTGATTTTGAGTTCCGTAAAGTAGCCTCCTTCCTCAAATTCTTATGAAAGACAAGTGATTTCACAATTTTCTAGGTACATTTTAGGGGTGAGTCCACATGAACTTCTTGATGCTCAGGTCCTTGCTTAGAAATTTCATTGCCTTCATGTTCTTTGAAATCGGTTTCATAATGCTAGTTTCCTTCCATGTTTATCCATATAGCTGATTCTCCATCAAACATCTCATCGCTGCCCCAATGCTAATTTTCATTCCAATTCCTTTGATATTCTAAGTTACTTTCTTTCCCAATTCTATGCTCATTGACATCTCCTCCATGAGAAACATTAGATTCCTCCCTTATCCCTACTCCACTGTGAAGTGCTTGAGTACTGATGGAAGGATTGGATGCGGCCTCATACTTGTCTTGTATGTCTATGGCACAAGTGAAGAGATCAAGAATCAGCTCAGGGTCTTCCGCAACTTCTATTGTATCCAATAGTTCTTGCATAGAGATCTGCTTCATTATTTCTTGTAGTTCCTCTTTATTTTTCAGCTCAAGGCAACTACCTGGAGGGATTACCTCATCATCTTGGGAATCGCTGCACTCTAACAATCCTTCATCAAAAAGAGATTCATCTTCAGAGGCCTCAAAACTCCTTGCTTCAATTTATTTGTCATGGAAAGAGTCTTCATCTTCAAATGGGAAAGAAAATATCTCCATTTCATTATTACATCCATCAATCATTAGCTCAGAGTGGCATCATATTTTTCATATTGATTTATCTCAATGTGGCCAACCTTCACACTGGTTAAGGCTTCCAAATCAGCTTCATGCTTGTCTTACAGATTTGTGGCTTGTATCAGGAGCTCGAGGCTGAGCTCAGGATCTTCAGTTTCTTCTGCGGCTCTAAGCATTTCTTGTACAAACATTTCTTTCTCATTGCTCGAGGGCTCATTATAGACTAGCTTGGTCTCTTCCTAGGTGACATGATCAAGGGAGTCCTCATCTTCAAATGGGAATGTGAAAATGTCTTCATCACAGATAAGAACATAAGCTGATTTTTCTTTTTGAAAATCATCAAGAACCATCTCCTCTTCTTCATGGTTTGCATCATCTAGCAATTTGGGGCTGCCTCTTATGACTCGAATATCCTCACTCCTTCAAAATACAAATCTCTCGGGAAGGAATTTCTAACCCTATCAAGGTGGGAATATCTTCTTCCTCCTTGGTTTCACCAAGTGATTCATCCGCTTGGTATTTTGGTACAAAATGTTAGCCGGGCTTCCAGACTTTTTGCACTTGTGTACCTCATCTTATTTTCTGAAGTAATTTCTCCATGACTCCCTTTACTAGTATGGTTGCAAAAGACCAATTCATCTAAATTTTCTCTCCCAACTCTCAAAAAAAAATTTCTACTCAACAACATTCTAAACGAGGGGACATGGCGTTTATTGCCAAAATCATCACTGAAACTTTCTTGTCTAGAAATCTGGCGAGAGCCACTTGTGCATCTTTGACCTTCCCTACAAGTGAGACCTTTTTTTATTCCAAAGAGTAAAAAGAGCCACTAGGTGGAGTCATTGTAAGTTTAAGAGCCTTGGTGACCTTCAAAGGCATCACGTTTTCTGAGGCACCAAAATCTATTATGCAATTGTTCAGTACATATTCTCCAATAAGAAGGGAGACGTAGAAAGGTTCAAATTTATCAGTCTTGATGCACTCTGAGAGAAAGAATGTTCGTGAGGGAGGTGTAGGTGAGTTTGGTAGCATGCCTTTGGAAATATTGGGTGTTAGACTACCACTCCTAATATATCGGATGAACCTCTCAAATTGTTAGGATGAGTCCACAAATATTCAATTTCAGTAATCTGCACTTTGGCCTTGTTTGCATATTCTATGAATTCAAAGGGAGAAGATGCGGAAAAGGGGGGTGAAGGGACTGATTTTGGAGTTTGGATAGGATTAGGAGTAGGATTTGATGTTTGAGGAATGGATGGTATTTTGAAAGGCACACTAGGAGCTTTCAAGGAATTAGATTTTGTAGGAGCAGATTTAGATTTAGACTTGGAAGAGACATCATAAGAATTACTTGGGATTATGGATGTCTTCTTACTTGTTACAGGATTAGGCTCCAACAATGCATAATTCATGGAAGATGGAAGTGGGGATCCTCGACTGGTTATTTTATTGTGGAGTCACCACAAGATGATCATTGAAATGTAATTACTTGTATGAATATGATCATAAGCAGCAATATAACACCAATGAACATAATAATTTAGATAAATGATCTCAATGTGCAATAATAATAGCTTAGACACTTTGAGGGGGCAACCTCCAAACTAGACAATAAGCCTCAAATGCTGAATATGGTAATCAACTATTACCTACTAACCCCTATATGTACTAATCATGTGCTATGGCCAACACCAAGGCCAACCCACTAATGAAAATATAACATATATGAAAGAGATACATCATGATAAGAAGTTATGATAGCCACAAGTTGGCTATATACATCTAATGTAAGATATATGATTAAGGGTGTAGCATGCCCCTCCCTTTGAAACAACATTGTCCCCAATGTTGAGAAGATCTAGATGTTGCTGCAGAAATTTACATCCTCCCAAGTTGTGTCTTCATTGTCTATATTTTTCCACTTGATCAAATACTCAGTGATGACCCTTGTCCTCAATCACTTAGTGCATGTTTGAAGGATGCATTCTAGTTCCAAGATGATTCTACCCTCTTCATCAAGCTTGGGTGACATTGTTTGGGTTGATAATGTATGTCTAATTACCTTCTTTAAGCAAGATACATGGAAGACTGGATGAGTTCGAGTAGCCGGAGGAAGTTCCAAGTTTGTATGCTACATTGCCAATATTTTGTAACACTTGATAAGGACCATAATAATTATGTGAAAGCTTATTATCCTTTTTCTATTGTTTCAAGGACATTTGCTTATATGGTTGTAAACACACAAAAACTTAATCACAAACTTCAAAATGTCTTTCACCGCGATGTTGGTTTTCCCCGCCGCTTCATGTGGTTTTTGTGACATGGCCAAATTCTCCCTAAGACTAGAAATCACCTCTTGTTGGTGTTGAATATGTTCAACTACTCAAACCTTTGGATGGATTCTCAAAGATGAAGTGATAGATGGTGGATGGTACCTATATAATGCCAAGAAAGGAAACAATTTAGATGAAGTATGAAAGGAGGTGTTATACCACCATTCTCGCTACAATGCAGTAACTATGGACCCATCTCACTTGTTTATATGAGGTAAAACAATGAAGATATCCCTCCAAGAACTTGTTTACCACCTTTGTTTTCCCATCATAATAGGTATGATAAGAGGAACTTTGAGCTAGTTGTGTGCCCAAGCATGAGAGTAGGTCAGTCCAAAAATTACTAGTAAAGATAGGGTCTCGATCACTTACTATAATCTTTGGTGTCCCATGAGCTTCGAATTGTATCTCCGAATGTCGTTGCTAATGTACTCACAACAAATGGATGTGATAAAGCACAAAAATGGGAATATTTGGTGAGTCTATCCACCACCACCATGATTACATTTTTACCTTCGATTTAGGCAATCCTATGATGAAGTCCATGGACACCTCTTCCCACCTCCGCTAGGAATAGATAGAGGTTGTAAAAAGACATAGCGACTTAATTGTTTCACCCTTATTTTGCTGACAAACCATGTATTCTCGCCACAAAATTTTGGACATCTCCTTTTACTCCTTCCCAAAAAAAAATCATGCTTGATTTGATGATAAGTCTTTAAGAAGCTTAATGAACCCCTCACCGGAGAAGCATGGAGCTCGAGATAGAACCTTATTTTTAAGGATTGAATTCTTACATAGATATAATCTATCTTTATACCATAAAACATCTCCTTTTCATACAAATTTTTTTGACATGCTTGGATCTTGTTGAGATTCTGAATGAGATTTTGTGTACTGGGTCATTTTTCCATTCGATTCAATCCTCATGTAATCTGATATATGGCACACAATAATGCCTAGGAAGATTCATCCTTCCAAGATAAAGCATCAATAACTACATTCTCTTTCCCTTCTTGTATATTATCTCAAAATCATACCCCAACATTTTTTAGACCCATTTTTGTTGTTCTTCTAATGATAAATGTTTCTCTAAGAAGTATTTCAAACTATTATGATATGTCTTTATTTTGAAATTTTTCCAATTAGATATGGTCTCCATTGCTTCACCGCATGAAGTATTGTTAACATTTATTTCTCATAAATGGTTTAGAGATATTATTACCTTTGAATTAATGGATCTCAAAGGCAATGGGTCACCCTTCTTGCATGAGTACTACCCCATACCATACCCTAAAGCATCACATTCAACAATGAATGTTTTTGAAAAATCGAGGGGTGGCTAGAACTCGAGTGGTGAACATGGCCTCCTTCAACTTCTCAAAGGCCATAGTAGCTTACTCATTCCAATGGAAAGATTCCTTATTTAATAAAGTTGTGAGTGGTTCTAAATGCTGCCATAATTCCTTACAAATCTATGATAATAACTCGTAAGCCCCAAAAATCCTCGAGTTTTTTTAGGTTTTTGGAACCTTCCATTCAAGCATGGATTTTATCTTGTTAGATCCACTTCAACACCTTCATAAGAGACAATATGACCCAAATATTCAACATCCTTGACACCAAAAGAACACTTAGAAGGATTTGCATAAATTTGATGTTGTTCAAGAGTTTCCAACACCTTATTTACATGATGCAAGGTGTTCCTCCCATGTTTTACTATAGATTAATACATCATTAAAGAACACTAAAACAAACTTTAGAATAAATGGCTTAAATATGGAATTCATCAAGCTTTGATATGTAGAGGGTGCAATTGTTAGTCCAAAATGCATTACCAAGAACTCATAGTGTCCTTCATGTGTCCTGAAGGATATTTTATGAATATCTTCATCCCCGATTCTAATCGATGATATCTAGAATGAAGATCAAGATTTGTAAAGTAAACAACACCATGTAACTAATCTAACAAAGCATCAATTACAGGAATAGGAAACTTATCTTTAACGTGTGTACTTATTGAGTTCCATGTAACTGGACACATGCGCCAATTGTCATCTTTTTTCTGTGCCATCACTACAGAGAAGAGTAAGCACTTTGACTATGATGAATAATTCATTCTTCTATCATCTCTTAAACTATCTTCTCAATCTCACTCTTTACATATAGGGATACCTATAAGGTTTGATGTTGGGTGGTTCAATCCCTAGTACTAGCCGTGGATGGCATGGTCATGGTCTCTTTTCGGCAACTGCACTTGGGCATTTCTCCAAACACCACTGAGTGCTCATCTATAACTGCTTGCATATCTGTCAGGTATAAATGTATTGGAATGATGTGCTTCCAATGAAAATAGTTGTGCCACAAACCCTTCTACACCCTTTCTAAGAAATTTTTGCATCTGATGAGAACTTACCATCTATGGGGACTTTGCTCTTAGTCCTTTTAGTTTAAAAGTCCTCCCTTCTAATTGAAATTGCATGAATAACTCTTGGAAATTCAGTTCAATGGTTCCCAAGGTGGTAAGCCATTGAACTCCTAACGCAATGTTTGATTCTCCCATGGAAATGGCATACATATTGCTAGTTAGCAAGTAATCTCCCATGGCAAGATTAATGTTATGGTGAACAACTAAATGTTTTCCCATCAGCGATCATGACTTGACATTCTAGAGCTGGATAAACAAAGTAGTTCAAGTGTGATGCCCATTAAAACAACCCACTTGAGACCCAAGAAACAACCTAGGGTTAGTTAGAAAATTAAGGAATAATTTTATTTTTTATTAGAAGTGTCCACAACCAAGTTGCAAGACAACAGTTGGCCCTATTAGGTTCTGGAACAATTCTAAATTACTAGAACATATTTTTCCTTCATTAACAAATAACAAGTTCACATGGTTCAAATTTTGGGGTTAGAAGTTTTAGTTAGGTTCAGGTAGAAATTCCCATTGGATAGTAATTTTTATCACCTTTCCAAAGTTTGATATAAAGAAGTCCTCCTAACTCCTTCAAGAACTCAAGATATGAGCAAGCGGACCTTAGGGGTCAAATTTTTCCCCAAGGGGACACGTGTCAAGCAGGGGTGAAAGGAAAATTTTGGGTTGGCGGGTCGCAGGGCGGCATTTGGAATTTTTCCTTGCATGGGAGAAATTTCCCATTTGCACCACACCTCCATGGGTCCCAAGGGACACGTGGCGGCTCCTGATCCAAGTGGAAAAAGGTGAGAGAAGGGCGGAGCGGCGGGGTTAATTGGACATTTCACCAAAGGGGGAGAAAAGCCAATTTGGCCTCCATGCACCCATGGGTCCACCAGGGACACATGGTACTCCATCATTCACCATGGGGAGAAGAGAGACAAGTGGAGCAGTGGGGAGATTTGGTGAATTTTGCCAAAGGGGGAGATAAGGAAGAAAATTGACACACGGGTCCGCACGTGGCGAAAGGATATTCTCTGAGGCAGGGCGGGAGTGCGGGGCCATGGAAGGTTTAAGGGAAATTTTCCCAAACAAACCTCAAAGGAAAAAGGTCACGCTGGTTCCACCTCCACCAACACACCATGCTACCATGTGCCAAATGCGGCGTTAAAAGGTAAAATTTTCCAAAATTTTAAAAAGGTCCTAAGGAAAAAATAATGCCATGCCTCCACCATCTGTCACTTGAGGACACGTGGCAGCCTCTAATTGGTTATGAGATGGTGGAGAAAAATTCAAAAAAATCCAATGCAAAATTTTCAAATTTTTTTCTAAGGGTAATTTTAACGGGAAGTTTTCGAGCCATGGGAACTGTGAGGAAAATTTTCCCAAATTTTCCTGCCAAGGTAGAAAAATTCAAAGTGCCATAACTTTATCTAGAAAGCTGGGATTGGGAAAACGAGGAATTTCTGGAAATATCTCGATGCCCTTTATACACAAATATCATAAATTTTACTTTTTGATAAAAATTAAAGGTCAATTTTACAAAACGATTTGTAGGATTTTAAAATCCAATTGGTAATTTCCAACTTCTAAATTTGATTAAATTGGATCTCCTCCTTCACTCAACATGTCAAACAGACATGGAGGATTTCTCTAGGAAGGATTTAGAATGTTTTAGGGAAGTAAATTTGTTCAATTTCTTCAAGTTGCATTTTTCCAACAAATGACAGAAAAACGATTGTTAGAGGAATTGGATTCGATTTTGCATTAATTTAACTTGTCTTCTTAAGTGTTCTTTGTCAATTTGAGTTCATTTATGATACAACATACTAAATTTTAACATCTCCAAGTTGATTAATGTGTGCAGGTCCGAACTGTACATTTTTATTAAAATTAATTGTCAGTTTTAAGTTTGTAACAAAAATCCCATTTCTAGAAATTTGTTTATCAAATTCATCCTTCAAATGTGGCATTTCATTCCTAAACTAGTCCAATACATTCAGTTGTTTATAAACAAAACATTTCAAAGCTAAATTACAAATCTGATTTCCACTTTAATATATTTCAAAAAGAAACAATGCAATATAATTCCCTCATTTGTATTTCTTCTTCTTTCAATTTTCAAACACAGATTCCGAACACAATTTAACATTCCATTTTTTCAACCCAACAATGCAATGAGAAGTAAACTTGCAATTCTTTATTAATTCAAAAGGAGAAACATATTTACATTCTTTCATTCCTTGATTGCAATAAAAATAAATTATATTTATTTATTTTCCATGTACAGAGCAGAATGTAAATATATTTCACACTTTAAATAAACACTTTCAATCCAATTACAACATCTTTTCTTCACAATACAAATGTTAAAATTTCATCCACTTCAAGTGGGAAAGGTTACAAATGAATATGTTTTCACAAGGGACAGTCAAACTATATTTTTCCTTTTCTCCAGGACAACAACATGCACATTTTCTCCTTCTCCAAGTTGATCACAACAAAAGAGGGGGAAAGGAAATGCTCTCCACCCAACCAAGACATTCAATGAAATGGGAATCCTTCCTTCATCATTGGCCCCGATCCCCAACCAAAAATTGATACTAGATGCAATTCAACCCATGGCAACAACTGGCTTCCACAACACAACATTCTTTGAAACATGCACATTTCAATATAAAACATAGTTCAACACAAAACAGTAGTTCACAACTGCAATTAAAAACATTCCAATCAAAACTCAGGCTTGATCATGCAAGCCAAAGGAGCAAGGTCTATGGGGGAAGCTACTTATGCCTCCCAATTGGGAATTGGGCATCCACCAGAACAAACCACCAATAAATTTCACCACACATATCCTTATGCCCCCACAAATCCTCCTTATGCCCCCCACATATTTCCTTATGCCCCCACAAAGTAAGAAATGCAAGCTATTTATTTTCCATGGTGGATCCCAAACCCAAACTCCCTCCACAAAATTCTGATGCCAATGGCATTCCTTATGCCCCCCACATGGATTCCCCATAGCCTTCTCCTACACCATCCCTAAGGCAGTCTACCCAACCACCAACAAAATAAATCAAAGCATGCACCATTCACACAACTCAACAAGAAAATGACAGCATAAAAGGAGAGTTAAATTCCTACCTCTCCATGGTTACTTTTATTTCCAACAACAAGCTTCAAATACCAATAACACAGTTCAAAACCATAATGCCAAGTATCAAGGTATCTCCAAATTTCTCCAAAATCCACAAGAGCTCCATACATAGAAAAATGCGCCCCTGAAGGAAGAATGTAAAAAGGTTCAACAACCCAAAACAAGAAAAGATTTTGAATTATATAGATGAGGGAGAGAAGACGATGATGTGGATCCATGTAGGATGCCACATCACACATCCTCCAATTCAAACACAAAAGAAAAAATCCATTCTCCCAAGCACAATAAAGAGGTGGGTGAAAATATGACAAGTTACTTGCACACTCCAAAAATCCCACACCTCAAGGGACAACAAAATAAATAAAATGTAAGAGAGTGCAATTAAAAACATGCAACATGATTAATAAAATTCATTATAAAAGTCACAAATCACTTCTCCAACCATAAGTATGGTTGGTAAATTAAATTTAGAGGCATGAGACAAGTTTTACTTGTCCCACAAGCCTCCAAAAATAGCCCCCAAGGACAAATTCGAATTTTTCATGGAGGTGGAGTATTTCATACTCCAAAACTAACTTACACAACTTACACATCCCTTACATAATTACTACAAAGAACCAAAAACTCTTATAATTACTTTCCCATATCCCAATTTAATTTATTTAAATTTTAATCAAATGATTCTCACATTAATTCTATCACAATTTTAATTAATTAAAAGAAACACATCACAAATAAAATACATACAACAATAGTAAAAAAATTAACCACATTAATAAAATACACAACCCCATGGTCACATGTAAAGGTGATCCCCCCATGGGAATCCCTAACAAAACAACACACACACACAAAACAAGTTGCCATGGTGACCTTGTCGAATTCACCTAGAATTCCATTGTGGTTGGTCTCCGATCCCCGATGTTTTTGTTGTGATATTTTTAACCTATAAAATACAAATACCTCCTTCGGCCTCGTGGCCATATCAGAACATCCAACATGATATATAAATGAATCACAACAACATCGAAGTAACAACTACATCAATTACATTTTTAATCAACAACTATATCATCATCAAATAATATCCATTTTCTAGATCAACTCATAATATCCAAATCACATGTCTGAACAACATCCATAAAACATCCATGTCAAATAATATATCATCATCCACATATAAGGTGTCTCTAATAATCATCAGGCATCATAATCAAATCAAGATCAACAATAATCCATGATCAATGTCTAACAGCATACTAAATCAAAACATAATAATGTCTATAATGTAATCATAGTATCAAAATAGGTATCCAAAAGGTGTCAAAGGGAAGTGGGCACTACATCAAGCATCGCCAACTTATGATGGTGAAATTGTGAGTACTTCCCGAATCAATAAATTGTTACTCCACTATTTTTTTAATAATCCAACTACTTTAAGATTTTGGGGAGTGCTAATTCCAGAAAATGTGCATGGCATGATATTGTTGGTTGGGATTTGATAATTTCTCCTCCTGGCTCTACCTCTTCATCTTCTTCATTTTTTTCTTCTTCAATAGGTCCCTCAATGTAGAACAACTTCTTTTCAAGACACTTATGTCCTGGTCCAAATTTGTTGTCACAATTAAAACATAACCCTTTGGCTCTCTTTTCTTCAATTTGTGTGTAAACAATGCCAAGGGAATGATGGTGGAAGGGTGCTATGATCTCTGATATTACTAACAATTTGTTTCCTACTGGAAAGAAATTTTTCCTCTTCCCTACGTGCCATGATCATAGAGTCTAAAACCTTATGAGAATTAAACATACACACCTCAGTCTCAATTTGTTCTTTAAAACCCCAAGAAATAAGTCATTAAAATTATCTTCAGGAATATTTTCCACCCACAAGGAAAGGTTCTAGAATTGATGGATGTAATCTTTGACCATTCTTGTTTATCCGAGCTTTGCTAATTGGATCAAATAATTCTTTGATACACTAGAACTATAGTGCAATTGCAACTCTTCATCAATACCATCCATGTAACATTGAGGCCACTCTTTTTCCTTTGAGCACATAACCATTGATACCGAATGAATTGGTCGGGTTCAAGATGTTAGCATAATTTAGCATAGGCATATTTATTGCATTGTCTTTTATTTAATAATGTGCAACATGTGCACTCTAGTCTAGTGACTTGCATTCAATATTGTTATGTTGGATAACATTAAATATTAGTATTAGTAGTAATTACATGTGCATGTGAGATGGGTATTATCATCTCATAGTTGGTGTAGTCTCTTTAGGGTGTCATGTCTATCCATATGAGGTTGTCTAATGTCTATAAATATTACAACTCTTGCATTGTAATGTAATCTGATTTCATGATCAATAATATTTGTGAGGCTTTCATCCCTCTTTGGTCATTGCAATCTTATTCTATTCTATCATTAGGTATCTAAGTTATACCATTATTATCATTTGGTATCAGAGCAGGTTCTATCCAAGCAAGGTTGAAGAGGAGTACTATTGGAGAGGATCCATTGGAGAAGAAGATCTGCATCAAATGAGAGCCATTGAAGCATCCCGCAGCCTCCATTCCTCCCAAGCATCCATCAACTAAAATTTGACCTATCCACTTATTTGGAAGGTAAAATTTTTTTATTAGTCATTGGCATAGCCAATTGATCTAACATATTGGTGGAATATTTCAGATTTGGAGATCTTAAAAAAAAAAAAAAGGAGAAAGATCTTGGAAAAAATTGTAGATCTAAAAAAAAAAAAAAAAAGATTTGTGAAAAAAAGAGATCTTAAAAAAAAAAAGGAGAGAGATCTTGAAAAAATTTCAAATCAAAAAAAAAAAAAATCAGATCTAAAAGTGGAGGTGTGAAGAATTCGGGAGCAAAGGTTGAAGCAGTCCCGTCAACAAAATTCCAGCAGATAGCTCTTAGAAAAAAGGACGTAACTTTTTCATACAATGTCAGATTTATGTGATTTTTTTAATTCTAGAAAGATAAGAAAGAGACGCACAACTTTGCAGTTTACATCATCTTCAAATTCGGCCTCTACATGTGACGAAAAGTCTGTATAAGTTGGATCATTTTTTTTCAAAAAAATCAGATCTAGCTGGTAAATTGGTAAGATCTCAAAAAATAAGATTGAGATTCTTCTGAAATTTTGTGGGTTTCAATAAAAATGTTGTATGATACTTTTTCAAAATTTTAGAAAAACCCAGATCACGGTTTGTGAGAAAAGGTGAAAACAATATTCAGATTGTTTGTTTGGATCTTGGGAACAAACAGGTCAGCGGTTCAATTCCCACTCTCTCCATATTTTTTCTTAAATTATTTTTAGAAAATTTGGAGAAATTAATAAATTTTAGGAGATTTACAAATTTAGAATCTCACCAAACACATTTAGAGCCACCAATAAATTTAGCGGAAAAACACCTATTGGGGTAAAAAATATTTTTGGCCTAAATTGTGTATTTGTGATTCTAACCCTTTTTGTAAAGAGGGGGACACAAAAACTTCATTTCAATGTAATTTTGGAGTATTTGTACTAATATTGGTGAATAAAGTGAAAAAAAAAGGGTACAAATTTTTTATTTTATGTTTGGTTCTATCACACGAGATCTTTGATCTCATAGCAGCATTCGGTATATACGGTGCCTCTGGGAAGTGCTTATGGGTGATGCCGTCGCAAATACTACTGCACTTAACACCTAACATAGCTGCCTAAATGTCGTCTGGGCATCGACCCTATAAAATTGACGGGGAGTAATAAGGACACAATACACACACATTTGAGCCCTCCCATCCATTTGTGCTTGCACAAACCCCTCTCCGTACTGTCTAAGTACCATGTACTAAATTCTTTCACGTGCGTTAACACCTCTTTCCGTACTGATGGGTATATTGAAAGGGTGATCTTCTTCCACGTACCGATGGGTATATCGGAAGGGAGCATATATAGAAAGGTTTGGTATATCGGCCTGATGGTATATTGAGAGGGAGACCATAAACCTGGAGTGATAAGAGCCTTACCCTTTGTCAGAAATTCAGAGTTTCAGAAATTCAAATTATAGAAATGGGTGCACAAGCACCAAAGTTCTTCTTGCCAGATTCACAACTGCTTAGAGGAGACAACTATGCTGCATGGAAACCAAAGATCAAGGTGTTACTTGAGTTTGAAGACCTATGGACAGTTGTAGATGGACAAACAACAAGATCACTTGATGATGGAAGACAACAAGTTCAATTTGACAGGGCCAATCAAAAGGCCAAGTTGATCATCTTGTTTAGTGTAATGAGATGATGTGCAACCCCACATTAGAGATGCCACATCAGCCAAGGATGCATGGGATAAGTTGAGCACAGTCTATGAGGCAAAGAACAAGAATGCCATCCTCAACCTACTATCACAACTGCATACTCTCAAGTTCAAGCACAATGAGAAGGTTGAAGTTTTTTTGAGATGAGTTGCTACTTTGAGGGCATCTCTATTGGCATTGGGAAAAGAGATAAGTGATGAAGACCTCGTACCAATTGTGTTGCGAGCACTTCCTCCTTCCTATAGAATCTTTGTGACAACTATCAATATGAGTGAACACACAGTCACCTTTGAGAAGTTGGTCAATCTACTCCAACAAGAAGAGGCAATGAACAACAAAGATCATGAAGATGAGCAAGCACTATCTTCCAATCATAAAGGAAAGGAGATTTCAGTTCACAAGAAGCAAAGTTGCAATAGAGTGGGGACATGACATCAAATATTTTTGGTACAATTCCTACAAAAAGGGTTCATCAAGCAATTCAAAACCCAATAACCATCAGGGTAACAATAATTCAAATAAAGGGAAGTCCAACAACAACAACAATTAAGGGCAGAAAAATGGTAATTAGTAAAGAAAACCCAAACAACAAGGGTACATTGCTGAACATGAGGATGATTCAGATGAAGGACACCACATGTATTCTACTCAATTTGATGAAGAAACCAAGTCCACACAAGATATCTAGTATGTTGACTCGGGTGCAACTCGACACATGACTGGACGCAAGGATTGGTTCTACACACTGTGTGACTCACCTAACAAGAACCATGTGTCATTAGGTGATGACTCATCATACAGTGTCAAGGGGATTGGAAACATTTCACTACCTCTTGGAAAGCATGACTACAAAATCACAAATGTATTGTATGTACCTGGGTTGACCAAGAATTTGCTATCAGTTAGTCAACTCCTTGATCACAACTTGAAGTTAGATTTTGACAGTAATAATGGAGAAAAAGTGTGCTTGATAAGAGATAAGTCAAGAGGTTCCAAGATTGTAGCAAGAGCCTCCAATGTGGGACGCATGTTCCAACTTGATTTTGTCCACAAGGATGATCAAGCTCTAGTGGCCAAAGACACACAATCTGCAGAACTATGGCATCACAGATATGGTCACATCAGTTTTGGCTATCTCCAAACACTTCAAAAGGGAAACATGGTGAAAGGATTGCCTACACTCAAGCACAACACTGACAAGTGTCACAATTGCCTAGCTGGAAAGCAACACAGAGTACCCTTCCAAAAGAACACATATAGAGCTAAGGGAAAGCTTGATTTGGTGCACACCGATCTTTGTGGGCCCATGCAACCAAGTCATTCTGGATGTCAATACTTCATGCTTTGTGTTGATGACTACTCAAGAAATATGTGGATATATTGTCTAAGAAACAAGAGTCAAGCCTTTGAGACATTTCAGAAGTTCAAAGCACTTGTTGAGAATGAAGTTGGTCGCAAGATCAAAACTCTCCGCTCAGATCGAGGGGGGGAATTCACAAGCAATGAGTTCAAGACTTACCTGGAAGCTCATGGGATTCGTAGACAAATGCCTCCTACTCACACACCACAACAGAATGGTATAGTTGAGAGAAGGAATCGTACTATCATGGAAATGGTGCGATGTATGATTGACGACTCAGGTTTAACAAAGACATTTTGGGCAGAAGCTGTAAGAACTACAGTCTATTTGTTGAACAGAGTGCCCACAATAGCTCTTGAAGGAGTGACACCTCAAGAAGCATGGTCAAATCGGAAACCATCAATTGCACACCTAAGAGTATTTGGGTGTAAAGCTAGCATGCACATACCCAAGAAGAACAGGAACAAGTTGGATATGAAAGCTGAGAAACTGATATTCATTGGATATAGTGAAGAAGCACTTGGGTACAGATTATGGGATCCGAAAGCAAAGAAAGTATACACAAGTAGGGATGTTGAGTTCTTTGAGAAGAAACAAGCAGATGCTCCACTCAACGACTCAACAAACATGCAGAATACACCTCTTGTGAAGACAGAATTTGATGTTCCCACTGAAGATGACAGTGATGAATTGGATGATGGTGAAAACTTGGATCCACCACAATCCAATGGAATAACTAAGAAGTTACCTAAATGGTATACTCAATTAATAAGAGATGTAAATTTGGATGAAGCACCTAGCACATCATCTAATCTTGGACCTCGAACTCGCAGTCAAGCTCGTGAAGAGGTCAATTATGCCCTAATGAGCAGATTTGTTGAAACAGTTGAGCCATCTACAATTCAGGAAGCCCTACAATCAAAATCTTGGAAAGATGCCATGGATTCAGAGTATCAGTCAGTGATGAAGAACAACACATGGCAACTTGTCGACCTTCCACCAGGGAAGAAACCCATTGGATGCAGATGGATATTCAAGACTAAGTACAAATCAGATGGGACTATTGACAAGTATAAAGCAAGGCTTGTAGCAAAGGGGTATGCACAACAAGAAGGCATTGATTATGAGGAGACATTTGCTCCCACAGCCAAGATCAAGACAATCAGGATGATCTTTTCTCTAGCTGCACAATTTGGTTGGAAAGTCCACCAAATGGATGTGAAAAGTGCCTTTCTTAATGGAGATTTGCAAGAATAAGTCTATATGACTCAACCAAAGGGTTATGTAATACCAGGAAAAGAGATGATGGTATGCAGACTCATAAAATCTCTATATGGCCTAAAACAGGCACCCCGGGCATGGTACATCAAAATTGATGAGCATCTCATAAGTCATGGATTCGAAAGGAATCCTTATGACCCCAATCTCTACCTCAAAAAGAAAGGGGGGAGATTGTCATTGTGGTTGTTTATGTCGATGATCTAGTCATTATAGGCAGTTTTGTGAAGATGATCGATGCAACAAAGAAGGATTTTAATCGATCGTTCGACATGATAGATCTCGGGCTCATGCACTATTGTCTTGGGTTGGAAGTATGGCAAAAAGAGAATCATATCTTTGTGTCGCAGTTGAAATACACCAAGAAAACGCTTGAGAAATTTAGGATGATGGATTGCACTCCTATTGCTACACCTATGGAAGCGAGACTTCAGTTATCTCATTCCGATCCATCACCACCGGTGAATGCAACTCTCTATCGGCAGTTGATCGGGAGTCTCATTTACCTAACATATACTAGACATATTAGCTTCATAGTCATCTATTTATCATGCTTCATGTAAGAACCAAAAATATGTCTTTGGGAAAGTAAAGCAAAGAGAATACTAAGATATCTAAAGGGCACAACACTTCTTGTCTAGAGTACAAGAACGATAACTTCTTCTCGACAGATATTCATATTCGAGATCATGAAACATGGATGATAGAAATCAACATCAAGCTTCATCTTCTTTATGGATCTGGATCGATATCATGGGGAAGCAAGAAACAAAACTTTGTTTTCGCTCTTCTATAGAAAGAGTATCGATGCAGGTGAGTCGTTTATGAAGCAATATGGCTACGCCAAATACCGGAAGGAATTGGTCTACCACAACAAAAATCTACTCCAAGATATGTTGATAATGAAGGAGTTCTAAAGATTGTTCGCAATCCAAGATTTCATGAGAGAACCGTACGCCGGAAAAGTGACAAAGTAGCGTGAGAATCGACAAGTAACTCTTTTCGCGCACTCCGACCTCCCGAGGTCGTGCCGAGCAACCTGGTGGGGGTAGAATAATGTGCCGACAAGCTAGTTAGGCAATCTAATGTCTTCGACACGCACTAATGGTATTTGCAAATCTAAGGCAAAGAAGGCCCTTCTTACTTGGACTGGTGTGATAGATCGATCAGCGAGGATGACTGCTCGAAGGCTCCAATCAATATCGAGCTCTGGCGTGATTCGATCTATGGGCTGCGGAATACGTGGGAAGTGACCTGGGATTGTTTCGTATATATCTCCTGATAAGGTCATATGGCGGACAATGAAAATAGTCGACTCTATGGACGATTTTCTGACCTAGTCCAAAATTCTCTAGCTTCGTTTGGTGCTATATCTAGTAAGGACATTTGTTCGAAGCGATGATAGGTGGAAGTGGGGTGGACTGAAATACTAATGTGCGTAGGCCGGTGTCATATCTAAGCTCGACTTGTGGATTCGTTGGGTGTGGGATCGGGGATCACAACCATAGACTCTTGGTTGTTGCGGTCCCGTTATGGTCATACGGGAGATCAAGTTCTGATCCCTAGTATCCAGTAGTCGTAAGCCTTTTCAGCTTCTACGTTTAGAATCAGCAATTGTGCGATTTTCTCAGAATACCTCACAGGTGTTCTAGCGACTTGGATTCTTAAGCTGGTATCTATATCTACTAGGGTGTCTCCAGTGTCTGGCTGTGGAACTAAAGGATCGCACCCGAATATTTGTTCTTTTTCAAATCCTTCTGAAGTCATGCGGATGTTTTCTAGGATAACCGTAGTTTGGCTGATTTGACCAAAACAGATGTGCTTGGTCGTCTTCGATATTTAACCCTCTCAAGCGTGACTGATCATTTGGAAGTCTCGTTGTTGTTTGGAAGACTTGTATCCTAAGGTTTTGGTCAATATCGATTATTGCCACTACGGTATTGGGCTGGGGGCACAATTGGCTCGAAAATGTATTCCTGGGCTCCCTAGGTCCCGTAATTGTCATCTGTGATAATGAAACAAACTATGATAAAGTAAAACTAAGTGTACTTCTAACATATATAATTTCTTTTTGTATTTTACGGCAATTTATAAGAAAGCAACTATTTAAAATATTTAGAATTGACAACTAAACTAACAACGTAAAACAAACAAAATAGCCGAGTGTAGCTATTTGTCTGTGCAATTTCGTACATCTATTCTAAACAATGAAATAACTAATCTATCTGCAAGATTCTCGATCCTACCTCAGAAGTGAGGAATGAATCATAGTTTCTCAGAAACTATCAATCCCCACAACCTCCCTGGCAATATCGAGAATGGAAATAACTGAAATAAAACGATTAACTACTTTATTTGATAAGTTCTAACTATAACTTTGAAAGATGGAACCTGGATTTCGCAGAACAGTGGCGAATCCGACGGTGTGTATGTTCTTGTCCCCTCAGTATGATCTCCACGTTCTTTGTGCTCACGTGAATCCAGAAAAGCGTGAAATGCTTGCATCAACAGGAATAAGTATTTGGATCAATGGACAGCCTTCAAAATGCAGACAGAATAGAATGCGGATAGGAGAGGGATAGCACAAGAGTACAGAGCTTGGCCTATGCAATTCCTAGCGGGGTCTACTGCGAATCATGCAACAAAGAGCGTCCAGAACCTGAGACTAGCCTGTATGAAGAGCAAAACCTGCAACTTTAATGGCTACCTAGACCGTTCTACTCCAAAACAATAATGCTGTCTGCACAAGTTGGGTCTGTGGCTTACCAACAGTAACATAAAGCTAAAACAAACCTGCAATAAACTGTTCTACCAATCCTGAGCAAACTAAAACGACCATGGTACTGAAAACATGAAGATTGGATTGAAAATGGTGGCCCAAATGATGTTTGCACTTGCACAAGTTGGATATGTGGCTTACCAGCTGCAATACAAAACTAACCAAGGCACTCAATGGAAAACTAGAAACCTAAGCAAAGGAAAACTAAATCTCTTAACAAGAAATTTTAAACAAACTTTGGAGAAAAATTCGAACTAAAATCGGGGCCATTTGCATGTGCACAAACCATGCATTTATAGGAATCCAAACATGCAAAGATCAAATCCAAAGTGAACTCCTAAACATTAAACAAAAAGAAAAACACTATTCCAGGGGACCAAAAACATTAATGCAAGCTTAAGTCGGAAAGAAAAGCTGGTGAGTCGTTGATCTTTGCGTGCGTCCAAAAGCACATTACGGAAAGCGCGCAGGACCGCCGCCCGCTCGGGCGGCGGTTCTGGACCGCCGCCCTGTAGGGAGGCGGTCACAAGACCGCCGCTTGAGCAAGGCGGCGGTTTCCTTGAAGACCAAAAGCCAAGAAAAGAGGAAAAATAGGAAAACAAAAGCATATGGGGCTAAGCGGGATGTTAACGCATACTCCGAGGGCTTTTCCGGATCCCGAACACCTTGCGAGGAGACCTGTATCATCATTGGGGCACTTATTACACCGTTCCGCAGTACAGTACCTTACAATTTTGGGTACGTACATATTGCCCCCTCGGAGAAGCGTTTTAGCCATGAAGAGGCATAAAACGGTGGGTCCGAGCATGGCCGTCCCGAAATGGGAAGTGAGAAATTATACCTTACACGCCCGTGTGTTGAAATGACGCCGCCCTAAAATTCCCGCTACCTGCAAAATGAAAAGAGCACTCAAATGCAGATAGATACAATAATTTGAAAAATAAACGTTAAAATAATAGAGAAAGAGGACGTACCGTTTGTGCGAGGATAGAAACTTACCTCCGTCGGCGCTCCGAACCTGCGAAAAAGTCATTTTAAAACGAAACAGAACGATATATATATGAAAGTGGGCCCATTTTCCTATTCATTTGCGCGAGTCGATTTGATTGATTTTGAGCTCTGGGACCCACGGTGACGGTTTCTTACGCGAGTAGAGTCAAAACATCCGTAGTGAGATAGAGATCATGCCTCCACGAGCGGAACACCGACCTCAGCGATCACAGGTTGGTTTTCTTCCATTTTGTGTTTTTCCCCTTTCAATTTTAAAATGCTAAATTCTTTGCAATGGGGGGGCTATTTTCGAAAATGTTTGGTTTAAAGGGTCCACCTAGGGGGGGCGCCTACTGGGTAGGCTTTGTTTTTAGTTAAAATGGTCATTTTTCACTTTTTTGGGACTTTTTAGGTTTAAAAACCCGCGCGGGTTTTCGGACCGCGACCGCCGCCCCGGACAGGGCGGCGGTTACACGACCGCCGCCTTGTACAGGGCGGCGGTCACGAGACCGCCGCCCTTAAGGCGGCGGTTACAAAACCGCCCCCCTGCTCAGGGCGGCGGTTTTGCACAGAATGCACAAGAACCTTACTTAAAAGCTTTTACTTGTATTTTTAGCATTTGTACGTGTTTTTACGCTTCTCTTGATGTTGTTTAGATACTAACTTACTCTTCCTTGTGTGTTTTTGGGTGTATGTAGGCAAAAGAGGAGTACATTAGATGGAGCCGGGAGAGAGAGTGTGTTGGCTGCCGGGGTTTTGGATGCCCTCTCAGCAGATGAGGAGGACACATTGCAGAGGGCCGGTATATTACGTTTGTCGCGTGTGCCCCACGTTGCTCCATCCAGTCAGATTCTTTGTGACCTATTTTCATATTGGGACGCGGATCGGAACACCTTCCGACTGCCAGGGGTCCGTGGTGAGTGGACCATCACTTTGGAGGATGTTTATCGCATCCTGGGGGTCCCGATCATCGGGAGGAGACTCACACTGGAGACAGCTGGGTCCAGAGCACAGATTGCACAGTGGGCAGGTTATATGGGGGATGCAGCTATTTCCACGGGGCCAAAGAAGGGAGTGAGAGTTAGATCCATTCCTTCTTTGCCCATCCCCGTATTTCGTCAGGCCATCATGGGGATCCTTGCCTCGAGACTGATCGGGGACAAGGGAGGGGATACATTGTTATCTTTGCTGGGCCCCATCATTGCACAGATAGAGGGACATGGCCGGAAATACGCCTGGGGCGCAGACATTTTGGGGACCACCTACCATGACTTATACAGGGTGGTCCGATTGCAGGGACAGTCTTTGAGCCACCCCACTCTAGTCATGAGTTGGGTGTATGAGCGTTTCATTCCGTATGGCAGAGGCGTGGCGGTGGCAGATCCCGGGGCGGTGAGGGCAGCCCGATGGTCAGGTATGTCAGTGCTCAGAGCACCTCACCAGCCAGTAGCCACCCTTACCACGGCAGACATGGAGGCTACACCGTACCAGCTTATGGCCGGTATATGGGGAGAGGAGACTACGACATTGATCTCTTGCTCCACCACAGGGCAGGTTATTGATCGTGTGGGCCGGGTAGAGGTACATCCCTTCAGCAGGGTTCCTCAGCAGTTTGGCCTCCCCTACGCGGCTATGCTTCCTCCAGTAGCACCCGTTTATAGATCAGTCCGAGAGGCTAGAGGGGGGCCTAGAGGCCGTGGTTGGACAGTGATTACCCCTGGCATTCCTATTGCAGCCAGAGGGATAGTTCGGGCCAGAGGGAGAGCTGGTGCGCCTCGGGCACCATTACTTGGTGCTGCGAGTCGCTGCTCATAGCGGTGGCGACCCATAGATATTGACTCATTCCCGATTCGAGGAGCACACGAGAGGAGGGTCGGAGGAGCGAGACGGATGAGAGCGATCTGAGTGGCATGATACTCAGGACATTTTGCGGGCAGAGAGAGAGGAGGAGAGTGCAGAGAGAGAGACCGTGGCCTCTGAGGAGCCACTCTCCCGAGGTCATGGTGGAGACGATGAGTCCGTTGCGGGGCGCCATGTTGCCCCAACTACAGGAGTAGCTCCTCAGTCGGCAGCGGCATCAGCAGCAGGTGCTGGCCCTGGCGACCCATCTTGGAGGCCTGGCGATCCGAGTAAGTTATCTTCTCCTCCTTTCAATGCTTGTTTTGTTTTAGGATTTGTTTTCGAATGTTAACTCTCCTTATATTTGCATTGTGTATACTTTAATCTTTTGCCTAGTTTCTAATTTGTTTTTCTTTCTTTGCTTTGCAGAGACTGTTGATGAGTGGCGGGATCTAATCCGTAGGGTTTGCGTCGATTCTTTGATGATCCCTATGGATAAGACCCGTACGGAGTTATCCGTGGATGCCGGAGAGCCCTCAGCAGCCGGCAGGCATACTGACGTCTTCGCTCCCGTTTGGCATGTGGCCAAGATGGTGTCAACTCTCCGTACAGAGTTGGCAGGCTATAGGACAGCCGAGCGTCTTATGAGGAGCCGCTCTCATGGCGAGACCACGACTGCCCCTAGGGACCCTGAGCCCTCCGTCCATTCAGAGCGCCAGCGCAGCCGGAGTCCTAGGCGAGGGCGCGCACCTTCAGCGGGATCGCGCAGGGGTTGAGAGGCCACTTGGCTCTCTATATTTGTAGTTACATTCTTTTGTGTATTACGGGCTCTTTGAGCGTTTTGACCATGCCTAGCGCATGATGGCATTGTATATAAACTTGATTTATTTATATATATGCGTCGGTTTTGGATCAAAACTTGTCATTTGTATTCTACTTTCTTTATTTCCAACTGTTTTGTGTATACTACGATGTATGTTTTATATGCTTTCTAGAATGTATGCAATGGAAAACAGATGGTGCAAATGTTTGTTTTCTTTTTGTGTTTCATGATGCTGATACATGATATTGTAGATATATTGTGATCTTAAATCTTAGCTTCTGTGAGCAATTTTGGATATCTCATGATTTGTTTTGGCAAAGTGATGAAAATAACCAGTATGATGAACAGATTAACTTGCCCCACTCCTAACTCCACGCAACTAGTAAGATGCGAGGGCTCATCACCAAGAGCCGAGAAGGCGCAAGTTATGAAATATGGTGAAATGATAGTGATAAAAAATAAAGTGAAGCTTTGGTGGAACCAAGTTAAGAACTACAAGCTTACTCTACCCGAATGACTTCATAGTTTTGGGTGCGACTTGCTTTGCGGTTTATCCAGGACTTAGACCCGTAGATGGCCACATAGTAGACAAAATATGGGTTTTTAGGATTTTTAACTCTCTTGGAATTTTGAACATCGATTCATTCATTTATTGACTCAAAGTTTGAATTGATTGTTTTATGACTTTTTAACATTCACTTTGTTTAAAGGACCCCCTACACTTTGCCCCATGCTACTGTAAGAAGCATGGGTTTATCACCGTGGGCAAGGCATAGGCGAGTAAGGGCATTTCCATCCTTTCCCAACCCTACGTCACTAGTAAGAGAGCCTTGCAAGCTCATCACCGAAGGTTGGTGGGGGCAAGGAAATGTGTAAAATAAAATTTTTTGTTTCAATCACTTCTTGACTTGTCTATCCGAGTAAAGCTGTCAAGTATATGCTTATTTCCAAAGAGATGCGTATATATGGGATAGATGTGACACCATGAAGCTTCTAGAGCACGGACCATATGCAAGACACCTATCCTAAGAAGAAATCAAAGCGAGAACAAACTTGCGAGATCTTGGTATGGTTACCATTAGGACTTCGTCATGTCGAATTTGTTTGATAAAAGATTCTGAAGTGATTTGATAATGTTAAAGATGGAGAGATATGATTAAAGAACTTTATGCCAGAAACATCACGAGTTTGAAATAAATTGCTTTTGAGAATAGATTCCTTGATCACAATTTGTGTAAGAACAAGTGGACAAAATGATCCTAATTTGTATGAAAATGCAATGTAGATAGTTATATAGGCAGCGTTAGCTGCTTACGCGTAGAAACGCTTGAGGTGGAGAGAATTGACTGTTTCGCCAAACTCCTCACCTTCTAGCGTACATAAGAGGTATGCACCATTTCCGTAGTCTTTTGTGACTCGGTATGGGCCCAACCATTTGGGCCGGAATTTCCTTCCTTCGCCAGTCTTCTTGTCGATCCGGCTGTCTAACCTTAGAACTAGGTCACCTTCGTATATGTCACGTTCATAGACCTTCTTGTTGTACTGCCGGCACATCCGGTCGGCATAGACTCTATGTCGTTGTTCAGCATTTAACCTAGTTTCATCGAGGCTTTCTAATTGAGAAAGACGCGCTTCTCTGTAAGCATCCTCATCCAGAATCCCTTGTAGCGAAATGCGGAGACTGGGGATTTCAACTTCGAGTGGGAGAACTGCTTCTGACCCAAATACCAGTGAGAAAGGAGTTGCTCCTGTCGGAGTTCTTATTGAAGTTCGATGGGCCCACAAGGCCGGATATAACTTTAAATGCCAATCCCGCTTGTTTTCTTTCACTGTTTTAAGGAGAATGGCTTTCAGTGTTTTATTTGTTGCTTCAGCCTGCCCATTGGCTTGGGGATAGTACAAGGAGGCCGTATGATGGCTGATTTTAAATTTGTTGCATAATTCACGAACCTCTTCATTTTTAAAAGAAGTTCCATTATCTGAGATAATGATTTGCGGGATACCGTACCTGCAAATGATTTGGTTCAAAATGAACTTAGCGATTACAGAACCAGGTACAGTTGTAAGAGGCATGGCCTCTACCCATTTAGTGAAATATTCAGTGGCCGTGATTATAAAATTGTGGCCGTCTGTGGACGAGGGAGAGAATTTCCCTATCAAATCTAGGCCCCATGTAGAAAAGGGCCATGGAGTAACGATTGGTTGCAAAGCTTGTGCCGGCATGTGGATCTCATGAGAGAACTCCTGACATTTATGACACCTGCGTACAAACTCTATTGTGTCATGTTCTAGAGTGGGCCAGAAATAGCCCATTCGATGTATTTTTCGAGCGGTGGCATGGCCACCGAAGTGGCCTCCACATATACCGCTATGGGATTCATGGAGAATCTTCTTGGACTCTTCTGTGTCGACACACCTTAAGAGCATCCCATCGAATGCTTTCCGATAGAGGACTTGCTCTATAATGACGTATTTAGTTACGACAATACGTAACCGTCTTCTTTGTTGAGGTGTAGCTCCTTCTGGGTACTTATGGTCCATGATATAACTAATAATATCAGCGTACCAAGGGCACTCAGATATAGCAGGTCGGGTTTCGACGTAGTAAACACATTCATCTGGAAAGTCTAAGTCTACTAAATCGCCTCCGTCTAGCGGGTTATCAGCTAACCAATCTGCAATGATTTGTCCTTTAACTGACTTCTGGTTTACAAAAGTTAATTCGAACTCTCCCATTAAGGTTATAAAACGTCCAGCTTTTTTGGACAAGGACCCTTGTGTGAGAAAAGTCCGTAAATGGTCCGTCTTTACTATGACCCTTGTCTCTTGATTTAGCATGTAGTGTCTTAGGCGTTTAGTAGCAAAGACTATGGCAAGACATTCTCGTTCCGCTTGTGTATAGCGCGTTTCGTAGTCGAGCAATGTTCGGCTAATGAAATAAATTGCACGCTCTCTCTTGTCATCGTCTTCTTGGGCTAGCATACAAGCTAACGAAACATCGGTAGCCCGTGAGTACAAAATTAAAGGGCGATCTAGCTTTGGTGGCATTAGCGTAGGCGGTGATAACAAGAAACGCTTGACAGCATCAAAAGCTTCATTGCAATCTTCAGTCCAATTAATGCTATAGTCCTTCTTGAGTAAATTGTTGATTGGATGAACGGCGAAGCTTAGATCTGGGATAAATCTCCGGATTGCACCCAACTTCCCGAGAAATGATCTGATTCCAGATTCACTCGAGGGTGGGACCATTTCGAGGACAGCCCGAATTTTGGCTGGATCAACATCGATCCCTCGTGATGATATGATGTAACCTAGGAGCTTTCCTCCTGTTACACCAAAGACGCATTTCTCCGGATTTAGCGTAACTCCGTATTCTATTAAACGTGAAAGAATGACGCGGAGTACTTCGGGATGGTCACAACGCTTCTTGGCCTTAGCCAACAAGTCATCTACGTAGGATTCCACGATTTTATGAATTAAATCGTGAAATATATAAGTCATATCATTTGGTATGTAGCACCCGCGTTTTTGAGACCGAAAGGCATGACAGCATAGCAATAGGTTCCCCAAGGAGTTATAAACGTGGTTTTAGCTTGATCTTGCTCGGATATTTTGATTTGATTGTATCCCGAGAATCCATCCATGAGAGACAAGAGTTCAAAACCTGCTGTTGCATCAACAATAACGTCTATGGATGGTAATGGGAAGTCATCCTTAGGGCAAGCTTTGTTGATGTCTCGGAAATCTATGCAAATGCGTATCTTTCCATTCTTCTTGAGAACGGGAACGATGTTGGATACCCATTGGGAGTAGTCAACTGGCTTGATGAATCCTACTTGAAGGAGTTTCATCACCTCCTCTTTTACCATGAGAGCTACTTTGGGTTTCATGGGTCTTGATTTCTGTTTAATAGGCTTTGCATCTGATCTAGTGACAAGGTTGTGCACCGCAATGTGGGGTGCGACTCCGGTCATCTCTTTGTAATTAAATGCAAATGCCTTCTGATGTTCTCACGAGAACCCGAGTATGTATCTCTACTTCCTCTGGGGTTAATGAAGAACCTAACTTTAAAACTCTTGGTTCATCTTCCGTTCCGATGTTGACATCGATTGTTTCTTCAATTAAAGAGGCATTACCCTCTTCGAACTCTGGTGGTGCCGGAGGTAGATCTATATCATCCCCGTTTTCCACCACGTATATATTAGGTTCTTTTTGCGAGGGAAGATTCGTTACGGGATTTCCGAAGTAGGAAGATGAATGCGGGATCAGGGATAAATCCAGCGTGTGATAGGAGAGATGTAATGCTGCAAGGGCATTTAAGTAATCCAAAGTAGCCGCATCATTTCCAACATGGTCTAGGATGGTAGATTCACTTCCGTTTGAAAGAGGATCCTTCATCGTTTTTATTAATGGTTCGTTACGAATGGATACCGTGAAATGAGTATCTTCTAGCTCATTGCTTGGAGTGAAGCGTGATGCCGAAGTTGCTATCGAATCGGCGAGAAGATTCTTCTCTCGTGGAATTGCTTCGATGGATATGAAGTTGAACGCTTTGCTTAAATCTAATACAGCGTTTTTGTAAAGTTGCAAGTGTTCGGCTTTAGTTTCATATACCACGAAACTTGGTTTGCAACTAATTGCGAGTCTCCTAAAACTACGATATTATCAATACCAATTCTTTTGGCTAAGGTAAGGCCAAGGAGGAGGGCTTCGTATTGGCGCCGTTGTTTGTACATTCAAAGTTTAATTTAAAAGAGAATGGGAGGACCTTCTCTTGGGCGAGGTAAAATTATACGCCCCCAGCTCCATAACGGCATTTAGCTCCATCGAAATGGAGAGTCAATACTTAGGTGGGAGTATGGATGTAGGTGTATCCGTTGTGTTTGCACACTCTACCTCTACCATACGAGAGATCTTCTGGCGGCAAGGAACCAACACCTAAGGAAAATCCTATGCCCTCTTGAATCGAATGGTAAGAATATTGGTGAATCTTGTTCTATTAATTCAATGATCTTGCAGTAGTCTCTAATGATACTGTCTCTTTAGTTTTACCTTTTGGAATTGTTTGGACTATGTTGGTAGTTTCAAGATCCGTTGTAGGTATCAACTTTTCCTCTGGCTTTGAGTCGGAGGGTTTGTTAAGTTGGTTTGTTGGCAGTTCGAATTCTGAGTGTACACCTGGTCTCTTCTTTAAATCAGCTAGGTGTACGTCAAATGGCTTTGGATCGCCTTTGGCTACAAATACCTTTCCCAGATGCAGGAATCTTACTTCTTGAAATAGCGTGGAAGGGATTGCCTTCATGCGGTGTATCCATGGTCGGCCGAGGATCATATTATAGTTAGTTTCCCGATCTATAATATAAAACTCAGTTAGGATTGTTTTAGGTCCTAAGGTGACTGGTAGTATTATAGTTCCTATCGATGTGGCTTTAAGGCTATCGTAGCCTCTCAAGGTATTTCGTGTAGTAGAACAGTTTGTTTCTCCATATCCAATTTTTGGAGAAAAGAGAAAGGGACTATGTTAACTGCAGCCCCGTCATCAACCATTGCCCGTTTTACATAGTTATTATAAACTTGTACTTGCAAGTGTAGGGCTGGATCGCCTCGGCGTGCGATCTCAGCATCTGTAGGCATTTTACTTATTTCGAATATGAATTCGACATCCCTCTCTGCTTGTCCCGGAGGATAAACATCAAAATCTATATGATTTACTTGTGCTTCTGGTGGTGGAGTGATACTAATTAAATGACCCAAACCTAACGCCTCTAAAAGAGCAGCCCTATGAGCAGGGGAATTCTTTAGTAAATCAAGGAATGAAATATGCGAGAAGGTTTTTGTTAGATCATTAATTAGATCGTAAGCACCCATAGGTTTTGCTATGGTTTGTTGGACATTATCTGCTTCCGGCAGATGGCTTGGACTTGATTGAGAGAAATATTCTCGTGTCCTTGTAATTGCTTCAACGGGTAAATCGGAATCTAACTCTACTAATCCAACTACCTTAGGTCGTGGTTGACTTCCTAGTTGTGGCGCGACCAACGGATTTAGCGAGGTTGAGGCCTCGTGATCGTTATTTCCTGTTATTACACCTTTGTTTGTTCCAGTTGGTTTTAACCTATCGCTATCATGATTTGGGAGTGGATCATTAAAGATCTTGAGAGGGGCATTCTGAGGGGAAACTGCCCCTGCGAAGGTATTTGTCGTTGGCGACGTAGGATCTGCTAAGAACATATCCATAAAAAATTGTTTTTGTTCATTTGGCAAGCGTTGCATGAATTTGTTGTAATCACGACACGTTCTAGTGTCATGCCCTTGAATTTTATGGAAACCACAATAAGAATTGGGATTATAATTCCCGTTTTGTTGGTTTGGTGTGTATTGTGGCCTAAAATTCCGGTCAAACTGTTGCCTATTAGGACCAAAGTTTTGGAATTGTTGTTTTTGGTTTTGACTTTGGTTTTGGTAACCAAATGAGTTTTGGCTTGGTCCTTGCATGGGATTTCGCCGTTGTTGTTGTGGATTATTAAAATCCACCGTATTGATCGTCGGGGTAAAATTGTTGTTTCTTTGGTTGTTTGTTTGCGACGGAGTATTAATGACATTTACCCTCTTGGGCTGGTCAGTTACCCCATCCGTTGTTACCCCACGATTTTTGTTGAGGATTTTGGGTCCTTGATTGACGTTTGTGGTGGTTGTAATATTTTGAGTAGAGGTGATTAACCTCCCGTTTGTTCCATACGTCTTACGGCCACTATCTATCGCTGCTTGATCAATTCGCAGAGCGCTCTCAAGTACTTCGTCATAAGTCCTTAGTGGGAACTTCTGGACTTCTTCCTTCACCTCTCTGCTAAGAGAATGAAGGAATAAATCGCATAGTTCCATCTGATCCATGTTTGGAGCGCTTGCCGAGGAATAAAGGACTGTGCGCCACCTTTGGATGAAATGGGTGACAGATTCGTTATGTTCTTGCTTGATGTGCAAGAACTCCCTGATTCCTGTCCTTAGTAGTTTGTTCATGTCGAAGGCTTTGATGAACTCAGACACGAGTTGTTTGAATGAATGTATGGAAGCCTCGGGTATTCTGTAATACCAATCAAGAGCAATGCCCTCCAATGTCTTAGGGAATATTTTAGCAACAACCCCATCCCATGGGAGTAATTCACGAATGGCTGTAGCATAAGCTTTGATATGCGCATTCGGATCTCCTTCTCCTTTGTATTTAGGCAAATCGGGAAGAGGCCTTGGAAGCATAACGCTTCGTATGGCGAAATCTAAGGGCTCTTTTAAATATTCTGAATAAGTCCCTATTGCATACGTCTCAACCATTGATGGTGCCTGTTGAGGAGGTGGTGGCGGAACGGGTTGTTGATATGGCGTAACGTACGCGTTAGCAGGGGCATAAGGCAATCCTTGTATTTGAGTAAACATGCCGGGGGATGAGTACAAATCCCCTTGTGGTGATTTGGAGTACATGTTTAAGTACGAAGGGGTACTATCCAGGAATGGATTGCTTTGCACTGGACCTAGAGGAACAGTACTGGCGATAGTGGGTCTAGTTGGTACTTGTTGTGAATATTGAGGAGTCATACCCAGTGTGCCTACTCCTGTGAGGAGATCCACTTGGCTAGGATGGTGCGGAGGATTGGAATTCCCTGTTTGTATGATTTTTGAATTTTGACTTGCTTGGGCAAGTTCTAATCCTCTAACCTTTTCCATTAGATTTGAAATGACTTCGTTTGGTGAAGCCATGATATCGTGCCTTGGTGGCGTTTGTTGTATGTCCCGGTGTTGTATAGGCATGTGATAGCCTGTCATGAACTGATTGCTATCTTGCCAAGTTTCTCCAAGAATATTTCCTGTAGAGGTATTTTCTTGAAAATGGGTCTCAGGTTGTACTTGTAAACCTCCTATAGGTGGGTACATACCCCGGGAGCGTTGTTCACTCCTAGGATAAGGTATTGATTGTCCATCATCCAAGACCAAGTATGGATCTGATTGTCTACTAATATGTGGTCTAAGTAACACCTGAGGAGATGAAGCAGATTCTCCAGTCAATGTCATATTGTTTGAGCCTGAAGGCTCTGTTTGTGTTTGAGCAATTTGCTCCAACCCCTCTGTTTGAAAGGACGAGTTATATCTAGTCCTTGGTGTTTGTGTTGACAATTGGTTAGTTGAATAGTTGTCGCCCCACATTGAGAGTGAGGGTGATGATTGCCTATTCTGTTGGGCGTAGTATGCCTCAAGACCCAAGAGGGGTCTGCCGTATGCATCGAATCCCGACATATTCGGGGTATATGAATACCGCGAGAATAATGGGAAGGAGCGAAGGTGATTTGGAGAAGATGAAACTTCTCAAAGAGAAGGTGAAAGAATTGCTTGTTTCACGTCGGGTTCACCAATTTTGTACGTCGGAAAAGTGACAGGCGAGCGTGAGAATCGACAAGTAACTCTTCTGCGTACCCGACCTCCCGAGGTCGTGCCGAGACAGCCGGTGGGGGTAGAATATGCTGACAAGCTAGTTAGGCAATCTAATGTCTTCGACACGCACTAATGGTATTTGCGAATCTAAGGCAAAGAAGGCCCTTCTTACTTGGACTGGTGTGATAGATCGATCAGCGAGGATGACTGCTCGAAGGCTCCAATCAATATCGAGCTCGGCGTGATTCGATCTATGGGGCTGCGGAATACGTGGGAAGTGACACGGGATTGTTTCGTATATATCTCGATAAGGTCATATGGCGGACAATGAAAATAGTCGACTCTATGGACGATTTTACGGCCTAGTCGAGAAATTCCCTAGCTTCGTTAGCTGCTATATCTAGTAAGGACAGTTGTTCGACGATGATAGGTGGAAGTGGGGTGGACTGAAATACTAATGTGCGTAGGCCAGTGTCTATATCTAACTGACTTGTGGATTCGTTGGGCTGTGGGATCTGCGGATCACAACCATAGACTCTTGGTTGTTGCGGTCCCGTTATGGTCATACGGGAGATCAAGTTCTGATCCCTAGTATCCAGTAGTCGTAAGCCTTTTCAGCTTCTACGTTTAGAATCAGCAATTGTGCGATTTTCTCAGAATACCTCACAGGTGTTCTAGCGACTTGGATTCTTAAGCTGGTATCTATATCTACTAGGGTGTCTCCAGCGTCTGGCTGTGGAACTAAAGGATCACACCCGAATATTTGTTCTTTTTCAAATCCTTCTACAGTCATGCGGATGTTTTCTAGGATAACTTTGTAGTTTGGCTGATTTGACCAAAAACAGATGTGCTTGGTCGTCTTCGATATTTAACCCTCTCAATTGTGACTGATACATTGGAAGTACTGTTGTTGTTTGGAAGACTTGTATCCTAAGGTTTTGGTCAATATCAGTTATTGCCACTACGGTATTGGGCTGGGGCACAATTGGCTCGAAAATGTATTCCCTGGGCTCCCTAGGTCCCGTAATTGTCATACAAAAGCAGTAATGAAACAAACTATGATAAAGTAAAAACTAAGTGTACTTCTAACATATATAATTTCTTTTTGTATTTTCTGGCAATTTATAAGAAAGCAGCTATTTAAAATATTTAGAATTGACAACTAAACTAACAACGTAAAACAAACAAAATAGCCGAGTGTAGCTATTTGTCTGTGCAATTTCGTACATCTATCCTAAACAATGAAATAACTAATCTATCTGCAAGATTCTCGATCCTACCTCAGAAGTGAGGAATGAATCATAGTTTCTCAGAAACTATCAATCCCCACAACCTCCCTGGCAATATCGAGAATGGAAATAACTGAAATAAAACGATTAACTACTTTATTTGATAAGTTCTAACTATAACTTTGAAAGATGGAACCTGGATTTCGCGAGAGCAGTGGCGAATCGGCGGTGTGTATGTTCTTGTCCCCTCAAAGTATGATCTCCACGTTCTTTGTGCTCACGTGAATCGAGAAAAGCGTGAAATGCTTGCATCAGCAGGAATAAGTATTTGGATCGATGGGACGGCCTTCAAAATGCGAGCGAGAAAGAATAGAATGCGGATAGGAGAGGGATAGCACAAGAGTACGAGCTTGGCCTATGCAATTCCTAGCGGGGTCTCTGTGAATCATGCATGCAAAGAGCGTCAGAACACGAGACTAGCTGTATGAAGAGCAAAACTTGCAACTTTAATGGCTACCTAGACCGTTCTACTCCAAAATAATAATCTTTATGCTGAAGTTGGAGTCTGTGGCTTACCAACAAGAATAACATAAAGCTAAAACAAACCTGCAATAAACATTCTACCAATCCTGAGCAAACTAAAACAGCCATGGTACTTTGAAAACATGAAGATTGGATTAAAAATGGTGGCCCAAATGATGTTTGCACTTGCACAAGTTGGATATGTGGCTTACCAGGCTGCAATACAAAACTAACCAAGGCACTCAATGGAAAACTAGAAACCTAAGCAAAGGAAAACTAAATCTCTTTGCAACAAGAAATTTTAAACAAACTTTGGAGCAAAATTCGAGAACTAAAATCGGGGGCCATTTGCATGTGCACAAACCATGCATTTATAGGAATCCAAACATGCAAAGATCAAATCCAAACTGAACTCCTAAACATTAAACAAAAAGAAAAACACTATTCAGGGGACCAAAAACATTAATGCAAGCTTAAGTCGGCAAGAAAAGTGGTGAGTCGTTGATCTTTGCGTGCGTTGGTCAAAAGCACGTTCTGGAAACGCAGCGCGGGACCGCCGCCCTACTGGGTGGCGGGGCACTGACCCGCCGCCTGTAGGAGGCGGCCACCAAGACCGCCGCCGCAGGGTGGCGGTGGTTCGCCATGAAGACCAAAAAGCCAAGAAAAGAGGAAAAATAGGGAAAACAAAGCATACGGGGCTAAGCGGGATGTTAACGCATATCCGTAAGGCTTTTCTCACGGATCCGAACACCTGCGAAGAGACGTATATCATCATTGGGGCACTTATTACACGTTCTGCAAAGACAAGATTACCTTTACAATTTTGGGTACGTATAAGAACCAAGATATTGAAGTAAGAGTTCCTTTCATACGTGAGCATGTCTTGAAGCACAACATACAGCTCCATTTACATGGCCCTACACCAACTGTAGGCAGTGAAGGCAGATGTTTTCACTAAGTCACTTGCACGTGACAAATTCACACTGTTCAGAGAGTTCCTCTCCACTTCATTGGAAACTATGCAAAATTAAGGGGGGGAATGTTAGCATAATTTAGCATAGGCATATTTATTGCATTTTATTGCATTGTCTTTTATTTAATAATGTGCAACATGTGCACTCTAGTCTAGTGACTTGCATTCAATATTGTTATGTTGGATAACATTCAATATTGGTATTAGTAGTAATTACATGTGCATGTGAGATGGGTCTTATCATCTCGTAGTTGGTGTCTGCTAGGGTGTCATGTCTATCCATATGAGGTTGTCTAATATCTATAAATATTATAGCTCTTGCATTGTAATGTAATCTGATTTCATGATCAATAATATTTGTGAGGCTTCGTCCCTCTTTGGTCATTGCAATCTTATTCTATTCTATCATTTGGTATCTAAGTTATACAATTATTATCACAAGATACAACGATGCCATGGTAACCTTTTTGTCGATGGAATCGATGAAGATCAAAGAAATTCTCCATCGGTTAATCCAATTGAGTGGATCCTTGTCATCAAACTTTCACATTTCTACTTTTGGAATCATGTTACGAGCTTGTCAGAGTGTTTGTATTTAGATTGGTCATGTTTGTAGATCTACCCTAGCTAGTTTTTCTATTACTTTGACCAAAAATCCACCCCGGTTAATATTAGTATGATTGAGTTTTGGCTTATTAGGAAGAATATGATTAACTATGATAATGTAACTAAATTGGTGAATGAAATCCTCCAATCATTGTCTAATATTTTCTACATCTTATTTTGTTGGCCACTCTACCCTCGAGGTTTCACAACTCTAACTCAAGATATCTAACCTTATGGTTAGTTGAAGTAAACCCTAACCCTAAGGACTCTATAGATACCCCTTATGACTCTAACTTTTCAACTATTATCTCATCCTTATCGGGGTTTTACCTAGAGTGATGGTATTTTTTTGCCTCTTGTCAAAAGCCCGGCCATGATGCCCCAAAATGGTAAGATTTAAGGATCAAGGTCGAAATTTAGGATTTGGGATTTCAATAGGAATTCAGCCAAATTTTATAAAACTCAAAGAACAAACTCAAACTAATTTTTAATCTTATTTCTAGAAATGTAAATAACTTTGAAAAATTCCACAAATTGCACCCTAGGTAGCCGAATTATGAAAAATACATAAAAACGCTATAACATTTTCAAAACAAGTCAAAACTTATTAAAATTTGGAGGGAAACTTACTTGACTGATTTCTCCATACTACATAAAAATTTGCAAAAAAAAATGCTACCTATTTTGAGATATGGACGAACCTTCACAATTAAGGTTTGACACAGTGCTGGCCAAGTTCAAGCTCTGATACCACTTGTAATGTAATTACTTGTATAAATATGATTATTAGAAACAATATAACACCAATTAACACAATAATTCAGATAAATGATCTCAATGTGAAAGAAGAATAGCTTATCCACTTCGAGGGCAATCTCCAAACCGGATAATAAGACTCAAATACGAATATGATAATCAAATATTACCTACTAACCCCTATATATACTATTCCTATGTTATGGCCAACACCAAGGCTGACCCACTAATGAAAAAATAACATATATGAAAGAGATACATAATGATAAGAAGTTATGATAGCCACAAGTCGGCTATATACATCCAATATAAGATATATGATTAAGGGCATAACGATCATCAACCTTGTTTTCTTTTGTAGTATTGGAGGGAGATTCTATTTTCACGAATTGAGAATGATTGAATACTGCACATGAGAAACCGGTGCATCCTCTTCATCTTCTTCATCACATCCAGAATACTCACAGAATCTTATTTGTGTATTGTTCTCAAACTCGTCATTTTCTAGGAAATCACCACCTTCACTTTCTTGTTCAAATTCTTCTTCATCTTCTTGAAATATGTAATTTATGTTCATGGGTGGGGCCTCCAAGGTGAGCCTTTGGGGTGCTCCCACAATCTAATTTTTGTTGCTTCTTTGGGAAGAAACACGTTTAAATATTTCCCTCTTCAAAGATGCTATCTCATTCACCAAATTTTGCAATGATGGATTGGTTCTCTCATCTTCAGAACGATGGGCCTTTCCCTTTGATGGATTCTTGATCTTTCCAAAGAGGATGAGATCATCATCCAATTCAATGGCCCTCCTTTGTGCTTCTATAATGTTCCTTGGTTGAACTCTTCATAGGAGAAATCCTACCTCCGGTGATTGAGCATTTATGAAGAATCTTTTGATATTGTTCTGAGAGGGTGAATATTCTTCTGGTATCCTAGGAAGAAACTGTTTGAAATGAGCCACGAAGTCCCTCATCATTTCACTTTCTCCTTTCCTCATTTGAGCCAACTCTGTGCAAGAGGTCTTGAAAATATTCAGTTGATTTAAATCTTTCCTTGAAGGCAGCCTTGATGTCATCCCAACCAGTGATGGATCGGGAAGGCAGGAGGTAGAACCATTCTGCTACTTTTTCTTGGAGGGAATCCATGAAAAATCTTACAATAACATATTTACGCTAGACACCAAGAATTCCACATGATGTCGTGAAAGCAATAATGCGTCTTCAAGATGTTGTGTGTTTTCACCTTTGAACTTTGGAAAGTTCTTGTGGGACCCATTGGTAGATCGTGAAGAGGAGGTTCAAGAGCAAGCGGGCCTGTATTCCTTCCCCATGGAACAATGGATCGAGGTATTTCTTCTTCATCTTCCATTATTGTTTCTGCTTCTACTTCAGTCCTTGCTTCTATAAATTCTTCTTCTTCAAATTTTTCTTTTTTCGAGAGCTCAAAGCTCAATGGTGGTTGAAAAATGGGAGAATTTGAAGGGGGAGTATCAACAGGAGTTTGGATAGGATTTCCAAGTGAACTACTCAAAGTGCCAGATGGAGAGGAGGCTTGAGAGAAGAAGTATGGATTATCTCTAATTCGTTCTTCTTGATTTTTCAAATCTTCAAAATTGGAATCAGCAACACCTCTCGACCGCTCAACCAAGTGTATCTTTTTTCAGCCAGCTTTTGAAAACTTTTGCAGTCATTATAAACTAGTTATAAACTTCATCACATGCATTCATGAGAAGAAACAACCCTGCAAATAGCAACAAGACCAAATAGAATTTATTGACCACAAAGTATCAAGAAACCCCTTAGTCAAAGAAAGCTAGAAACTCCTTCTTCTTGTATTGATTTCTCAAACCAAAGTTGTACATAGTGGAGAAATAGAGGAAATTTGAGAATGAGGGCAATGAAAGAATTTAGCTATCTCCTTTTTCCTCTCAAGGTAGAATGCACTCTTGAGTCTACAAGATCAATCACCAACCCTTTGAAATGGGAATGGCGTTACAATTTATAGAAGGAGAGGTGACTTATCATCTTCCTCATGACCCTCCATATGCCTTATTTCCAACTTTAGACTATTCATATTCCTACCAAAATAATTAAGTCCCTTTTATAAAATCAAGGCGACTTAATTTACATTATGTTTCTAAAGTCACTTTTAAGTGACTTAAAAGCGTATCAAAATTGCAAACCCCAACGAAGAATCGAACATTGGAGAGAGAGAGTGTCATATGAGGAGAGAAGAGAGAGAGATAGAAGAAGAAGAAGAAGAAGAAGAAGAATTATGCCAAAGGATGAGTTGCTACAGTGGACTTGGCTCCATTCTCTGATTGTTCTCCACTTTGTAATCCTAAGAATGCTTTCTAACCCATTCACTTTGGCTTCATATCTCCCTTATAAAAATCAACTTACTATTTTTAGTAAGTATGAGAAATCAAGTCCCCAATCTTCAATTAGATGTTGCGGCTTAGTTTTCCTCTTTCTCCCTGCATTCCTCATTCCTTCTGGATCAACTTTCTATTTTTAGCAGGTGCTCAAGGGCCCACTTACTATTTTTATTAAGTGCCAAAAATGTTTGTTCTAGTGAATTCTCAATTTGTAGTGCACCTCTAATGTCTTCATCTCCTTCATAGGTTCTTCTATCGATGACTTTCCCAAAATAAAAAGCTCTTATGCAAGAAACCTACTATTTTTAGAATTTTTCCTCTAGGAGTTGGATTGATGTGGAAAAAGTTTTTGATGTGGGTTTTTGCCCAATATCCTCCCTCTGAAATTTTGGGCCCACTCACTTAATAGTCAAGGAGATTTTAAAGTTTTAATTTTTAGACCTGGCAATGCTTCTGGGTATGGCAACCATTAATGAACCTCAAAATTGTAGGTCTCGTTTTCTCCTTTGTTTGCAAAGAAAAATATATTTTTGATGTGGGTTTTTTCTTTTGGTGCTTCACATGTGATCTTACTTCGATTCGACAACCGGTTTGACGGAAATCCCACTTCTTTCTTCGTTGAGCCGGAAAGGAGATTTCTTCATTATGGATGCTCTGTCACACATGGGGGAGTTTGAAGGTGTCTTCTTGATGGAATTTGGTAGAGGAATGAGTAGAAAAATATATCTTGTTGTTTCATGCATCCGTTTGGGAGATTTCTTCAACTTCTCATTTCATGGCTATGGAGTTTTCTCCGTTTTCTCCTTTTGTGCTCCAGTGCTTCTCCTTCTGTGTTTGATGAGGATTCCTTCTGGGGCCTACATATTTCTGTGTATTCATGATTGGATACTTTATGTGGCCATGGTAGAGCTGGTTCAGAGCAACAATGGTGGACCGGGTGTCTGGACAAACATGCACGGAGCCATGGCAAGGTATGAAGTTGTGAAGGAGAAATGAGGGGAAAGAAATGGCTAAGTGCCGGATTTGAATACTCAAAACTTGAAGATGGAGGGGCTGGGTGAATTTTTATGTCCCTGATGTCCCTGAACTCAGGGATGTGAGGGACATCAATTTCCATGGTGGTCAAGGCAATGCCATGTGTCCTCGATCCGACGGTAGGGGATTTGCTTGAAAAATGCACACTAGGGGCTGAAAGTTAGTCACGTGGGTGTCCAAATGACTCCCCATAGGGGATGGGAACATTTTTACATGTATTATGTCCCCCACCTTAGGTACATAAGGGACATAAGTTTCCATGGTTGTCGTGGAGGTGACATGTGGCGCCTAATCCAACGACTTGGAGGAATGGATGCTCCAAAATGCACCCTGAAACGAAAGTCGGTCACGTGGGTGTAAAATTGACTTCCCATAGGGGCTGGAATTTTTTTCAAGGTTTTATGTCCCCCATCTCAGGTGCATAAGGAACATAAAATTCCACAATGGTCCTGGAGCTGACACATGGCGCCCGATCCGACGGCAGGTATGCATGCTCCAAATAAGCTCCTAGGGGCCGAATCACTGCCAAGTCGGAGGTCATATGAAGGTCCTGAGAGGTCACATGAGGGCTGAGAGGGCTGAGAGGGGGTTTTGTGCACTTTTCAAACCTTTATTTCCCTGACCTTTGGGATGTGAGGGACATAAAATCTGGCTGAGCTCTTGGTGCTGACACGTGTCCTCCCAAAAATTTGGCTAAGTCATGAACTCAGTATACTTGTTGATAACTTGAGCTCCCGATGGACTTTTTGGAAACATTTTATATGATTATGACTGGAAATTTCCTTATGAATCCAATTTTGTGGGTATCATGTCTTTATTATTCCATTATATCCCTGAAAAATCAGTTTTTTGATTTTGTACTCCACCTATGCTTGAGAAAAAATTGCACTGCAGACCTGATACACCAAAGTGTTATGAAAAATATTATTTCACCATCATGTAGGTCTTAGAATCCTATTTGTGTGGATTTTTTTTTTCTTCTGAATTTTTTTGTTTTTCGGACTCCATCTAGAGTTCCCGGAATCTTCTTCTAAATCCCAAAGAATCAAGCTGTTTTAGGCTTGTGTACCGCCTAGGCTTCAGAACCCTACTTTTACCGAAATTGCTCCAAGTATTTAAAATTTTTCCCAAACCATTTCCATGATTTTTTAAGGTCTTAAATTCACCTCTATGTTGAATATTACCCTTTTTTCCGCTCTAGGGTGGTTGGTCCAGTCCTGGGAAGGCCAGTGATAGCCCTTCCCAATACTACCAAAAGATAGCATCTTTTCAGAATTCCTAAAATCACCTAGGGGGAATGGATAGAATTTCCTAAATCACCTATGGGATAAATTTTACATAAAATAGGGGGTGACCAGACTGACGGATTTGACTTGGGGTGCCTGGGAATGATAAAACATGAAAAATTTGGCACATGGGTATAGTTGTCATGCTCGAAAATTGTCAATTTCCTGTTGCACATTCAGTGCATGACTTGGTGGCTCTAGCTTTGGGACATAAAGGGAATTTATTAGATTATGTTAAATTGATACTTTACTTCAAGGGAATTAAACTTTTAAATTATAAGGTACTCTTTGTTAACATAATAGCTTCGATATTTTTAATTTTTTCTTATGCATGGAACATAGAGTGCCTCTTCAAGACCTTATCATGTATGATATGTACATTTACTATTTTTTTAATTTATCAAATAAATTAGTTTTGTAGAGGAAAATAAACATTCACATGATGAGGATGATAAAAAATTGACAATTAGGAGGAAAAGGAGGAGAATACGGATGATTAGTATTATGAGACTGATGAGGTTTAATGAACTATTATTCATATTTAATGCATTTCTCACAAGAGGGATATATTCCCTAAAAATAGTGTATAAAGTATTAATGCACTTAATAATTTATTTGTTAATTTCATTTTTATATTATAATGAGTACAATTATGAATTTTGAATTTATACAAGCATCGTAAATAAATATTGTATTTTATAATGCTTTAGTTATCAAAAAATTGTATATGATTCAATTATAGTTTTTATATGTTAGAACTAAAAAATCAATTTATATATGCATGTTACATATAATTGATATAATCTATACACATCATACATTAAATAAAAAAGTAATTAATTAAATAATTTACAATTTATAGTTTTTGTTTGATAGTTTTCATTTTATTACAATTCTAATGCAAAGGGCATGCAATTTTTGATAAAAATAAAGTCATATGAAAATTGTTAAATATAAACAAGAAATTCAAATTTTCTATTTCTAATGCAAAAAAACTTAGATGAAAAATCTATAGGGACCTCTACCAAAATATTCCCTAAACCTTTGCTTAAAAATGTCAATTAAAAGAGAGGACCTAATGCTATTTGTGATAGAAAATATTTTATCCTCAAATTGATTTTTTCATGATGATGCAAGAGCATCTAGGTTCAAGAAATTGTGGATCACAAAAACAAGTGAATAGTTGGAGTTAATTTTTAGTTGTATTTTATTTTGCATTTTTGTGAGATTAGGCAAGACACACAATGAATAAGTAGGTAATTTTCAGGTTGTGGACTATTGTGTTGTATTATGTGGAGTGAGAAAGTCCATTGTGAAATGTTTGCAAAAGTGTGCAATTCCACTACAAGTGTCGGTATATAACACACTCTATGAAATCTTGGGTGTCATTTTCATAAGCTACATAAAATTGTTCGAGATGCATAAAGCTATATTTGTTTCTCAATCATATACAAATAGTCATAATATTCAATGAAAGTTGTATATTATTAAGAACATTTTGTGGAAGACATAAAGTACTAATAAAGTCAATCAATATTAAGTTTATAATATAAAGCCATGAATTACTATTTGGAGCTGTATAACACTTCATGATGCTTAAAGATGGGAATAATTGATAGTTAAATTTTAAAATTGTATTTTTCAAAAAGGCTAGTTAGTTATTCATTGGTTCTATTGATGAGAAATTTAGGAATTCACATTTGAACTCCCCAATTTTACAATTCTAAGTGTGATGCACTAGGTGGCTTGTATACCTATATAAATGAATCTTGATCATCTTATAAAGCATAATAAAGCATAGCTAGAGGTATTAACTTAGTGTTATCTTATTATAAAGAGTGTGAATTTGAGATTAAGGCTGAAGCTCAGTATGAGATTACATTAAGTGATCTTACATGACACAAGAATGATTATGTAATGTATAAAATTATATTTTTGGAGATCATTATTAGAATTTTATTCTTTTGATTATATAAATTGAAGTATTGTTTGTGTTATTTTATTCAAATTTATGTTCATTTGATCTTCTCACTTGTGCATGATTTTTTCTATTTGGTTTATTTTATGCATGTATTTTAAGGGTTACATGGCTGAATATTTTTCTTCATGGGAACTCTAATCATGTCTAAATCATTTGGTATTATAGATAAATAGTATTTCCTTACATTTAAAGGCAAAAAATATCTTTGCATTTTTTCACATTTATGAGTGTGGGTGGAAAATCATGTAGACATTTTTCGATAGGTAACTATTGGTAAGATTGAGAGAGTGACACAACAAGTTTTTTTGGATTTACATTATATAATTTTTGGTAGAAAGGTATCATAAACATATTATAATAAGTGAAAATTATGGGTAAAAGGTGTTAAGATTACAAAACAAGCATTGATATTTTTCCATTTTATGAAAGGTGGGCATCTTCTAGAAATATAATTGTTAGGTGAAATATTCCGAGGTTATTAATAGCAATTTTTAAATCATATACAATGGAAAACTAAAAGAATGTTATTAGAGGTTGTTGGAATCGGGTGTGATAGTTGAGGATTTAGTTGAGTTAATATAGATGAAGTAAGCTCTCTTAGAGGTCATGAAATACAAACAATGCTAAAATATTATCATGGAAGATCAAAATGATGATGAAGGATAATTAACACAACAAGAAGAAAACGATGAAAACATAAATATTAATGACAAAAATAATAAGTGTAATATGTTCTAGGAGATATATTGTTATGCATAATTTTTAAAAGTGGAAGTAAGCCAAGATTAGCTACCCCAAATTATTTTAATCATTTAGAACTAAAATCTCATAGATTACATAAAAGAGATCAATAAGTATTTTAGTATGAAAAAGGAAGATACCAAGAAATTCAAGTTTCCATACACAAATTTGAAGGGACATGCATCTCTTTGTGGAAACATATCAATAAAAATTGGTTCCATCATGGAAAGTAAAATACTAAGACTAGTGAAATTTAAGGAACCCACAAAAAAAATTATAGAAAGGGTGGAAAATCTTGTTGAAATAGGATTCAATCAGATGGAAAATTTTACAAAAGTGATTATTGTGACTATGATGAAATTTGAAAAAATCATTAAAAAAATGTTTGCATATGTAAAGGAAAATATTACCTAATTCTTCTAATTTTAACAAAATATTTTAGTAAATTTTAATTGATGTATTTAGATTAGATGTTAATTTTTTATTCCATTGATGGCATGAAGTGAATTATATGGATTACTTATATAAACAACAAACATTATTGAGTTATGAAATATGGACCCATTTTCCCAATCATTCTCAAGAGTATAGCTTGATCGCCAGTTGATCGATTAGCCATTGTAATAATTTTATACAATTTTAGGAAAACCCATGATCTCTCAAGCCTTCCTCACAAATCCTACTATAATTATATCACATTCATCAATCTCTTGCAATGTTTCAACATCCTACGCTATTTTTCTTTAGAGTCTCCTTCCTTAGTCTTTCTTTACATTGAAAATTTTCAATGCGTTTTTAAAATGTGTCTCGCAAAGCCTTTCCTTCGATATACTAAGAGAGATTTTTACTATACACCAAAACACACAATTCATATTTTCCATCTAAAATGTTAGTGATGGTGATCCAAGGTATCATAGAATTTTTGGTGATCTAAACATGATTTAAAACCTTTCCCGTCATTTTAAAGGAGGTCTATTAAAAACAACATATTGATATTAGAAATCATTTGGCTATGTGAGTGGGAAATAATAATATTTGTGATTATTTTTGGTGAATCTAGGGTGGGCATATAGTGCCCAAATAGCCAAATGCAACTTTCAAAATATTTAGAAATAGATAAATTTTGAATATTAGCCACTAAAATTTTCCTTGATTAATACATTAGATATACTTATGGTGAATCTCAAAGAAAAGAATTTACCGATGGAATAAAAGTTCAATTTTTCAAGAAGTTGAAGATGATTATAAAAGAGATAACTCAATGTGTGAGAAAACACCCAAGAATTTTACCAACATGCCATTATACTATAACATGTGAAATATGACATGGAGAAGATATCCAAGTATATGAATAGATTGTAGATTGTGATTTAGGATGAGTTTAGCATGATACAAGTATATTCCATGTAAGAATCATATCAGATGTTGTGATGACATATGATAATTTGGCACACAAGTAGCAAGTGTAGCCTATGAAAGGGAAAAGTTGTGAAAATCCATGGGCATGGTAGTAGTAGAGATAGATTTCAATGTAACATAAAGGAAAGGTGATTTCAAAACTTCACATTAAAGGAAATGGTAGAAGACGAGTAAAAATTGGTAGGGAAGGATAATCCTTTGTTCGTAAAAGGTTTCACAAATTTAGCGCACATATGTGACAAGCATGAAGAAAATGGAATATTGCTTATGAGTTCCCACACACCTAGGATGATAGTGAACATAGATTCACAAGTACACATATTGAGAAAGAAGAGGAAGATGGAATTTCATCCCGTGAGGAGGAACCATAAATGGTAGAATAGTTGATGTTTAAGTGCATGTTGTTGAAACCAACCAAACAAGAAGTTAGTCCGAGAAAATGAAGAGTTTATTTAGAATGACTTGTAAGTCTAGTCAGTAAAGTATACAAAATGATAATAGATAATAAAATCACTAATAATTAGGTTGTCAAGCAAGAGATGGTTGATAAGTTTGGGTTGGAAATAATTAAGCATATGAATCCATACAAATATTATTGTTTTACGAAGGGACACAATTTTTGTTGACATAGTATGTCCTGGTTGAGTTATATATTAGAAGATATGAGGGCGGAATATTGTGTGATATCATTCCCATGGACATTTTTCATGTGTATTTGTGACTAACATGAAAATTTAATAATATTATGTAGTGTGATGGTCTTGTAAACACATACAAAGTGTGGAAATATGGAAATAAGTATATTCAAAACCTATTACTAGAGAAGAGTGAAGCAACAAGTCTAGAAGTGTTGTTTCTCTCAAGGAAGCAATTCATGAGAGAGGTGAACTAGAGTAGCTCATGTTTCACATTCATAATATGAACCACAAAAAGAGAAGGTATGGTAGAATAGGTTAAGGTTAAACACACAATGTCATGAGAGGTGAAAGATATGTTAGGTGAGTTTACAGAGATTATGTCAAGTTTGTTACTTGAAAAGTTATAACCTATGAGGGATATAAGTCACCACATGGATATAAGTCACCATATGGATTCACTTCCAATTTAATTATACTAAATAGGGAAACATACATGATTACATCACAAGATAATATGGATATATAGAGGAAAGTGTAAGGATTGTTGGATATAGGACTAATCGAATAAATTTTGAGCCTATGCACAAAGGTGTGTATAAATTTTTAGCATAGAATACGGGTGGTGAATGACATATGTGTATCAGTACAAATACATCATTTAGATCACCATAAAATACATGTTTACATCACCATGCATGGATGATATTATGAATTGTTTGAGTGAAGAAAATTATTTCAGTAAGATTGATTTGAAGAGTGGATACCATGAGTTTGTATAAGGTATGTCCAGATGGATGGAAGATAATGTTTAAGACTCAAAAAGGATTTATGAGTGGCTTATGATGTCCTTCAAACTGAGAAATGCACCAAGTAATTTCATTAGGTTGATGTATGAAGTATAAAACCATTTCTAAGAAAGTGATTGTGTATCTAGATGATATTTTGATTTTCAACAGGATGTGTGAAGAACATTTGTTACAAATTCGACAAGTGTTTTAGAAATTACATGAGGAGGGTTTGTTTATCAAAATTAAATAAATGAATTGTTATGTAGGAGGAGCTAATTTGTTTGGAATTTTTTATTTTGGAATGAATATGGACCTAGAGAAGGTTTGTGAAATATTGCAATGGCCATCACTAAGGATTGTTTTTGAAGCACACAATTTTCATGGCTTGGCTAGTATTTTACCGAAAGTTCATTAAAAATTTTATTGGTGGTTGTGTTCCTATCATAGAGGCCATGTGAGGGGGTAGGAAGAGTTTCATATGGAGGAAAAGCACAAACAAGAGTTAAAGAATAAGGTAACTAAAAAAATAGTGTTAGCACTATTGGATTTTACAAATGTATTTTGATTGCTTTCGATACTTATGATATAATTGTTTTTGTTGAATTGAGTCAAAACGGAAGGACTTTGACATATTTATGTAAAAAAAATATGATGTAAAGAGGAATTATATAGTTTGTCTCAGCAAGAATTTTATGATATTATGTAAGCCTTAAACAACTAGAGATATTATTTGTTGCCAAAGGAGTTTGTGTTGTTAACAAACCATCAAGAATATCCATTGTATGAGTTATCAAAGAAAATTAAATTAGAGGCATATGAAGTGGGTTGGTTACCTATAAAAATACACTTTTTTAAGCATAGAAGTGAATAATTCAACAAGGTGGTGGATTCACTAAGTAGGCATAGTTTTCCTTTGACAAAATTAAAAATGGAAGTTATGAATTTTAAATCCATGAAGAAGATGTATGCGTAGATGAATTTTCCATATAGGCATGTGAAACATGCAAAGTACCCATAAGTTTTGACATAACACATTAGTTGGACTAATTTGTGTAGGAGGGACTATCGTTCCATCTTAAGTAGTTATGCATCACAAGAGGATCAATACAAAGGATTTTGGTGAGAGAAAACATTCGGAGGATTGGTAGGGCATGATGGCTTGGATAAAAATTTACCACAACAAGGAGAGAGTTATATTTGGATGTGAATGAGTTTAGATGTGTTCATTTTTTTGAAATAATTATGCATTTGTCATATGGCTAAAGGGAGGCTCAAAATGTATGGTTATATCAATCTTCACCCATTCTAAAGATACCTTTAGGAGGTAAAAGTATCTATTTTGTTTTATTGATCATATTTTTAAAGATGCCACTTTTCATTTCTTACAGAATGCTAGTGATACAACACATACTTCAAATTTTGTTTAAGGAGTCTATACGATTTGGTTGGATCACTATGCAATATAGTGTTTATCATAGATACTAATTTTGTTAATCATTTCTATTGAAAATTATCAAATTTGGATATGAAGTTGTAATTTACTGTAGCATATCATTCTGAGAGTGATCGGGAAATAGAAGTTGTAAATCAAATCCATAGATTTTTTCTCATTTGTTTGGTCAGAGATAAGTCAAGAACATGGGACTTAGCTCTAGTACAAGTAAAATTTGCTTATAATAATTCAATGAATAGGAATACAATGAAAACATCATTTCGATTATATATGGGAATGCATGAGAGATGTTATAGAATTGAGAGACTTACAACATAATGAAGAAAGGAATTTCAAGTAGGTGTCTTTACAAGATACATGAAGGAGGTACACTATAAGGTGTGTAGTCAAATAACAAAGTTGAATTCACAATACAAATAGTACACATATAAGAAAAGGAGACAATTTGAATATCAAATTAGATATATGGTCTTAGCAAAATTTTGGAAGGAAATAGTTTGCAAGGGAACATACAATAAGATTAAGTGGAAGAAGACATGACCATGCGAAGTCTTCTCAAAAGAACTTATGAGATTGAATTCTTGTGCTCATCAATATTCGTAGTATCTTTAATGTGATGGATCTGTATCCATATTATACAAGTCAGGAAAGTGTTGAAGATTCATATTCACAAGATGATTAGATTGGAGAAGGTAGATACCAAAGAAATTACATGATGAAGCAAAAGAATGATTAATGCCAAGATCAAGAAAACGTGTAAAGGAAAGTATAACGAGTATTTGGTTAAATGGAAAGGAAGGGATGTTGATGATGATACTTGGATGAGCACTACCTATGTAGTTCAACATGTTGAATGTTGGAATAGAGGAAAGGGTCTAGCTATGTCTCTCATTCCATTTGGGTTTGTTCACGCCATATTTCCATTTGTCTCTTCTCTCGACCTAGAATTCCTAAATAATCCTTGACTCCCTAATATAGTGGGATTTCACACCCGGCGATCTTTCACTATCCGTAAGACCAACTTATTTGAGTCAAGCCGGGTTCTCAAGATCACCCAAGGTGTATGATGCGAGTGCATTCAAGTTCACATGCAATCATGGATCATCAAAATCAATTAAACAATTGGAGTCATTTTATATTTACATTCTATTTTTCATTTTTGTTTTATTGGTGGGTCATATTGTGAAGAAGTATGTTGTTGGTCAGTCGCAGAGTATTGTGTTTCATCAGATAGAGGTGCAAGTCTATTGCAATGTTGGGGCCTATTAAATCCCGCACAAATTTATGGGAGTCTTTCGTAAGCATGTAAACCTATATTGGTTTCTCAAGCATACGTGAATAACCAAAAAAACCTACGAAAGCCATGGATTACTAAGAACCTATTTTGGAAGCCACAAAGTACTACTGAAGTGGCACAATACTAAGTGTATGATCCGAAGCCGCAAAGTTTTGTTTAAAGCAATAACGTTGTAAGGATACTTAAAGTCGTGAATGATATATACAAATGAATGTTTGAAGTCACATGTTTTGGAAAGGCTTATCGGTTGTGTATTGGGTCTATTGATGGGTCCAATACGACTTTGCATTTGAATCTCGTAAGTTTAGGAGTATTAGTGCGTTGCATTGGGCTACTTTAATGCCTATATAAATGGATTCCAATTGCTTTAGGAATTATACCATTGGTGTTACCTCAATGTTAGATTATAAGAGCAGAGTGTGGATTTGAGCTTAAGTCTCGAAGATGAGTATGAGATTACATTAAGTGATTTGACATGACACAAGAATGATTATGTAATATATTGATTGTATCATTGGCAATTGATTTGAGAGAGTTATTTTTCTAAGTATATGAATTGAAGTCTTATTTCTATTAAGTGTTCCAAATATGTTTTCACTTAATCTTCGTTCTTGTATGTAATTCCTTTCTATTTAGTTTTTTTTTTTCATGTATTATTAAGAGTTGTGTGGACAAAGTTTTCTCTTCATTAAACATCCTAACCACCTCTATGTCACATGACTTAGGATTGTTTTTACAAATGTGATGCTAAAACATCAAAATCTACTAATGTAACAACCATAAAAGAAATGATGTGGAAGTAGGTTGGTCAAGATATATGATAGTGAATTTGCAAAACAAAAATTAAAAAATGTAAGCCCCAAATTTCTTTGAAAAGGAAAACGAGCTTGGAGATGGATGGTTTGGAGCAGTATATTTGGGTAAACGTAGGGACATCAGAAAAAGTCTAGAAGAATTGAACAATTTATTAATGACGTATAGACCTTTACCTTTATGGATCATCCAAACCGTGTTCATGTATATGGCTCTACTCATCTTTATTATGAGTTTGTGCCAAAGGGAAGCCTCAGCAATCATCTTCACGGAAACAAGAGGCCGCCTAAGACTTTGCCTCGGGGAACGCATTCATTTATGCATTCTAGCCTCCACAGTGTTTATCTTCCTATATTTCACACAGCAAAAGTTACAGTGCTCGTGAATGTATCACATGTTACTACTGCTCCGCAATGCTCGCTCGTGTATGTTGACCCAGGTTCAATCAATGCTTTCATCAAACAGAAAAGTCGGATGTTTACGAGTAAAAGAAACAAAGTCGAACTCGCAATTATGGCCATTAAATGCCTGATGTTTAGTAGGCAAGATAAAAAGTGAAAGTCCAGTTGCAGAGTTGGCCATGGAATGTGTTGCAGAGACAGGGACCTAAGACCACACATGAAGGAAGTATGACTTTTTAATAACAAAATATGTTTTACATCCCATCATATTTATAGGTTTATTATTAGATTACATCGTACTTAATCTTAAAGAACAAATAAGATGAATGAAAGAATTAATCTTCCATGTGGAGAACAATGTAGAAGCAAAGTCTCTAGCTAAATCTTTGTGAAGATCAAATATCTCCACAAAAGATTCAAACATTTTGAAAAGATATGTCTCTAAAAAGACGAAAGAATCGTCTTGTGATCTTATAGTAAGAAGAGTATCCTCGAATACATAATGACCATTTATTTTCAACATCAATAAAACAAATATGACAAATAAGATCCATTGAGTTATCTCGTATACATAGCTAGTACAAAAAAACTTACATGGATTAATAGAACCCTCAAATTGTAGATATTGTCCTTAAACCGAAGATACGTATTATAGTAGTTGTGATGCTTTTAGACAATGTCTCATAAGGCTCTAACCATTTAGAGTGTAGGTACACAGTCTAAATATTACAAATTAGATACCCCTATTAATCTAGGAGCCATTTTAAATAGATTTGGCACATCAATTAATGAAGCATGTGAAGGAAGTATATTCATGTTCATGCTTTAGTAGTGTACAATCCTTTCCATACTATCTAGAGTAGATCTCACATAACACAAACTTCATAAAGGATTTGAATGTTTGATATCGTATCTAAGGAAATCATTTTGAAAAGATAGCCATTTGCCTAAGCCTATGTATCATAGTCACCATTTTGAAGGTCACAGTGGTGATGAATGTGTAGCTCCTAATTTTTCTTTCGAGACACTTACTAACAACACTTTTAGAACCTCTTCAGTCATTTCTAGAGAAATGACATATATTTGATTTTTTGACACACGTTTCCCCTTCTAATTACCTCCACATTACCTTTGTTGCCTCTATCTTCACCAAATTCACAAACTCGGGATCACTTTTAGTTTGCTAAACATCACTTATACACCTTGCTAACATCTCTTAATGTACATGTCGTTGTCTCCTAATCGCATGATTAGCATTAACCACCATAGATAGGTTATGCAAATAATATGTCTTGCCTCAATACCAAACACATTCTTCTCTATTGTAATCTTCAATCAATTTTTCAAATTACGAACATTCATGAATACAACCTAGATTATTTCATTTAAATCCTCGCACTTGTGAAGATCGCACATATGGTAACTTATTATGCACATGACTACACATGAGCCTTCCAAGTGAAACCTTGAATGTTCTCTCAAAGGATCTCCAATAACTTTATGGTTTCAATCATGGCAGATGTGCTCCATCGATATGAACATCTCGGTGGTAAGGTGAACCCCAAAATACTAGTCGATGTCAACTTCTTAACGATGTTCGGATTCTAGAAGATATTGTGGACCTCATGAACTCCTATGGATATGCCACAAATTATAGTTATAAAATCATGTAAATAACTACTCTAACTATTTTGGTTGATGCAAATTTCTTACGAACCCAAATGCTCTTGCATTATTTTTTGTCCACAAGAATAGGTTTTCCCCTCAATAAAATAGTTTATAAAGAGGTCGAGTTTTGTTTTCCTTAACCCTCAACAACAATGTGAGGGTTAAGAAGTTTTCCTTTTGTTAAGGATGTGCAAGGGAAAAGTAAACTAAATCTAATTGATGAATAGAAAGAATGTAAAATCACATAATAAACTTTGCTCCAAACATCAGTCTTTATTCATATCTCAAAATAGATTACATTAGTCTCATACACATGTACGATTCTTCTCTATTATTTATATCTTATACATTTCTCATCTTACAACACACATATATTGTCTCATTGGTACAACATATACATTGGATTAAGTACAATAAATATCTTTCTTACAAAATAATCCAAAAGACACTTCTTTTGGTCATGACTCTACCGGCTTTTGTCTTACTTTGTTTTTGTCTTTCTTTTGATCCATGACTTTATGTCGGCTTCCACGACTTCCTTCGTTGCCGGTGACATCTTGCTTAGTCTCGCGGTTTTCTCTTTATTTTGTGGATAGTTTCAAAATTTTGATGAAGAACCCTGTCAACATCATCCTCACTTCAAACATTGTCTCATCCTCGAGACAACCAAGTGATGAAAATCCTTATCTTTCTTAACCAAACTTCAAAAAAAAATTGACCATGAGGAAATATAGGCATCAACCCCTTAAATTTAAATGTCCGATGTAAGGAATGTTTCTCTTTGGAATCACTCGACTAGATTTACGGGATGCCACCTTGAGGAAACATAGGCGTTAACCCTCAGAAAATTATATGTCTGGCATAAGGAAAGGTTCCCTCGTTTGAATTGCCAGACTGGATTATTGGGACGCCATAGTTTCCCTACAAAATTTTTGTTTTTCCATTTCTTCTTTTGGGACGCACGTATATTTTGAAGAGGTGAGAGTATTTGCAAGTGTACCATATAGTATTCTTGTGTTTGTTCCACAACTCTTTTTTCAGAATGGATAAATTGGTATTTTTTCCTTTGTTGGAGAGCTTGCTTGATTTTTGTTAATGGATCTTTAGGAGATTGTGCAGTATTATGATACTACACCACCTCCGCTAAGTGTAGATGGTGCTAATAGTGGTACATGTACTTTATCTATCTTTTCTCTTTGTTTCGTTTCAATTTCTTGTTTATTTTCTTCCTCCTTTTTCTTATTTTTTTCCTCCGCTTTTTGCTTCTTATTTTTCTCGCTTTATTCTTTCTTCTTTTCTTGTTCTTTTTCCCCTTTCCTTCTTTTCTTCTTCTTCTTTTTTTTCTTTTTCTCTCTTCCTCTTCTTTCTTCTTTCTTTCTCTTTCCTATTCTTCTTTCTTCTTTCTTTCTCTCCTCTTCTTCTATCTTATTTCTGTATTTATCTTCTTCCTTTCTTTCTCCTCTTCTTTTGTATTCTTTCTATCTCTTTCTTCTTCTTCTTCTGCCTTCTTTCTTTCTCTTTCTTCTTGTTGTTTTTCCTCCAATTCTTGTTTTTATTTCTTAACTTCATCATCCCTATTTTCATTTTCTTGTCTTTCCTTCTCCCTTATTTCTTCCTCTTATATGAATTCTTTTGTTTTGGATCCTCTATTTTTCTATCATCTTCTTCTTGTTTCTTCCTATCTTCTCCTTCTTTTGTTTCTTTTGTAGTTTTTTTCTCTTTTTCTATTTCGCAGCCTACTACTTCCCTTTTCTCTTCTTTGTTTTTGTATACTTCTCTAGGTTTCTTCACCTCCTCTTCTTTTTCTTAATTTTTTTGTTAATAATCCTGATTAACTCTTCTATCTCCTCCATATGGGATTGATCTTTGATAGTCTTCTTATTTTTGTATTAATAGTTCTCTTTCTTTCTTAAGAGATTGAAACTTGTTTTCCTCATCTATATCTACTTGTGCTTGAATTTTCTTCAATAATTCATGTGGAAGGAGATGAATTATATCTTTGATTATCAAGTCAAATTTCTTCATGTACTAAATTATATATTCTACTATGGCCAATTTTTTTGTTCGGATCTTACTTCAAATTATTGTGCCACCTGAGAAACATTGCCCAAAGTTAAACATGTCTTATAGTATCCACAAGAAAGTTTGGATAATGTTATCTCTTCCCGAGGTTCAACTTCTCCTAAAAATATGTTCATAATTCTTCATGTGGTATAAATGGAAATGAATGTGGGGGATAAGGATTTTATTCTTCTTCTAATTCATAAATTTGTACCATGTCCTATAAATCTCCATCTTCCTCCTCATTATCCTTTTGTTTGTTTATTGTGGTCATTGCCTTTAGGCATTTTAGTATCCTGGGGCCAAAGAAATTTTCCCTTTATTTGGCCTTCTTTTGTATGTTTTGGGTCCTGCTCTACTTGGTTCTACCTTTCCATAATGTTCTGGATATTTATTCTTATATTCTTCCCATGTTTCTTCAATTATTTCATTAATATTTGGTGGCACTGGTTTCTAGGGTCCACTGGAAGATTTCTTATTTCTTATATGGTCAGTAGCCATTAATTCATCCGATGCTTCATAGGTATGCGGGCTATAAGTGAAGTTTGTGGAATGAAGGGTCTAATAATGGTATAATCTATGTCTTCAATGAAAATGACTTCATTTTCATATCTTGCCACTATTTGTTTTGATACCCTTGTTTTGTTTACTACTAGTTGCCTGATGTTGTTTGTCCAACCTATCAATGATGTAATTTGATGTATTTGGTTCATTTTACTCATATGCTCAAAAATAATTTTTGCGATAGGTGTGTCTAACCACCTTCAACCGCTTTTTGTTTGGGATGGGAGGGTTTTAGTGAAGTACATAGTCGATAAAATAAAATAGTCCCATAGAAGAATGTATGTTTTCCTTCCTTGATTTTTCTAGTATTCTCATGAAATTATGAGGTGATTAGCTCACATAAATTGTATTCATAACGTGAATCTACCATATCTTGAGCAATTTGGGCACTAAGTCCATGGCTTCATCTTTATGATTTTTATGATAAAATGTAGACAAATGGCCTTTTCAAAGATATGTGAGGGTATGATTTTCAATATGTGCAATTCATACTCCACTTTTGGTCTTGGTTACTCTCATCACCTGTGTTTTATATTTCATGGGGTCTTCTTCTTTGTTATTGCAGAGTTCCCTCTGCTAATAGTATTGTAACCCTAACAATTACTTCCACATCAATTTGATATGGCTGATCCAAATATAGCATTTGGTTATGTATTCGGCTAAGGAGAACCCTAAATCGCATTTTTAAAGCATTAACAAAATAAGGAATACGGCTCCATGCATTTATTTTTAGCTCGCCTATGAATTTTATAGACTATTTATATTCTTATTCTCTGGTAGTAGGGTTCTCTTGAAGGAGCAATTATCTATCCACTTCTAATCGTGTGTGATCATATTTTGTAATATGGGAGTGGATGTATCCTCAAGATTGCGTGTATGGGAGAATTTGAATGGAATATGTGAGAAAGTGACCACTGGAACATTCTTAGTAGATTTGATGGAGTGTTTCTTGAATTTAGGTTGTGGGAGCTCTTCTTGTGCAACAAAAATGTGAGGTTACATCTTCTGTGATTCTTTTTAGCATGCCCTAGTTTGTTTCTCCTTTGATATTTTTTTTCGTTGTTTCTTTTGTCTTGCTAATTTTTAATTTATGCATTATTACCTTATGGGTCAATTCTTCAATAATATTATAATGTTCACCTACCACATTTATTGTTTTTTTGTGGGAGACTATGTCGCTTTTGATCGCAAGTTTCCTTCATTTATCTTTAGTTCATAGATTTATTTGTTGTTTTGTTTGTCTCTATATGTTGTCAAGTGGTATTTACTTACTTCAAATGGCTATCTTATTTCTTATTTGACTTTATCATAATTTTGTACGGTTTTTCCCCATGTTTCGTAGTTTTTTCTTTGTTATGTGGGTTTCCTTCTCTCCATGACTTTCCTTCATTATGTGGGTATTCGTTCCTCCACGGATTTTTCTTATCAGAGGGGTATTCCTTCCCTCACGACTTTCCTTCATTATGCGGGTATTTCTTCCTCCATGACTTTCCTTTGTTGTGTGGGTGTTTGTTCTCTCATGGATTTTCTTCATTACGCGGACATTCTTCCCTTTGTGGCTTTTTTCTTACTACGTGGGTGTTCTTCCCTCCCTAGATTTTACTTTATTACATGAGTATTATTTCTCTCCATGGATTTTACTTTGTTGTGCATGATTTCTTCCTCCATGGATTTTTCTTACTACATGGGTATTCTTCCCTCTACGGATTTTAGTTTTTGCATTGGTATTCTTTCCTCTCGTGGATTTTTCGCTTAGGTTGGTCTTATTCCCTCCACGGATTTTCTATTTATCATGTATTTTACTTACTAAATCCTTCTTTTAAAGTAAGGATGCCCTTGTGGGTTTTCATCCTACTCCTCATCCTATCCGCCAAATTTCTAATTTTTAGATAGGCCAATTTTTTTTTAACTTTTCCTCTTAATTATGATATTTCTTTAGCCGCGCTCCATTGACATAGCCCGACACTTCTTTGTGTTACAAATTTTGAAGTTTTGTGGCTCCTGATGATAATATATCCTTGATGATATAAGGTCCTAACCATCAAACTTTGAGCTTCCCAGGATTCTTCTATTTTCTATCATATAATAGTACTTATCCCCTATGTCAAATTCCTTCCTTTTTATATGGTGGTCATGTCATGGTTTCTACTTCCTTTTTCTTGAGTTTGGTTATAAGTTGTTATGAATATTTTTTCATCCAATTTTTCTAATTCAATGATTCTTTCATGTATTGAAGAATCTTTATTCAATATGAATGTTACTGCCACCCTTAAATTTAGAAGGATAAATTCTATGGGTACCGTGGCTTCAAGTCCATACACCAATTGAAATGGAGAATATTTGGTCAGCCTCTTATATGTAGTGTGGTAAGCCCATAGTGCTACTGGTATTTTTAGGTCCCAATCTACTTTTTAGATGGAGCATATTTTTTAAGCACCTTTTCCAAGACCTTGTTGAATGCTTCAACTATCCCATTGGCTTGTGGATGATATGGTGTACTTGTAGTTATGATTTATCAAAAAGTGTTCTAATAACTCCTTAATAGTAGCATTCACAAAATGTTTTCCTTGATTGCTTGTAATTCTTAGGGGACATCCAAACCTAGTGATAATGTGTTCATAGATAAATCTTGATAATATCTTAGTAATGGATTCTTTGGTTGGAATGGCTTCTACCCATCTTGTCAGGTATTTTGTCCCTGTAATGATAAATCTAGCCTGAGAATGTTTTGCAGCTGGTTTGATAGGTCCAATAAAATCTATGGCCCATTTCTCAAATGGGGCTAGTGCTAGGACTAGTCTTAAATAAATATCATCTCTTGCATTTAGTTTTCTAACCTGCTCTCATATATCACAAGACCTTGCATGCTTATGTGCATCCTTGAATAGTGTAGGCCACCATAGTCCTGTCATCATTACTTTCCGGTTGTTTGTTCTCCTCCATTGTGTCCATCGACTATGCCTTCATGAACTTCTGCTACTATGTTCTCCCATTCATGTTCTAAAGAAACCCTTCTAAGGACATCATCATTTCCTTTCTTGTATAATTATCCTTGAATTAAGGTGAAGGGAAAATCCCAACTTAGTAAGTTCTTCTTTTGTTGCTTTTATATACTCACTAGGGAATTCTCCTATAGCCAGTAGTTGTGTTATGTCATCAAATTATTTTGGGATGGCCTCAAATCTAAATAGATGTGCTCTAGGGAATTCATCATCAATAGGTCCTTCATCTTCCCCTGTTTCTATTCTTGATAGATAATCTGGTCCATTATTCAATTTTCTTGGTTTCACAACAATGGTAAAGTCAAATTCTTGAAACAACATCAACCAATGACATATTCTTCCTTGTAGTATTTGTCTATTTAATAAGTATTTCAGTGGTTCATGGTCTGTGTAGAATAAAAATGATGTAGCCAACAGATAATGTATAAATTTTTGTAAGGAATATACCATGCTTAATGCCTCTCTTTCTATAGTAGAGTAATTTCTCTCAGCTTTAGCTAACTTGCGGCTTACAAAATCTATAGGATGGTCCATTTTCTCTTTAATCGTGTTAAAAACCACACTAATGGAAATACCTGATGCATCTACATGTACATAGAAAGGGAATTTCCAATTTGGAAATATTAGAATGGGTGCATGTAAGATTTTGTCCTTGAGAATCTCAAAAGCATCAGTGCATGGTTTAGTCCATTCTATCTGTTTGTTTTTTCTTTTCTTCAACAGTTCTTCTAAAGGCACACTGATTTCAATATAGTTTCTGATAAAAATTTTGTGATAGCCTATATAACCATAATTATCCTAACCTTTTGTTGTGTCTTAGGAGGTCGTAATTTTACAATCACTGAATTTTTCAACGGATCTATTAGTAAGCCTTGTTTACAAATCAAATGACCCAAAATGGTGCCAAATGGGGTAAAATATGCATTTCTTTAAGTTTAGTGATATCTGTAGTGCTCTACATCTCTAGAACATTAGCCTCAATACTTGGATATGATTCTTCAATAGTCCATAGATAGTCCAATCATCTAGGTACACCTCTAGGAAATCATGGATGTATTATTTGAGCACATTAATCATTATTGTATTGAATATAGATGGTGCATTATTTAATCCAAATGAAATTATAGTGTACATAAAAGATCCCCATTCTGTAGCAAATGTGGTTTTAGGTTGATCTTTTGGGGAAATTTGGCCTGATGGTAACCAAAAAACCCATCAATGAAGGAATAGACCTCTCTTCCTGCTACATTTTCTAGAACCTCTTCTGTGAATGGAGTAGGGAATGGGTCATGCACACATGCTTTATTAATTTCCCTATAATCCATGCATATTCTAATTTTTCATTTCTTCTTATTATGGATCACCATACAAAGTATTACCCACTCTGAATCATCAACATGTTTAATGATGCCTACATTCAACATTTTATTTATTTCTATTTTCACTTTGACCTTTAGATTAAGGTTTAATTTGTAAGGTATCTTCTTTAATGGTTTGATCCCATCCTTAATTTGAATTTTCATGGTTCTAAATTCTTCTTTTATGCCTCACAATTCCTTAAAATCTTTAGGGAATATATCCTAGAATTCTTGGAGAAGTTCTACTACTTTGGCCACTTCTTCCTCTGACCAATAATCTCCAATCTTAGCAAACTTCTCATCTCCATTTATGCCAATATTTTCACTCCTTAACTTCTAAGGATGATAATAGTATTTTTCCTCTTCTACTTTGGTCTCTAATACTTCTCTTTCTCCTTCTATTGTCTTGTATTTTAAGTTTTTAGGTTTTTCTTCTCTTTCTTGTTTTTTTACTCAGAAAACAGTAAGCCATCTCTAGAACTTTATTTGGGTGTTCTTACTTCTAGGGTTCTTTAGGTTCTAGTTTCTTTTTTGAAATTGGTTTGTGGTCTCTTCAGGGGTTAAGAATAAAAATGTCCTTATATTTTGTAGTGCTTGAAGGATATTAAGATCTCGCATCCTAGAAGTTAAATGTATGGAAAAAATCTTTCACAATTTGATCCCAATTTCTTGTTTCCTTTCTTGTTTCTTGATGCATATACTAGAGTAGGTATCGGTCCTAACGTCCATACTAAAAAAATCTCCGCATATTTGTCAATGTCTTTCACATTGATTGAATTTGTTTATATAAGTATCCTTTACCGTATACACTGACTTTATCCGTATAAGTAACCTTTACTTTCTAAGTATCTTTTTTATTAACTGCAAAATTTTTCCAATGAGAGATATTATTTTTGTGCATCGCCCACCATCTTGTAACATTGATTATTAGGGTATCATCTATTATTAGGGTATCGTCTAGAGCTTCCATTATTGCTTTCTCATTAGGAAAAGTTATAACCATTTGTTCTAAGTAGCCTTCGAATCCCCAAGCCCCGAGTATTTTGGTAGATTTTTGTTGGATGCCTCATGGATTATTCTATATAGTATTACGATTAGTTTTTCATTTGGTTCTTCGATGGTGGAATAATATCCATCTTCTTGAATTTTTCTTGTGTGAACAAAAATAATCATGTTAGGATTATGTTAAATTTTTAACGTTATTTGTATTTAATTAATTATAATATTATGAGTTTTTTAGAAACAAATCATAATTATAATAATCATTATTTGGTTCATAATAACGAGTTGTTAAAACAACTCATGTATTGTTGTGGGTTGTTTCTTATATTGTAGAACAACCTCTCCGACATATTTGTGAAGATCCCAGATGAATTAATATTGAGAATACAATATACCCTTTTATTTGGTATCGAGAAAATTCAGTCCAAGATGAGAGTATGTGGAATAATTATTCTTTTTGTTACTAAATATGAAGATTTATTACAATCTGTAGGCATCTAGTTGTTGAGGGATCCCATTCAAGTGGAAAAAGAAATCATGAAGCATCAAGCATTCCTGTTGAAGAAAGATTAATGTGGAGATAATATCGTTTATATTTGGCATTCAAACTTGAGAGGAAAAGGTGTCCTTATTTGTATCCAATGATCCATTCTTTCTCGGCTCATTCATTCAAATAGGAGGAAGAACGCAGTCCCACTTACTGCAACTGGAGAGCCCATCTGACATGTGGAATACACCAAAGGGAGAGGCCAAGGTGTTGCATGCATTCGATCAACCAACACTCAGCTCTAGATCAGTCAAGGAATAATTATGCTTATCAAATTCTCGCATCTAACGCCGCTTAAATTCTCTCGTCGCTTCACATATATTGAAGTTTTCAAAAAAATTGTTTCCACCGATCTAGCATTTATTGCAAAGCATCCAAACCAAATAACATATTGCCCTCAGTTTTCTCGGAATATCCTATAAGTTTTCTATCATTCTACACAGATCTGTCCAAAATATTCCGGAATTTAGTGTCCATAATGGTGTTTGCATTGAGCTCCTGCTTTACAAAATTTCATCAATCTACAGAGATTAGAAGTGTGGTTATCTTCAAAGACACATTTGTTGATGTGTTGAGAATGTAATCCTAAATTGTAACCAGATTCTTCACACGTGCATCATCGAATTGGGTGCTTTCATCTCCTTCATAGAAATATTCCTCCAACAACGGCATAACATGAACCTGAGCTATCTGATGAGCAGATCTCTACGCACACCTGTGGAAAGATACACTCAACATGACTGGTTAAAATTTTTATGCAGTGGTTGTTCACATCTATCAAATTAAGTAAGGTGTCAAAATCCTTGTTTCGTATCGGTTAACATTTATATTTTGTTATTTGATCCTATAGATTTTCTTTCATGATTAATGACTAAAAAAGCTCAAGTAATGGTGTCTAGTGTTTAAATCATAAAATTGAGTCTGTCTAGCCAAGTTCAAAGGATAGTTAAATATATTGCATGTTAAGTCGTTTTGAGTGTCAAAGTCGTTGTATTGTCAATACTTGTCTATGATCTCTGTCATTGTGATTAGTGAATAAGTCGACAGGTTAATAGTTTTGGTCAACGTGGTTATATTAGTTTTTGTTATCCATGTCCATATATTATTATATTCAAGTCATATAGAGTTTTGTTTTTCATTCAATTTTTTTTTTTTTGAGTGTTAATAGTCATTATTTGGTATGTGAGTGTCATTTTTTATCGTCATTTAGGTGATTATTAGGAATATTGTCAAAATAATTTGTTTTGCCTTACGGACACATTTTTGGTGTTACGACATCCGACGTACTTCATTTTGTATTTTTTGTTTTGTGTGTCAATATTTTGTAAAAATGGAGAAGTTCAGTCTTGTTGAGAAGTTCAAGGACAATATTTCCATTACTCGCACCATGTGGACTTCTCAAAGTCTACAAAAGAAATTTGGGAGATTTTAAACAACCTTTTTGGATCTCAAGTGGATATTGACAAGATGAATCAAGCAAAAATATATGGATTAAATATGGACAAAGGTGAAAAAATGGCAAATCATATAAGAAATTTTTGATCTTTACAATATACCTTTTTATATCATTTGTAGGATATGTGGAGTTGAGGATGTCATCATCTAAGGTGATCATATGAGGTGGTAATATTCTTGTGTAATGTAACTTCCTTACTCTAGATTTTAGGAACCCGTGTACCCATGCCTTGACAATATTGTCAGAGATCTCATTCATAGATTCACTTTTACTAAAATTCCCCCTCAAAATTTGGTTCAAATTCTCTATTGATATTGGTAAATCGATTTAGAGCATATATCCCTTGTATGTCATCAAAATCTTCTTCCTCGGTGTCATGCCAAACTTCTTCAAACCATGTGGCACTCATTCTTGTGTGTAATGGTACATGGACACAAATTCCATCTAACTATAATGTAACTTCTTTTACTCGCTGAATTTAAAGTGGCATTGCAATCAAGGAACTATTCAAAGGATAGAATGGTATTGTATGTGGGTTTTAAAGAAACATTTTCTACAACTTCAAAATTTACCATCTTTTTGATTCCCATGAAATTGACTTCTACATTCTTTAGTGCCCCTACAATTTGTTTCGCCAAACCATATGCTAACCCAATGTAATATCTAGTGAGTTCTAAGGGAGGTCTCCTAAATTCTCCCAGGTAGTTTTAGACATCATGTTTACATCTGTGCCAAGATCTAGAAGCACTTTTGTAATAGTAGTGTCGAATATGTCAACATCCAAGTATATGGTAGACTTATTCCATGTTCATCAGATTCTCAAGACATTTTATTTTTATTGTTATGCTCTCACCTCAATCCTCTGGACATGAAATTTCTTATCTTCTTTATTCTAATATTTTCTATAAAAATTCAACTTGTCTACAAGGCCATGTTTGATGGTTAACCTTGCTATCTCTTTAAGGGAAATGATTTCATCTTCCATGAAACAATTATTTTCTATTTCCTCCCAGGATTTTTTTCTTGACTACTAACTTGCTTTTCTATACTTCTTTGTCATGGATATCCACTCTAATTTCCTTAAAGTCCCACTCTTCACTACTGGAGGAGCCTTCCTTACTAGGTAACCTGATAAGCTTATTTTTCACTAGTGTGTGTTCTTTTCTGGTTGCACCTCTATTTGTCACTGCAGATATATATTTTATTCTACATGATCTTAATTTGGTTTCGAATATTTACTTTTGAAATAATTTTATTTTGCCTCTTCCTTTTTCTTATCTTTTTATGGTTTTCTTTTGGGTCGATGTTTTCCCTTATCTTCTCTTATTTCTTCTTCATCTCAAAGTATCCTGTGATGTCTCTTGTATATTCTTCTAAGCATCCCTTCCTAAGGATTTTTCTTTTTACCTCTATTTTGGTAAAAATCAACCATCTTTGGGACAAATAAATTAGTCATGTCCTAATTTATGGAAAATTCGAAAGGGTCGGGATCTGTGTAATTTATGGATAAATGCCCTTCTTGTCCACATTTATAATAGTGCATAGGTATTCTATCTTGGTAGCCAACCCCTAAATTGTTTTGGTTATCTCTTATTTTGTATTAATCATATCCTCGCTACGCTAATAATTATTATATCCACCTCTGAATCCACCTTTGTATCCTCCCATATATCCTTCATGGTATCCACCACCATTATATCCTTGATAGTTGGGGTTGTAGTTATTTCCTTAGTAACCACTTCCAAAGTATGGATTCTCCCCTTAATAGCTATTATATTATGGAGAAATAATTTCTCGATGTGAGGTCTGTGGGAGTTTAATTGTTGGGTCTTAGTTGTTGTTGTGAAGGTGGGGGGTAGGCCTTGTGTTTTTCCTAGTGTCATAACCATGTGGGTATTATACTCCTTTAATTATTCAAGTGCATTAACTAAAGGGCAAGTATGGTGGTAGTGATTATAAGATCCAAAAGCTATGAAATAAATTAATTGGTTGGTGGGGGAAGATGCTTCTAACAAGGGGAAAGTATCTTGAGTATGTTGATCCCATAATCTGTAAATTCCGCACCAAGTTCTTTCTATTGTAGGTATGGTACTAGAGGAATATTTTTCTGATGAATGTTTCTTGACAGCCACAACCCTTTTTACTTTCTATAAATAGGGATAGTCACTTTGACATTGTCCTTCTGCACAACAAACTATACACCAAATGTTTGGGCTAATGTTGGTTTTGGTGGTGAGTTATTCCTAAGATCCTCTTTTCTCTTAATCTCTTGTTAGAGTTATAGTTTTGCCAATTCTAATTGCAATCATTCTAATTCTATCTTTACTTAATTTTTTCATCTTCGCTAGGGTTGTTCTTCTAATCTGATGGCCATTTCTATTGCATCTGAAAGTTTTAGAATGGTTTTCCATCCAAAGATTCCATAATATAAGGTAGAATCTATGCAATAGACCATTCAATTCATTTCTTATTTGTCATTGGTTCCTCCAATTTTATTGTAACATTTTTGAATTTATGGTTGAATTCTTTCACTATTTCATCTTCCTTCTGAAATATCTCTCTTATTTTGCTAACACTTTCTGAAGGTGCCTCTAGGAAGTTAAATTCCTTCTCAATTGTATCCCAATATTTAGTTCCTTGTGCATTTGTTTTCATGTACCAATGTAGGGTATCTTCTCTAAAAGTTCCTATAAAATCATACAATTTTGTTGTGGTATCTATTATGTTGTTACTCTTCTAGTATGAATCCAAAATGAATAAGTGTTCCTTGGCATATTTAGTGTCTTATCCAAATATTGTTAGCTTAATTTTCTTATCCATATTTCTAGTGGGTTAGGGATTTGGTTGTGGCGATAAATTAATTATTTATTTGAGGGTTTAACGTTCTTAGATTGATTATGAGATTTTGTCAAATTACCCATTCTCCCTTTATCTCTGGATAATTCAATATCAAAGTATAGATCTCCTAATAATTCTCTAAACTCTCTTACAATATCTTCTCTTTTATTGCTCTCTTCGCAATGGTTAATATCTTTCCGTAAAAAATATCCTTTTTATAATTTCTAAATAGGTGTGTGAAGCAAAGACATGGAATGGTGACTAATCCAAAGGGTCATCTCCTTTGTGCTAGTGTGATGGTTAGGAGACAAATATTTAATTGGTGACTTTTCATAATTATCTTCTTCCACAAATAAATTTCTTCCTTTAACATCTCTTAATCTATAATTTTATTCTAATCCTTCATCACTTCTTATTTTCTTATTTTTCTTTTCCTCTCCTTAATCTTGTTTTCTCTGAAATATATTTTCCTTCATCCTTCTCTTCTATCATTTTTTAAATTTTTTTCGAACTATTCAAACAATTCTTTCATACCGGTGACTTCCTCTTCACCTTTCTCTTTAATCAATAATGGAGCTTCTTCCCTTATTTCTTCCCATTTTGTTGTTCCTACTATTTCTTCGAGATATGGTCTTAATCTTCCTACCAACTCCTGCAAATCTCTCATTAACATAGTTTGTTTTGATAATGACTATAATATTGGATTATTTAAAAGATTTTGAACCATGGGGGACCGTGGGTTAACCAAAACTTGTTGGTCTCTACTTGATGTTGGAATTATAGCAATACTCGAGTGTTTACCTCCATTTTCGGGGTAGCCAATTTATGACCTCTACTTGAAGTGGGTTTTTCTTTATTTTCTATTTTTTGAATTTTGTTCAATTTTTCTTTTCTTTCATTCTATTTATTTTCTCTTTCCTCCCTTGCTAAATTTTATTTTTATGTCTTCTTCTCTAACACCTTCTCTGCAACTATCTCGAGCTCTCTCTTTTGACCTCCTCATTATGATTATTTCTTTTATCTTAATTAATAGTTCTCTTAATCTCGCATAATCCTCCTTTTTTTTCAATTATGTGATTTGTTTTATTTTATTTTACTTCATGTCATCCTATTTATTTTGTCTCACCATCACCCCATCAAATATTTATTAGTTACGTCTCGTAGATTTCCCCTTCATGTACACCATCTTGTGGTGCTGTTTCCATAAAATAAATTTTTCGGGCTTCTAATTAACTTTTCAACCAAGAAATTTTGATTAAAACTGAAATTATTTGAGAAATCATGCTTCTTGCTCCACTTAAAGCTTCACCTTTCTTGTAATCAAATCTGGTCAAACCTTGGATGGCCCAAGTAATTATGTATGAATATAATGTGGTCTCAAACCAATAATCAATTTCTCTAGTCCAAGGTTCGTCAAGGTTTCTGAGTATATTTAACTTTTCCTGAGTCCACTCAAAAGGTTTTCTCAAATGAACCATGACCACTCTTTTTTTTTAGTGTGTGTTAATATGCAAGGCCACAATAAATGTGGGAATTGAGACCAAAATTCCTCTCTCGTATTCTCCAAATACTTCGCTTCAGTTTCTTTATATGATGCTTTGAGTCTCTTTGCTTCTCCTTTAACAAATATATTAATTTGATTTTCCCACCAATCCTCAATTTCTGTTAGTGTTGGTTTCCAATACCTTGGTGGTGAAAATTTTTCCAGACATCCGACTAACAAAAGGAACTTGGGATCAAACACCAAATGTTGACCTTAAGCCTCAATAATAGTGTGAGGGTTAAGAAGTTCACCCTTTTGTTAAGGATGTGCAAGGGAAAAGTAAACCAAATATAATTGATGAACAAAAAGAATGTAAAATCACATAACAAACTTTTCTCCAAACATCAATATTTATTCATATCTCAAAATAGATTACATTAGTCTCATACACACCTACAGTTCCTCTCTATTCTCTATATCTTATACATTTCTCATCTTACAACACACATATGTTGTCTCATGTGGTACATCATATACATTGGATTGAGTACAATAAATATATTTCTTACAAAATAATTCAAAACACACTTCTTTTCATCATGTATTTTTTATCTTCGCCTTACTTTGTTTTTGTCTTTCTTTTGATCTATGGCTTTATGTCAACTTTTTGCAGCTTCATCCATTTCCCATGGATTCTTTCTTAGTCTCATGGGTTTGTGTTTATTATGTGGATTGTTCCAAAACTTGATGAAGAAACATGTCAACAAGTTCTTCAAAAATACATTATTTTATAAAACTAAATCTTTTGTATTAAGAAATGTGCCTACTAGTATAAATTTATAAAAAAACAAGTTTTTTCCATAATGTATAAACATGAGAAAACTCATTTTCCTAGATGGTCTATACAAATATTTTAAATACCTTGAAATTTTTTCTTAAGAAACTACCTTCTGAGTAAAAGAATTTGTAAATAATTTAATTCCTCCAATATACTTAGTAATAATATTTAATTTTAGAATAAAATGTGTTCCTAAATTAATAGAAAAGAACTTTATAACGGAGTGTATGTATATTATTATTTTATTGTCTAATCGTAAATGACACTCCCTTCACTATGGGAATTGACTTATCTATATAGATGTTACTCTTCCACACCTCTTTGAAAATTAAGTTCCATTTGATGTCTTCTTTCCATACCTTTTTAGCTAGATCATCATATTTCTTGTATACACCTAAATTTTTACGCTTTATATTTTCATACTTGTTACTAACAATTCTCTTTTAAGGTTAGAGGTCACTAATGCATCTATCTCTAGAACAGGTTCCTTAAGGGAATCGTTCCATGATAGGGGTATTGTTATTCATGTAACCATTTGGTTAGCAATGATACATGGAGAGAGAACAACATTTGGTCACATTTAGGTATTTCTTTTGTTCTCTTATCCTCTTATTTTGCTTCACATTCTCCTAACATCTAGCTTGGTTATGACCCCATTTCTTTCATCTTTCATTATCCTTGCTTCCCATGACACTAATGCACATTCCTTTTATTTTCCTCCTTTCCAATGTCATATCCCACGGAAGATTACATTAGCGAAAAATTCAAATTCAATGCTAATGCCTTCACCCATGGGTGATGGTGTTCGTATAAATGCCCCAACTCTTAGTTTGACATCATAAGATTTGATAATTGAAAAAATAACTCTACATTATCCTTTCTCTCTTACACAAACTTACACCTCGCTCGCTCAAGTATTTCTTACATCTTAACTCTTGTCTTGGAGATTCTTCTTACCTAGATTGGTTTGCTTGCACTTTTGGGTCATCTATAGTGAAATAGGACTACATTGTTTCCCCTTCTCCACCTTAAATTTGTTCTCTCTTTATGTATAGTCCTTTGGGATATAGCTTCATCAATGACCTCCCCAATAGGTAAGTGCTCTAACTCACTTTTTCATTTTTTATAGAGTAGTTCCTTTCAATTGTTACATATTATATGTTAGCTTAGTATTTTTTGTACATGTTAGGTTAGTACATTGTATTTCAGTTCTTTTCATGTTAGATGATTTCCTTTGGTTAGCCTAGGCTTTGCATGCTTCTTTTTTTTTTCATTACCCCCTTTAGTACCAATACCTCCATACAGTTCCTTACTCTTCTTAAAAACCTAAGGTCTTGAAACATTAGTTTTCCTATTGTAAATGTTACTTCCTTGGCGTGAGTGATCGTAAGGGTCCATGTAGCTTCTTTAATTGTATTTTTTATGTGTCGGTCTTGGTGTGTCCCTAACTCATTTCCTAGAATACCCTAGTTGAATGGATGATAAGATTACATGGTGCCTAGACACATTTTTACCTGTCATACATCCTTGGTGTACCCAACGTGAATCCTATTTTATTCCTTTTGATCAAGTATAGCTCGTTAAAAATACCAATTTTTTATTTTTGTCTTGTTTTGGTCTCTAAAAATTCTAAAAACCCTAAAAATTGATATTTACATACTCCATCAACCCATGTTTCATTTCTATATAGGTTCGATCGGGTTTGTTTTAGTCTAGTTTCATTCTTGATGCCATTGGCCCTATACAAAATCTATGCATGACCAATTATGTATGTTTCAATCATTTTTCCTTCTTGACACCATAGGACAATAGGAAAAATCTATGCATAGCCGATTGTGTCTAAATTTCAATTTTATAGAGTTTTGTTTTCAACTTCTAGTTTGTGTCAATGTATCCTCTCAAGATCTTCTTGGCTCAATTGAATCCTTTGAAATTTTCTATGGGCTATTCATTTATGCCTGCATTCCCTCTTCATGGTAAAAATTTCTATAGATATCTTCCCGTATGTGATAATATTTGTAGTTTTCATAATTGCACCCATGAAGCTCTAGTTTCTTCGCCTTATCCTTCTAATCACTCAAAACAAGGTCACTCAGTTGAGTGTAATGTGGTTGAAAATGAACATATAGATCCAAGAAACATCATTAAAAATATTAATAAAAATGAATATCTTACACCTAATAAGGATGGAATTCTCCATAAGATATCAATGGAGATGACCATGTCCTGTCTCAACTATAAAGGGATCCTCAATAATCAGACACCTCTTTGTAGGACAGATCAAGAGGAGTCCCCTAAGACTCCTACTAATGAATGTGATGAACACATAGAACATGATGAGTACCAAGAAGAACCTATAGACAAAGGAAAATATTCTTCTCTAGATCATAATGTGTTGATAGCTATACTCCCATATTAATTATCCATGTCTCGAAGTCTACTACTATGTATGTAATGATTAAAAGGTAAAATAAAATGTTACAAATAGTTTCTCAAAATGTGGTACCCAATATACCTACCTTCACACCTCCCCCATTGGTGGATGCACATGGAAATCCACCCCCTCCACCAATCCAAAACAAAATGTTACAAACGGTCCAAAATGAACCTCTTTCTCCTTATATCGCTGTCATGGATTTAGGAGAGACCATCCCTACTATCTCTTACAATGGTTCCGAGGACCCAACTGTCTTCCTTAAAACTTTTTGTTAGAGTAGGTATTTACCTTAGCTCATGTTCACCTAGGTACATTATTTACCTTTATTGTATTTATCCTCACCCACTTATGTGTGTGGATATTTTTTTTATTTATTTAGATATTAGGAGATATTATCTAGTTGTTAGGTATAGTTCTTTCCTAGATCTATGGTATTGACTAGATCCTTGATGTCTAGTTCTCTCATAAATCTATGGACTTGACTAGTTCTTTGATGACTAGTTCTTTCCATGATTTATGGCTTGATCTACGACCTTGACTAGTTCTTAGATTGTTATTCCTTGCCTATATAAGCAAGGCCCATTCTCATTATATTTCATTGAGTTCCATAATAATATATGATATTGTTGCTCATTTGTTTGCAAAGGTTTTGTGTAAAGTTATTCTGGTGAATTACTTTCATCTTATTGATCATGGTGTTTGATTAGCATCTATGTTCTTGGCTTGGTACGATTTGGTTATCGTTTCTTTTATGGTATCAGAGCAGGAGATTGCTATTGACATCCATCTGTAAGTTTTATTTTGCAAATAATTTTTTTATATATTCATATATTTGGATTTTCTCGTATTTTGTTGTTGCGTGCATTTTTATGCAAAACAAAGGCTTCCATTAGATCCGGAAGGTGGCAAAACCCTAAGAGTGACTATAAACTTGACCATTTTGGGAGGCAGTCATTTTTTTTTTGTGGTTTTTTTTGTTGCAGAGAACCATGGTGGCTTGCCTCGGGATTCTCGCCATGTGTGAATGAAAACTAGCAAATTGTTTTCTGGGTTTTACATGTTTTTTGAGTTTGGATCTAGGTTTTAATTTCTGCGGTTGTAGCATTCTTGGTTCATGTGCAGCAGATGGTTTTGTGAAGGACGTTTCTTTCCTCTTTTGGCAGGGTCCACAGATGATTTTGCTATTGCGGGAAAGTTTTACTATTTCAGAAAATCCATAGTCCAAGACTACTATTTTTTAGAAGGTGAAGGTCACTTTCAACACAATCCAAAAATAACGCTTTTACCCCTGAATAAGAAACACACCCATTGAAATTCTTAGCCCTGGTCATGGTATGGTCATATGAGGGCTTAAAGCTTGTGATTCCTACTAGTAGGTGCTTAACTCCAGCCCCCTTTCATTTTATTTGTGTGGTGAAGGCAAGAGCATTTTATTCTTTTTAGTGGCAACTAAAATAAATAGTAGAGCATAATATTGAAAAACTTGTATCTTTTGATCGGTAACTCGGTTTTGAGTGCCATTTTTTTGCAAAAGTGCATTGTTTTTTATGCTCTTTCCATTGAAATATTTATTTTGAGAATCACACTATAATTATAAAGTCCATATTGTAACACGCACTCATTATAAAGTGCCAAAATATGGGGGCTCTTGTTGCATTGTTTGGGGGTCTTGTTGTATTGCTTGGTTCTTGCATTTCTTTTGGTGATTTTTTGAGGATGGAATATTTATCTACTTCTACATTAGATCATGTTGAGCCATTAACAACACATAATTACCACACATGGAAACCAAGAATGGAAACAATAATTAAGCGGAAAGGATTATGGGCTTTAACTTCTTCAGAACAACCAATGTTCACTAGAGAATATGAGAAATTTTAGTACCAGTGCAAATTTGATGAGTGTATGGGTTTGATAGAACTTATGTAAGTGACAGTCTTTTATTTCATTTGGAAAAGTGTGACTCTCCTTTCAAAATATGGGAGAAATTGGAGGATTTATTTAGTAAGGTGGATCATATGAGAGCCATGCAACTTGAAATTGAGATCACCTCTCTTAATCCTGAAGATTTTCCAACAATTATAGACTATCTTACCAAGTTCAAGCATTTGTTGACATAGTTGAAGGGGAGTGGAAGAGATAAGAAAGATGAAGAGTGTGTTTACTTGATTCTATCCAAGTTGAGAGGACCATTCCAAATTTTTGCTTCTACCTTTTTCTCTAGCATGGATGCCTTAGGTGACACATTCAAAATGCCTAACTTAGAAACATTTTGTGAAAGACTTACTAGGGAAGAATCCAAATTATCTCACCTTGAGTCTTCCACCTCTCAAAAGGCATTAGTTGCATCTAATCCTAAGGGCAAGGGAAAACCAAATAGTAAAACCAAATCCACACCTTCTCCATCTCAAAATGCTCCTAAACCCAAAGAAAACAACTCAAAACCCAAGGAGTCTTCTAAATCCAAGAATAAGTCTAGCCATTCATGCTCTTTTTGTGGGGGTAGTAATCATGAAGAAAATAGGTGTTATAAGTGAATGCAAGCCTTAGAGGATGCAGTCAAGAAACAAAAATTTCTATCTCCACTCCACCTCCTTCTAATCAGCATGGAAAAGCACTTAATGTTGTTGGAAGATCTCAGTCACCACTTGCAGACAATTGGGTTATAGATTTTGGTGCTTCTCATCACATGACTTCTTCTAAGGAGTCTTTTGTTTCTCTAGGTTTGAGTTCTACTTCCAAAATTGAGGTTGGAGATTCTTCCTTTCTTTCTGTTGAGGGAAAAGGTGATATACAACTTGATGGTGGCAATATCCAAGATGCACTATATGTTCCTAACATCACTACAAATTTTCTTTCTGTATATCAAATTTGTCATTCTAGTCAAGGAAAAAAAAGTGACTTTTACACCACATGGGGAAGAAGTAAAAACTTTGTTGGAGCCTCATTCACTTGTTGCTAGGTATTGGATATGTTGATCATAGTTCAAGACTATATCACTTTGAGGGTTTTGATGACACATCTTCTATAGGGACAGGATTGGTTTCTCATTCAGATTCGAGAGTAAGCTTTGGCATGAAAGATTTGGACATCTCAATTACAGAAATATTTGAAGGAGTTGAGCACTCATGGTATGGTAGATGGTCTTCCTATAGTAATTTTCTTGTCTTGAGGGAGTTTTTATGTAAATGTGCATTAGGAAATGTAAAACCCAAGATCATTTTTTAAAACTAATAGTATTTTCTAAGAGAGTTGTTTGAATCCCAAGCACCACTCCATGGATGTAAATCAATGGTTCTAAGTTGATTTTAGGGCATCCAATGGAGTGTAATTTGCACAAATTGAAACCTCTCTTTCAAGTGTGGGACTTAAGATGAGAGAGGAATTTTCTCTAAGTTAAGGCTTTGGTTCCTCAAACTCCTCCGATTAGATCTATTATTTGCACAAAAATAAGGTTTCGATTTTAGGACACTTTCAGAGGTTGATGATCCTAATTTTATCTTAACCTGAAATAGCCAAGGAATAGAAATGCAAGGGATAAGAAATACAAAAATTAAAACTAAATGAGATGGGGTGATAAACCAAAGGATGGTGAGCACTTTTGCTCATGCAAATTCACACAATTTTCATAAAACAACATATGAAACATATAGGATGTAAAGTTGAAAATCTCCAGTAAACAAAAATTGAAATGAAGCAAACAACACATACAGAGAATCAAAGCATTCAAAGCTGCATTGTGATTTTTAACATCAAAATTTGTATTCAACACCAAAGAGGTAGAAAAATTAAATCCCTGAAAGTCTAATACTTGCCAAAATCACTTGAAATGAAAGTGAAAAAAAACCTGGAATGTTGTGAAAAAAGTGTTCCCCTTTGAAAAATGAGCCAAGGAAACTAAAAGAGATGAACAAAGGTGAAATGGGTTTGAAGAACCCGTCTAAGAGAGAGAAAACATGAAAAAACGTGGGAGAATTTCCTCATTGACCAAAATGCATAAAAACAACATGGGTGACCTGAAAGACCCATCATGACATTTTTTACCATGTTGAGAGAAGAAGGCAACCCATTTTGCATTAAAATTGGTTGTTGAACGCGTTAGATTTTACTTTCCTCTCTCTCATCTCATGTACCTAGAAAGTTTTTGATTTTATCCCTTCAAAATAAACCAAAACTCAAAATTGACCATGGAATCAATCAAGAGTTTTCACATCTTTCCATTTCTATATAAAGAATGTGAAAATCTGAGTAATGGTGATCGAAAGTTATTCGTTATAAAGATTTAGGGCAAAAATAATGCCCAAACGGATCGATGTGGTTGTAGGTAAAAAAATTTGGAATTTTACCTTTTTTTTGCATTTGGAAATTTTTTTCAAAAATCCATGCACTTTACACATGGATGCCATGTGGCATGATGTGAATGGCCGCGGGCTCATTCTCCTTGTCAAATGGAATATTTTTGCAAAAAACATTTGAGGCCCTTCCTTATCATTAATTGTTTGCTATAATAGGTTTGGACACGTGCACTACTTTACTTTATTGCTTGTGACCAAAATTCAATATTTCACTCTTAAGTTTGAAAACACTTAGAAAAATTTTCACTTCGCTCTCCCATGTCCTTGAAATTGTGTGTCATTTACTATAATTTTAAAAGGGCCCATGTAGGTTAAAAAGTTTCCTTTTCAAATTTAGAAAACTTAAAAAATTTTAGTATTTTTTTTTTAATTTTTCTCCACAACTTGGACCTAAAGACACGTGGGCCTTTTATTGGTTGAGCTGAAGATTCCAAGGGGTTGTTGGAATTTACATTTCCACAAGAAATCCATGTGAGAAATTTTGAAAAACTTATGAGGAGTTAGGAGGATTTTACCTTTCGTAGTTAAGATTTGGAGAGAGATCTATTAATGGTGCCATTTCAATTAGAAAGATTTGAGTTGAACATTTTTGGTAAAACCAAAAATGGTCTTCCTAGAGTTTCTTGTCTTGAGAGGAGTTTTCACAAGGGTTTAGCATTAGGAAAAATGACCAAGATCCATTTTAAGAATTTGTCTAAGAGAGCTTCTTCACCACTTGAGCTTGTGCATAGTGACTTGATGGTTTTTCCTACCCCATCTTTCAATGGAGCTAAGTATGCACTTACATTTATTGATAATTTCTCGAGGCGTACTTGGGTTTATTTTCTCAAGTAAAAAGTGATGTTTTTTTCACACTTCAAAGTCTTCAAGGCTTTGGTCGAGAAACAATCTTCTAGTAGCATAAAGAACCTTCACACTGATAATGGGGGAGTACTTCAGCAATGATTTTTCTGAATTTTTGGCAACTCAAGGCATTATTCACCAGCATTTTGTTCCTCATACTCCACAACAGAATGGATTAGCAGAAAGGAAGAATAGAACTTTGAAGGAAATGGCTAACTGTATGATGCATTCTAGAGATATACCTCCTATCTATTGGGTGGAAGAAGTAGTTAATTGTGCTAACTATATTCAAAATCACACACCACACAAAGCACTTGAGCATTTGACTCAGAGGAAGCTTGGTCCAACACTAAGCCAGATGTCTCATTTTTTCAAGTCTTTGGGAGCCATGCTTGGGCCTTTGTGCCAAAGAAGAAAATGAAATATTTGGATAAGAAGAGTAAACCCTTGATCTTTGTAGGGTATTGTGAGGACATGAGAGCTTATCAATTTTAGATCCTGATACACATGATGTTCTTTTTCGAACACATGTTCAATTTGATGAGCATTTCACTCCTCATGATTCTTCATCTTCTTCCATTTCTTCTTCTTCTTCATCTCATCTTGAGGATCCTTTCTTTGAGGAGATTGATGAGGAGGTTATAGATGCCATTGAGGATCCTATTCCCACTGATGTTGTCACTATGCCTAAGTGGGCTCGTACTATAGTTTTGAGGAAACACCTTTCATAGAGGATCTTCCACCCACTAGGCATCATCACACACATTCTACAGTTTCGGATTTTTGTGTCAGGCAGTTTTTGAGGATCCACAGTCTTTTTCAAAGGCTCATGGGATACAAGAGTGGGATGATGTGATGATAAGCTGAGTATTCTTCTTTGATGAAGAATCATACTTGGGATTTGGTATCTCTTCCTAAAGGAAGAAATATGGTTAGGTGTAAGTGGGTATACCGAACCAAATATGTAGTTGATGGGTCCATTGACAAGTATAAGGCTGTCTTGTTGCAAAGGGTTTTTCAAGTTGAAGGTATTGATTACTCTGAGAATTTTGCACCCATTGCCAAGATGGATTCTATATGCCTTGTACTTGTTATTGCTGCATCACAGGGGTGGCTCGTATACTAGATGGATGTGAAGAGTGCCTTCTTACATGGAGATATACAAGAGGAAATATACATGGAGCAACACCAAATTTGGATTTGTTCAGGATTCTTCTCTTGTTTGTAGGCTCGAAGGTCTCTCTACGGTCTCAAACAAGCCCCTTGGGCTTGGTATGAGAAGATGGATTATTTTCTTCTATCTACTGGTTTTGTTCATTGCCACTCGATCATACAATGTATCTCAACATGTTGGTGAGGATATTGTGATACTTGTCTTGTATGTTGATGATCTATTACTTACGATAGCAATTCTTCTTCCCACATTTAGAGTATTCAGAGGGCTCTTTCTACACAGTTTGACATGACAGATCTTGGGTTATTGCATTATTTCCTTGGTTTATAGATTTCTCAAAGATTTAGGATTCATTTGAGTCAACAAAAGTACACCCATGATCTTCTTAGATGCTTTGATATGGCTGATTGCAAGCCAAGTCCATCTCCTTTTCAGTCTGGGTTACTCTTACTTCCACATGTACCACACCACTTTGTGATCCTACGTTGTATAGGTAGTTGTTTGGAGTCTCATGTACTTGACCCATACTCACCCTGATATTTCATTTGTAGTAGGGATTGTATCTTGGTTTGCACATTCTCCTCATAGTAGTCATTGATAGGCTGCTAAAAGGATTTTGTGCTATTTACAGGGCACTTCCCACTTTGGCCTACACTACACTAGGGGTTCTACTCAGTTGGTTGGGTATACAGATTCAGATTGGGTAGGTTCTATTGATGACAAGCGTTCCACTTCTGGCTATCTTTTTGTCTTGGTTCTTCTCCAGTTGCTTGGGCATGCAAAAAGCAAATAGGCTATTGCACTTTCATCTTCAGAGGTAGAGTATAGGGCAGCAAAGTTATAGTGAGTTAGTAGATTCTTTGGATTTCACCAGTTATTGATGAGTTTGGATTCCCACAAGATTCACCGATTGTACTTTGGTGTGACAACCAAAGTGTAATTCACATTTCTCGCAACCTAGTTGAGCACCAGTGGACCAAGCATATTGAGATACACATCCACTTCATTGCACTCAGCACATTCAAGATGGAGTTCTTTGCTTGGAGTACCTTCTAACTCAGCAGCAGGTTGTAGACATCTTTACGAAGCCTTTTACATCACCTCACTACCTTGAGTTGTGTGGCATGCTTGGGGTTTTGGAAGTTGTTCTTGGGGGTGTTCGTGAGAACATCTTCCTTCTTCTTCTTCTTTCTCTTTCCTTATAGCAGGATTCTTTCCTTCTTTTGGTTCGAGATTTCTTCATGGATATATTATACATGAGTACCTCATTAGGCCTAGTTTCGGGACTCATACTATGTGGACATGCCACTTCTATTTTGGCCCCTAGCTTCACTTGAGGGGGTGTTAGAGTAGGTATTTACCTTAGCTCATGTTCACCTAAGTACATTATTTACCTTTATTGTATTTATCCTCACCCACTTATGTGTGTGGATATTTCTTTTTATTTATTTAGATATTAGGAGATATTATCTAGTTGTTAGGTATAGTTATTTCCTTGATCTATGGTATTGACTAGATCCTTGATGTCTAGTTCTCTCATAAATCTATGGACTTGACTAGTTCTTTGATGACTAGTTCTTTCCATGATTTATGGCTTGATCTACGACCTTGATTGGTTCTTAGATTGTTATTCCTTGCCTATATAAGCAAGGCCCATTCTCATTGTATTTCATTGAGTTCCATAATAATATATGATATTGTTGTTCATTTGTTTGCAAAGGTTTTATATAAAGTTATTATGGTGAATTAATTTCATCTTATTGATCATGGTGTTTGATTAACATCTGTGTTCTTGGCTTGGTATGATCTGGTTATCGTTCCTTTTACTTTTGGCAATTGCTATAAAGAGTGCATCCAAACAAACACCTATGAAACAAATAAAATTCTAGCAAAGGCCTTGGTGGGAGAATCTCTAGAATGGTATAATTAGATTCCTCCTCACTCGATAGTTGACCTAGAAGGTTTAGTTAAATCCTTGATTTATGAATTTCAACAACAAGAGCTACCTGAAAATACCTTGCAAAAATTCATAAATCTTAAAGAAGGTATAAATGAATCAACTCATGAATTTATTAAAAATGGAAGGCTTTGTCTATACAAGCCAACCATAACCTTGATAATATAATTTTATCCCAAATATTTCTTAATTACCTCATACTAACCCTTCAATATAAGGTTAGATATTTTTCTCCTAACACATTAGAAGAGGCCCTCAAACAAGCTATGTTGGTGTGTGGGATCCATGTATCCTCCACTCACATATGGAGGGTCATCTCACATGGGTTAGGTTTAGGGTTAGGTTTAGGTTTATGGTTTGTTTGTGTGTCATGCACTAGGGTTACTCATCACCCTATATGTATCCCTTCATTTGAGATTTATGAGAATGCCAAGACACTCGCTATCTTTCTCTATGTGTAAGTTTTGTTTTGTTATGCAAGTTCTTCCATTGATTGATCGATTCCTCCTTATGATTACGCTAGAGCTATTACGTTTCCTTTAAAGTGCAACTTCATTGTGGTGCATAGTTTTCGATATGACTCTCACAAACTTTTTCATGGTATAGAGTGAGATCGAGTAAAATGTGCATTCATCATCCGATTTACGATCACTCTTGGTTTCATTATTTTTTACTCCTCATGTAATTGTTTTTCGATCATTAGATTCTGGAATTTTATTGCTAACGTATTTAACAAGTTGTTCTTGGAAAAAAATTTTTGTGTTCTTCGTGCATATGCAGTATTCCTAAATATTTCTGGGGTTTTACAGCTACATTTAGCTAACTATAACTAAATCTGGTAGATCAATTAAAATAGAGGTTATTTTCTGGTTTTTTAATTTTTTATTAAACTGAAATTTTTTAGATCTTTTTTTTTGGTCTCTCTCTCTATATTTTTTTACATGGTGGTTTTGCAGAAATTCAGATTCAAAATTGTAGGTTTGAAGTTTGGTGTTTTGGTTCAGTGCTCTCCACCAAGCCCCTCACCGAGCTCCTCTTCAACCTACCCTCGAGCTCCCTCAACTCGTGAGTTTTCTACTGTAAGCTCAGCCGAGTTGCTTTGTGTTTGCTCTATGCGAGTGCTTTGTGCTTTTCTCAACTCACCACCGAGCTCACTCAACTCCTACTCGCATTGTGTGGGTGTGTTTTTTTGTGTGGGAGCTCTTTCAAACAATCAACTCACCATTGTGTGGGCTGTGTGGATGTGTTGAACCACTGCCCTGTGGTTTTTCTTCGTGTTTTCCCCCTTTTCTCAGTCAGGTCCTTAATTTTTCTGGTGTGTGGATGCATTTTTCATCCTTCGTGATCTCTGGCTCACGTTCTCTTTACCCTAGCCGAGCTATTCACTTTTATTGCTGAAAGTGCTCAAACATTTGAGTATGGTGTGTTTATTGTGATATGGTTGAGTCTTTTAGGTATAGCCTTTTTACTCTTGAGCTCATGTTCTCCTCTCTAGAAATTCCTATGCCCTTCCCCATGTGGACGAGCTTCCTTCCCTGCGTGGTCGTGAGTCTCGTGAGCCCGCTTGAGTCCTTCACCTATAACAAGCTCCTCCCCCAAGAGATCTCCACCGCTCACTCGCCCCAATGGCTTATCGCCTCCACAAAGCACACTGCACATCTCCACAACACTCGACCATTACTTGGCTCCACAACTACACATATTCAAAATGTTTTTTGGTAAGTTTATTAAAATCCATTTAGTGGGTGCCTTTTTAAATAACGGTAAGCTTTTTTAAATCTATTTCTATTAATAGATATTAATAGAAATTAGTTTCTTTTAAATTTAATAGATCTTAATAGATCTTAGTTAGTTTCCTTTAATAGATCTTCATAGATCTTAACCGAAAATTTTAAATTGAAAGTGGGAAACAATTTAAATTTGACTCTTTTAGAAAGGAAAGTATTAAAATATTTAATTAGGATTTCATTTTTAATTAGATCCTAATTAGTTGAAATTAATTAGATTTAATTATATTAAATCTAGTTTTATTAATTTCAAATTGACCTTCATTTACGATTAGTATTATTTTAAAATCATCCTTTAAATTAACATTAATTATCATTTTTTAACTCCCATAGCTTTAAAATTAGCTAAATTAGGTGTTTCCAAATGATAATTTTTTAAGCGTTATTGTCGATTTTTTTACTAATTGTGCGCTCAAGTGTGCAGTAACACTCGAGCTCCTATTTGTCTTCCACGTGCTTTTTCGGCATTTTGAAGATCTTTTGGACTCATCTTGAGTTCATTTAAAACATTGTATTTTACCCTTATTATTGCTTATGACTAGTGAGCGCATCCACCATAGTTTGAAAAGGGGGTATCCTTTGTGACGTGAGACATTTTTCTCACAACTAGGATTTGATTTCACCTCCTTCCTAGTTTTTTGCAATTGTGCTTGTGTACGGTGTCACTTTTTGTGCTCCATGAAACATGATTGTGGTCTCCTCTCTTGCACGTTATTACGTTGATTGCAAGGTGAGTTACCAAGTGTTTCAAGACGCACGCTCGGACCCGATTGTATTCAACACACTAAACTATAAAGTGTCTGAAAGAAGGGGGTTATTATATTGTCTCCTGGGTGGTTGTGTTTCTTTTCTGCATTCCTTCTCTCTCTCTTCACAATGGATGCTTATACAATTCCTTTTTGCTTACACCATTCAATTTTTTCGAATGGAGATCGAAAATGATTATGAAACTAAGAGGTAAAGGGTTATTCCGCATCACCATGGGAACTGAGACTGAACCAAGATGATGACCCTAAAAAATCTAAGTGGTTAAACCGTAGTGATGAAGCTTTAGGTCTTCTTTGCATGTCTATTTCTCTGACTTTCTCTTCCACATTGAGTCATTCAAACACCTAATTCTACATGGAAAATGTTAGATGGAATGTTTGGACAATAAGATGACATGAGAGTGCATGAGTTGGAAAATGAACTACTAGGGTTAAATCCTAGTGATTTTGAAAACCTACAAGCATTCTTCTCTAAGTTTGTCCACACTAGATTGTTGTTAAAGGAATGTCAAGTAGAGAAGAAAGATTCCCAATTGATCTTGTCGATTCTTTCTAAGTTAGGTCCCGAATACTCCATCTTCGTGTCAACTTTTTATGCTACAAAAGCTGCCTTGGGAAAGGATTGGAATATGCCCTCCTTTGACTATTTTTCATCCCAACTCATTCGAGAACATGACAAACTCATTCAAATGGGGTCTCTCAAGTCCAAGTCACATGCCCTTGTAGCAAGTACTAGTAAGGAAAAGAAGACTGATAATGAGATAGAGAAAAAGGATCAACCTAAGAAGGAAACCAAGACCAAAACTAAATTTAACACGAACACTTTGACTTCTGAGCCTAGAGCAAAGAAAGACAAGTTTTTGTGTTCCTATTGCAAGAAATATGGTCATAAAGAGCATCTATGTATGAGAAAACAAATTGATCACCTTACTCATTTACTTGAGAAAAATCAAATAGGTGTTCCTGAGTCTATCAAACAAAATGCTCCAAAGGCCGAGTCTTCTACTACAAGAGAGTCTAAATATGATAAGAAGAAAGGAAGGCCCTCGTAGCTCAAGTTTCTCCTTCATTGATGTGGATTATAGATTTGGTGCCTCGCACCACATGGCTTCTTTGCATGTTGAGTTCTCCAACATCGAACCTTGTGATATGTCCCAAATCACGTTGGGTGATAACACAAAAGTGTCAGTTTCCGGTAGTGGATCGGTAGAGATAGATGGGGGAACATTTAACCAAGTGTTGAGTGTTCTTGATCTCTACCAATCTCCTATGGTTTACCAAATTACTCACCTTGGTGAAGGAATGCGAGTGGAATTTGGTCCTAACTCGGTGATTATTCGTGAGCTTAACAATGACACTACAGTGGCTGAGGGAAAGGTAGATCACCATTCATGGTTGTATACCTTTTCCCACTTTACTTCTGATTCGACACCCACTTCATTGCTTGATATTGAGAGAAGCATTAAGTCCTATTCGACTTCTACTTCTCTACCTACTGAGGTTCTTTAGCTCTCTGATTTGGACTCTGACTCCTCAGATGATGATGTTGTTGAGCGTGCTCCTCTTCATGACCCTCAGACTTTTGAGTCTTCCGATTCTAACAGTAGTGATGATGAGGACTATGTCCCTTCTCACTTGAGTGAAGAATCTTTTGACTCTGAGCTTGATTCTCCTGGTCCTCTTTGGGCTAGGAAAACTTTGCAAAGTGCTGGAGATTTAGTTGGAGATACTTGGATATGAGACGTACTCACTCAGATTTCATTTGGACCCCACTCTTTCTTCACCTCTACTTCTGATTCAATTGTCTCCTCTATTTCTTCATGTGATGATAGTTCCACGACATGAGACTCACTTGGTTCTACTTCTGATGATGAGGATTGTGCACCCAATTTTGATGTCGAGAGTACTACAGAGGACTCTTCTCCTCCCTCTCACTATTCTAGAGAGTGTTGACACATCCCACATCTCATCAGATATTGAGTAGTCTCCTATATAGTACACTTGTGATGTACTACAGGTTCCTCATCCATCTATAGGTATTTTAGAGGAGTTCATCATCTCCATTGTTGGGAGTGCCCCTTCTGGGACTCTTACCACTTCCACTTTTCGGAGACTTTCATTGATCCACCCTTGTTTGTGGATCCATTTTCTATCATGGGGATGTTTTATTGCCTTCACATCAGTTGGACATCCTTTCTACATAGGTGTTCACCCTTCATACTCTGACAGTTCTACACTCGTGACATTACCTTTGGCTCCTTCACACTCACTTGCTAGACCTATGTCACACTTTCGTGGACTAGACTCAGAGTTCTTCGTGTCTACTTCCTTGGTTTCCTTCATGGAGTGGGAATATTTCAACACATCTTTCTTTCCTTCCTAAGGGAAGACACATAGTTCGGTGTGGATGGCTCTTCTTCAGTCCAGAGGCAGAGGATCTCATCATCGACATTCTTCTGGGAGACTTCTTAGAGTTACAGAGTTCAGATCCATCCATGGCATCTTCCGCATCCATCTCGTCTCCCTCTTCTTCTCTCTTTTCATCTTTCTGAGAGATTTCCCTTTTGTACATGGGTACCTTTACAGGCTAGTCTATGGCCAGGACCCATCTTTGGCATCTTTCTTAGATTAGAGAGTATTTTGTTCTCTTGTGGTGGATGTTTTTCCCACTAGGTTTTCCTTCATTGCTTGGGACTTTTTTTTGTGCATGGGTACCTCATCAGGCTTTATGTTGGGACCCATTTCTCTTCTTCTTCTTCTTCTTAGGAAGATGTTGTTTGTATATGGGCACCTTATCAAGCCTTTAGTTTCGGGCCCCATTGACACATCTTTCTTAGTTGTTTAGGAGTGTCTTCTTGTTCATTCTGACTCATCATAGCCACTACCCCAACTTTGATGAAGGGGGTGTTGGTGTGTGGGATCCTATGTGTCCTCCACTCACATATGGAGGGTCATCTCACATGGGTTAGGTTTAGGGTTTCTTGTGTGTCATGCACTAGGGTTACTCAGCACCCTATATGTATCCCTTCATTTGACATTTATGAGTATGCCAAGACACTCGTTGTCTTTCTCTATGTGCAAGCTTTGTTCTATTATGCAAGTTCTTCCATTGATTGATCAATTCCTCCTTGTGATTATCTCTTCATTCAATTACTTTGCGATCATATAAGATCGCTAATAAAATTATCAATCTTTAGAAAAATACCACTATAATTGCTAATATTAGTAACACAAAAACTCCATGAAGAATTTCGTGGGTATGGTAGAGTCCTTATATGATCAATTTTTTTAGACTCCAAATATGTCAATCTGATAAGACTAACTATAGGCATAATTCAACCCATAAATACCGAGTTATCAAACTAAATAACCTAATTGATAACCTATCTTTTCTTGAAACTTCCCAAGATCTGGGCAACAATGAAGCCTACTCCCACGTTGAGCCTCCACCTGTAACATCGACAAATTGTCAAAAATAAAATACCCCATTCCTCCATATGCTAAAAGAATGGTTTTATCTAGTGCAGAATCACCGTCAAGCTTGGATACATCTTCTATCACACCATTACCTGCAATACTGTTTGGGAATTATTCCAAGTCACCATAGATATTTTTAGATGAGTTAAAATCCCTCACATGTAATATTCCTTTCATGGAGCTCATGCATACATCATCTTCACATCGAAGGTTCCTCCTCCAATAGTTTCAAATATTTGAGGATCCTTCTTATGTAGCTCCCAAATCTCCTTCCACGACCACAAACCCGAAGTCCATCACATAAGTACTATGGGGAAACCTCTGCGAGTTTCATGCTTTGATTCCTTAACCTTAGAATTCATGGAAGATGACAAGATTATAGAATAGGTCTTATTTCATGTTGAAGTCCCGCCGATACTCATTATATTTTTTATTCATGATGCTCAAGTGCATAGATTCCTTGTGGATGAGGGGTCTAGAATTATCCTAGCCTCTTACTCCTAATAAGAAACCTCGATTCTCTCATCGATAATATCAAACATTCTCATCTAACTTGTTGTGGCTTCATCAAAAATAAGAAAAATACCATAGGATGTACCCGGTTTCCCATCACATTCAAACATAAGATGGTTCACACAAAGCTTAAGGTTCAAGAACATCCTCTTTCTTACAACTTATTAATGGGTCATCCTTAGACACATCGCATGCATACAATCACATCATCCATTACAGTCTATCAAATTCATTCACAACAACTAGCATTTTAGGAATGATGTTGATCCCAATACTTAGGATGTTCCGGTACCATTTGCTAATGAGCCTTTCCTCATGCACACTACTCTTGAGATCAAGGTACTTTAGATCCAAAACTATTTGATCTAGAATATGAAATTCATATTACATAAGGAGACTTGGATGATAATGAACTTAATGAGCTTCAAAATAGAGTGAAAAATATTTTATTACTGATGATGAAATTTTGCAATGGTTTCCATCATCCCTCCTACTACCTGGAATTTGTTATATGCCACAACCTATACTAGAAGAGCCTATCTATTACTCCTCTAACCATTTAGAATGTAACGAGTTAGGCATTGTGCAACTCTTTTTGATCACCCCGATATTTTGGCATGATTAGAGTCATGGCGAAAGCGGAGGTGTCTCAAGAATAAAATATTTGCTTTTCCTCCCCTAATGATGAAGACTATACTTTTGTCTCACAAGTGAGTTCAAACACTTGGAAGTATTACACTACCAATGTGCCTTGGCCCAAATACAATCCTTACAAACCCAATCTAATACCATTGACACATCCTATAAACCTCCCATTTACGACACTAGTGATAGTGAGGATGAAGAGGAAATACTTCCCTATGTTCCTCCCACTAATCCTCCACTTTTGGACACCCCTTGGGTATTAGAGTAGCTCCATGATTATGCATCTTCTCATCCTTTTGAATCAACTTCGATCCTTGCAATAAATCTGCCTCCCACACCCAATTTTGAGCCAATATCAGTAGTCGATGATGGTTTCCATGTTTTTATGATGCCCATTATGTATCCTGCACCCAAAGAGCTCACCTTGGAAGCTAGAGTGTTGGATGTATAACAAACTAGTTTCTAGACAACATCAAGATGGAAAATGATACATAGGCTTAGAAATTTATGTAGAATATCATGGTCCTCTCCTACCTTAGATAATGATGAATCTATCCTATAAATCTTATATGCACATGAGGATAGGCTTCCTTGAAACCATCACAAACTTGGGAATTTCCCCAAAACACCTATGCACTTTGATGATTGTATCACTATTATCGATCCTTGTTAGGATGAAGTGGCCAAATTACCTAAAGCTCCATATCATTTTCAAGATGGAAATGCTATGTTGGATGAATCAAATATTAGTATATAATTAGATGATGACCCCTTGTGTGTTTTCATTCCCAGAGATTGTTTTCCCCATCTACATGAGTGTCACATCAAAATTTTAAGAAAAATAAAGAAGCCTTTGCATTGGGATAAGCTAACATACCCGACATTGATCCTGAGATTATCTCCCATAATATTATCACCTATCCGATGTTGTGTCTATGTGGTAGAAAATAATAAGATTCCATCCTAGGATTAATGACCTATGTCACAAGGAAATCATCAAACTCTTAGATGTCAAATTCATCCACACTTTGGACTATTCCAAATGGGTTTCTAACATCGTCCTAGTTAGGAAGAAGGCTACTCTCATCATCCACATTTGCATCGACTTGAAACCTTAACCTCATTTTTCCTAAGGATAAATTTTCTTTACCCTCCATCGATGTCATTTTTGATTCCACGATAGGGCATGAAATGCTATCTCTTATGGACGAATTCTTCCGGTGACAACCAAAGTCAAATCTCTAGTTATGATCAACATATGACCACTTTCACGATAGAATGGGGTACTTATTGTTATGTCAAGATGCCTTTTGGACTCAAAAATTCCAGCGCGACTTATTAGTGTGCCATGACTCACATATTTCATGACCTCATATATAAAATTTTCAAAGTTTATGTGGATGATCTATTCATCCAATATCGACACACTGAAGATCATGCTCATGACCTAGACATTTCCCTAGGACGTATTTGTAAATAAAAAGTCTATCTCAATCCTTGAAAATGCATATTTGCGGTGACTCAAGGCAATATTTTAGGATTCTTAGTATCAAAACATGGCATCGATGTGGATCCAACAAAGATTAAGACCATTATTAACATGCCACAACCCTCTTCTATAGCTGAAATTCAAAATTTTCTTGAAAAAATATAGGCAATCCGACAATTAGTCCCTAAATTCACCTATCACGTACAATCCATAAATATCCCACTCCTGAAATTCTACCAAAATTGAGTGGTCTAAGGACTATCAACAAGATTTTTATAACATGAAACAATCTCCATCCTCATTACCAATATTACAACCTCCTTCTCTTGATCAACCTTTATTGCTTTTCACCTCTTCCACTCTAGTGTCTGTTAGGGTAATGCTAGCTCAAGAATATGAAAAAGGAAAGGAACACATTGTTTACTATGTTAGTCAAGCCATGTTAGATTATGAGATGTGATATACTTCCATCAATCAAGCTTTCCTAACCATTTACTATGCAGGGAAAAACTACGCCATTATATGCTTTACCAAACTAATTATATCATCATTCACATAAATCCTTTATGGAACTTCTTCTCAAATGTCTTCCTTCGATGAAATGAATTGGGAAGTGGATGACTCTCCTTATGGATTTTGACCTCAACATTGTCACCCAATGAGCAAGTAAAGGGCCGAGTTATTTTAGGCCGGTTGGTCGCAGCTCCCATCCCTTTACCTCAACCTCGTAGACACAAAATAACACACTTAGGTACATTTCTAGGTCCTAAAAACATATTATTATTCATATGATTAACAAGCGATAAAACTAGTAATTGACATCTATCTTTGGCTTCTTTTCTTTCTTTCTTATTTCCTCTTTGGTCTTTCAAACCCTGCACCTAATATGATCTTCATTTCTTTATTTTTATTGACTTTGGACAACCATGCCCTTGCCCCTCTAGGTTCCATGACCTCTGTGTATCTTACTTGGATGTTTTGGGCCTCTTTTATGTTTTGGGAATATTTTTTCTTATGGATCAGCCTTTTAGTTTTCAATTACAAAATTCAAACAAGGTTATCATATAGATAAAAACTATTTGACCATAATAAGGGACCAAGTTCTAAGAATCTATAATTTCCACATACGGTTTTATCAAAAGGCATTCTAAGATAATTAAGGAATACATCTAGCACTCACTCAAGGCACAAGGACTGCGTTTTTTTACGTATATAGGCATAGGAGAGGAAGTTCATTTTTCCATCCAAACATCTATTTACGTTGCTACATCTAGTTATCGTTCACTATCAAGTACATCTAGCACAATATATTCTTAGGGAACAATGTTTAAACACACACACAAGAACTACATGGATTTTGAGATATAGTACAACACTCGGTTGTAAGTTCACACTATCCCATGACCTTTGTCGGGTCAATCCGACTCCCCATTTGCATCTTTCTTTTTAGGATTTAATTTTTTAGGGTTTTAAAGAATATCATTTATCTTATAAGTTATAGGTGAATTCTACGATGAACTAGTGATACACAGGTGATTAATAATGAATGTTATAAACTATCTTTTGACACAAGAAGAATCAGTTTCTGACCATTTTTGTATTCATGGGTTCCTATGAGAGGTCTCTAGTGATCAGAAACACTTACCAATTACAGGTTCCCTAATACAAACTTATTCAAAAGTTACATAATTTTTGGGTGCGACTACGATAGTCTTCTCCTCATGTTTACCAATTTTCTTGTTTGGTACACTTCGGGATTTATTGCAAAATCAGATAAGTCTTTTATTCCCTCTATTGCATAGTTAGGGTTTCAAATTTATTTATATTATTTCTTGTGTCGGATATGTATTTTATAGTTTTATTTATCATATGTAACTCTACAATTAAGGATTTATAAATTCCATATTTGATAAATTATTTTGCAAAACCATCTCTCAAACCAAGCCTTTTTTTCTAGGTATTTTTTCATCTTTTTATCATGCCTCAATCTTATGGAACATTTACTGAATCCCACCTTCAAAATCTCAATGATCATCTTGTTGAACATCCCCAAGATATAGATCTGCTCTTATTCACTTCTCGTGAGGAGGCCACTAATATTGTTGAGCTAAATGTTTCCACATATATGCTTATTACTACTCAACCCCTACTTCCACTCTTCCACCTAATTTTATTGTTACCATATCTTTTCCTACTCATACCAACCACTTCATTCCACCTCTTATTTCTCACACACAAAAAGTATCTTCTGTTGGCACTCAAGACCTAGCCTCTCTCTATTATGATCTTCAAGTTCAAATCTTTCAATTGCTATAGGATACTTATAATGTATCTTCATCTCTTGATTCCACATTACTACTTCATACGCCTTTGACACCCACAATTTCCATTTATGCACTTCATCCAAACTTCATTACTCCCATGTTTCCCACCTTCAATGGCCATAGTGATCCTCAAGATCATCTCCAAGCATTTCATGTGGTGTGTTTAGATTATACGTATGATCATATTTTATCAATAAATCTCTTTCCTAGAAGCCTCCAAGATTATGTTATGCATTGGTTCTATGATTTACCTATCGATTTGGTAACATCATTTACACATTTAGCTGATTCTTTTCTCTCATATTATTAAATTAATATTATCTCTAAGATCTCCTATGCTTTACTTAACACAAATTAAACAAGGACCTAATGAGCATCTAGCAGACTATGATCTATAATATAAGAAAAACCTAGCTAGGATGACCAATGTTCTCATGAACTACGAATTTCAACATATTTTTGTACAAAGTATTTTCAATCCTTTGTAAGAGAGTGTAGTATTTGAAACCTCTCCATGATTTGATCAACTATGTCATACTCTTAAGCTATACGAAAGCAAACTGAACTATTTATGGGAAAGCTTAAATATTAAGATTAGGTTTTCATCTTCTACTCAGTTTCAAAGAAAATTAAAATTTAATCCATCTAATAAGCTAGCTGAACTATAAGTTACTATTAACATTGTCTCTACTCCTAAAAATATTCAATGGTAACCTCCAAAGTGTACATTCACAAAATTTCCTTGTGCTCCGCATATTCTATTGCACAACTTGTTGAGAGAAATCTTATTACGCTTCTTCCTCCACTTAATTTGGATCCATCTTGACCTAAAGGATGTAATTACAATAATTTTTTTGATGTGACTATCATCAATGCATTTCTCATTCTAAAGATCAATGCTTCAAAATTTGACATCTTATTCAAGATCTCATTGATAAAAATGAAATATAGCTCTACGAGCCTTCGACATCTATTTTGTTCAATGAGAAAAAAAAGCTAAAAATATTTAATGATCCTCTTCCTAAGAATTATAATCATGATGTTGATTCTTCATCTAATCATAAATATCGTGCAATACCTCCTCCTTCATCGGGGTTTTTGATTTTCTAGTTTCTCATGTCAATGCATCTTCCCCATTCATTAAATTCTCTTATCATGATTATCATGCCATATTCTCTTCAAATACATTACATATTTGTGCTTTTATCGAACCTCATGTTATTGATGATACAATGATCAATCCATTGATTGATATGGGAGCGTTCTCCATTGCATTTCTTGATGCTATCAACTATCCACTTTCTTATATTACATATATAGTTCCCAAATATAATTTTTACATCAAGCTTAGAGTTATAGCTTGGCCTCTTCCCATGTTTGTGTCATTTGTTGTGGCACATTCAATCAAAGAGTTTGACACACTCTTAGGTCTTCCTTTGATCTATATCGCTCAAGCTATCATTTCCATGAATCACTTGTGTCTAAAGTTCACTCAGAACAAGAAAATTATCACCATCAAAGGTGTTTCTCCATACACATCGTGGCCACATCCACCTATTGAGGTTATCATTGTACTCTCTAAATCATCTAGGTCCCCTAGACCTATCAAATCTAAGGTGCAATATGAGCCTAGCTCTCTTATTCACACACGGCCTACTCGGTCTCATCAGTCCACTAGTCCATCTCATCAACCTAGATCCACCACTCGGATTTCTCCTTCGCATAGGTGTACATTACCTCCTAGGTATCCTTTAGATAGATACACATCACCTCTTCGGTCTCTTTCACATAGGTTTTCATTACTTCCTATGTCTCATTCACTGATACATCATTTTCCTCATACATCACCGATCTTAGAGCATGGTCACACACCTTTATCTCCATAAGCATTAGGTAGAAGATAGTTTACTTTCACTTTTTTAGATAGCTTATTCATCATCATACACTTGGGGGAACCATACTTACTTCTCCACCTCACATCCTCGTTTATAATTTATACTCATAAGCTTCATGCTTCATAATTCATCTCTTTGAGCATCATTACACATCTTGATACACTTGTATCATTATTATCTAATGAGACACTTTTTTTCTATAGTTCACACTTGAATTTTGAGTTCATACTACATTCGTGAATCTTACATCATACATGTGTAATATTTTACACTCTGTTTATTTACGACACATCTCTTTGGCATCACATTCTTACACATAAGACTACCCTATAATGCAATCAATTTCCACAGTTCATACTCAATTGCCTTTGAGGGTATAAATTTGAAATGAACTTCAACATCATTCACTCTTTATGCTTTATGATCCATCACTCTATCTTACTAGTGCACAATTCTAACCATTTTCCGATGACACACACTTGTTCTATGGTTTTAGAAAAGGGTAAATTTGGGGGTTTTAAAAGGCGCATCCTTTTACAAAAGGATCTCAAATCCAGATACAATGATGAGGTAGTACAAATAAAAATCCTGAAGGCCTCAGGAACAAAGGACCAAGAAGGCCCAAAACAAACAAAGACAACAAAGAAAGTAAGAGGAGAGTTGTAGCTAACCCAAATCTAGAAAATAACTATAGACAAAGAGGAGGGGAAGAAGTATCCTTAGAAAAACTACACTTTGGATGTAGGAGAAAGAAGAACAAGAAGGAGAATGGAAGATGCAACCCTAAAATCTACAAAATAGAAATGAGAAAATGAAGGCTGAGCGGGGAGGGGAAAGAAGGCATAAGGAGGAAAACTAGAGTTTCCCCTTCTTCCCTTTCTCGAGTGCACAATCTACCACTTGTCCTAGGGAATCATATCTAAAATAAGAGGTTTGTATTCAGTTATGTCTAGGGGAATTGATACCTATAAATTCTTATCAAGAGGATGACCACCATCCTTATCCGAGTTAGAGTGATCGGATTCATGGGGCCGCTTAAGTCTCGAGAGAAGGCTGCTCCAAAGAGGGAGGGAGAACTAAAGTTTTCCCTCCATGTTTAAAAGGAGTTTTATCTAATTGAGTTAAAATTGTTGGAGTTGTAGTTGCGGCTGAAGGAGGTGAGCCTACGGTTGCTTGATCTTCTGATTTAGAATCGTCTTCATCCACAAGATCTGATGGGCTCCAATGCTTTGGAAATGGAGCCTTTTTTCTCAAAGCTTGGGTTTTCTTCTAAGGATACAAAGCTTGGAGATGACCCATATTTATGCAATTCTTTCCTTCAAATCCCTATTTTTTTATTTGAGAATTTGAGTATAGCTTGTATCTCCCTTCTTGAGGAACATCTTATTTGACAATCCCTTGCTGAGGTCAACTTCAACACAAATCCAAATTCTTGTTCTATGGTTCATGTTTGACTATCGAGGGGTATTTTATAAATTAACCTCACCTCATACTCATTCACATTCACTTGGGGGATACACTTGCTCCTATCACATTCACTTCACATTCCATTCCATTCACACTCATAACATGTTGCATATCTTGGTTACAATTATTCTTGTTTTCTTATACTCACATGTTACACTTTTCTTGCTATGTTAGGCATATATCTAGTATGTCATTATCTACTCTATATATACATGCATGTTCACTTGTTATCTAGTTGTGAATAAAAACTTTCTACATATCCTTGTACATACCATTAATGTTTGGCACTATACCTCTAACCAGTCCCACCAAGGATCTTAGGACATCTACTTTCTTACACACTACAAGTGTTATTGTTTCGTTATTTATTACTTCCTATTCATATAAGCATGCTACTATATCGATATATACACATCTTGACATACTTTTTATCTTTCTAACATGCTAACGGATGATTCATGTGTAGCATGTGCCTTATAGAACTATTTTCAACCATGGTTGTATCGATACTTTGTTTGCTACTATTTTTCATTGTTTTCCATTACATGACATTGTTTTTAGGCTTTTCCCTATGACTTGCTTGATCATTTCTTGTATTATTTTGGCCTCTTCGGTCCTGATTGTCTTACTAAATTGTAATTGATGCCCCATGTTTGAAACCCACTTTTCATTGTCTCCTTTGTTTGCACTTTTTCTTCTTTACATTTTCTTCTATAGCATGTTTTTCACTTTTTATACTAACACATGTTTCTAACCACTTTTTGCATTTTCCTTCGTTTCTATCATGCACATTCCCCCATGTAGGTTATAAATTCCAGATCATTTTTGGGTCCTCTCATTTGGGCCACATCCTCCTAGCCATGGTGCATGCACATCAAACGAGGGGGCATACATTGGGTGAATTAATCACCCCATACATCATCTCGAGCTTCATTACATGCCGCACTATTTAATGCCCGCTTCAACTACCACTTGAGACCAAGAAACAAACTAGGAAAATTATGGAATAATTTTTTTTTATAAGAAGGGTCTACAAACAAGTAACAAGACACTAGTTTGAAACTAAATAGGTTCCAGAATAGATTCTGATTAACCAAACACAAGATTTTCATTTTTATCTTATAACAAGTTTACAAAGTTCCAATTTGGAGGTTACAAGTTTTACTAAGGTTCAAGGAGAAATTTATCCCAAGGCCTGCTCTCTATCAAGCCCTAAACTTTAACTAGATTTTTCACACACTTATAGTTATCAAAAATTTCCTAAACTAGGCTCATTGGATAGGAAATTTCCTCACCTTTCCAACCATATAAGGAATTCCTCCTAACTCCTTCTAAAACTCAAGTTATGGTGAGTGGAGTTTTGGGGAAAATTTTCCCTTAGAAGTCCGCGGGGTTAGGAGAAAATGCCTTTGCACCCTCGTCGACGACCCCCAAATGCCATGTGTCATCACGTGATTGGTCCGGGCCGGTGGGTCACGGGGAAAAACATGAAATTTTTCCCAAAACCAAGTTTTCAATTTTCCAAAGGAAAATTTTCCTCCGTGCCTCGCGCTTGCCCAAATGGCCACGTGGTGCTTTGTGATTGGCCACGGGCCGGCGGAGAAAATTTTGATTTTTCACCCAAGGGGTTAAAAGGTTAAAAGAATTGCGTGGACCCGCGCACCCATGGGGACACGTGTCAAAACCCTATTGGCTGCGGGGATGCGGGTTGGTGGAGGAAAAAGTGAAATTTTTCCAAAAGTGCAAAATGTTAAGTTTTCAATTCTAAATCCATGGCCCTCCTTGCCACGTGTCGGTCAACATGTGATTGATGCGGGGCCAGTGGGGTTAAGGGAGAAAAGTGAAAATTTTCCAAAGGAAATTTTTTCACATGATTGATCCGTGCGGCCGTGTCGTGACACATTGCGGGAAAATTGGGAAAATTCTCCTAATGAAATTTTTTCAAAATGTTAAGTTTTACTAAGGGTCCGCCCCTCCAAGGTGCCACATGGTGACTTTTGATAGGATGAGAGGGTGGTAGGGACCACGAAACTTTTTAGGAAATTTTTCTAAAGTTTAAAATTTAATTTTTCTAAGGTCGAATTATTTCATTTTTGGTTTGGGATGGCCATTTTGAAGTGAAACTTCAAATGGCCATAACTTTTGATAGGAAGCTCCATTTTAGGCAAACAAGGACTTTCCGGAAAGCTCTCGGAGTCCTCTTTGTAAAAAAATCATAAATTTTAGAATTTGGTGAAGTTTTAAAGGTAAATTTTGAATAAACAATCTGCAGGGTTTTTAATTGCATAACTGGCAGTTTCAAACTTGCAAATTTGATAAAATTTGAACTCTTCTTCCACTCAACATGTCAAACAGACATGGAGGATCAACTTAGGGAAGAATTAGAATGTTTTAAAGGTGTCAATTTGATCAATTTATTCAAGTTGTGTTTTTATCCAACAAGGGACAGAAAAATGACCTAGGAAGGGGATTGATTCAAAATTGGATTAATTGAATTGTTTTCTCAAACTTTCCTTGTCAAGCTGGGTTCAAAATAGTCTTAGCATGTTAATTCATAGTATTTTTAAATTGATTGGGAAGTATAAAAGTGGACTATTCTTTTAATTAAAAAATATACATTACCAGATTTGGATTTTGTACAGTGAGTTGTGCCTTTAAAATTGATTTGGTGATTTGTCTTTTGGATGAGCAATAAGATTCTGACTTAACCCATTACATTGCTTCATCAATCAAACATTCAACTCTAACAAAAATGCATCTCTGAATTTTCACTTCAATATACAATTTTGCAAGAAGGAATAACATTTTAATTTCATTTCATATGCATCTTCTCAACATAAAAAAAGAGATTCTTATTCTTTTCAAAATGGAAATTTATCCTTTGACAACAATACAATTTTGCAAGAACCAATGACATTCTTTTATTGAAAATCAAATAACATTACAACTGATCTCTTTTCCAATTTGATCTGATTTCAAATTTCAAATACAAGTATGAAATGTTCTTCACATTTTCTTTTCAAGCTAAATAGAAGGATACAATTCATTTCTACATTTGAATTTCAATGTTAAATCTACAATTGTATGACAGTCTTTTCCAATACAGAGAATAGAATGTTTCATCTTTACATTTCAATTAAATTTCAGACTTCCATTTACCATACAATGGCTTCACATTACAAAATTATACAACTCATCCATGCGAAGTGGGAAGGGATTACAAGAGTTTTCTCAAAAGAGATGACTGTCAAACTGTATTCTTCTTTCTCCAAACAACAACATGTTGATTTCTTCTTCTTTCATCTTTTGATCACAACAAGGAAGGGGGAAAGGCAACGCTCTCCACCCAACCAAGACATCCAATGGGAAAAGAGAATCCATCTTTCCCCATTGGCCCTCGAGCCCCAACCATATTGAAATGGAGCATGATGATACAACACATGGCAACATGGCTTCTTCACATACAAGCATATTTCACAAGAAAATCAAAAAAAGGATGTAGTTCTCAATACAACAAACAATTTCAATCAAAACAAAGGCTCCTTCTCCAAGCAAGCAAGCCAAACAAGAGCAAGAACTATGGAGGTCTCCTTATGCCTCCCAAGTTAAATTTTGGGCATCCACCAAAAGCAAACCGCCAAAATCATAGCAATCCCATAGACCTTATCCCTCCTCAACCCCTCCTTATCCCTCCTCCAAATTTATCCCTTATACCTTCCCAAAGTAAGAGATGCAAGCATACTCTTATCCTAGGTGGATCCCAAACCAACATTCCCTCCCAAGAACAAATAACAATGGCAAATCCCTTATCCCTCCTCTGATAAACCTCATAGTCTTCTCTCCACACCATGCCCTAAGCATTCTACCCATCCCTCTAAGAATTGCAAACACAAACACATTCAAAATTCATGCTAAAAGAGGAAAAACAACAATTTTAAAAGAGTGAGAGCCTACCTCTCCATAATGGAGACTTGTTTCCAAAACAACAGTCTTTATTTCACCAAAAACCAGTCCCAAATCAGCAAGGTAAATGTATGCACAAGAAAATCCACTTCTTCCACAAAGTAAGCTCCAAAATCCAAGAGGAATTTTCCCCAAGAGTGAAATCACAAACTTTCAACAACCTCAAATGAGGAGGCAATTCAAATTTTTAAAGGAGAAGGTGGAAGAGGATGATGTGGATTCCAAGTGGGATGCCACATCATTTTTCCTCATCCCAAAATGAAATCAACATCAAGGAAATTAAATCACCATAAAATAAATATGACAAAATTACTTACACACACAATATAGCCCATACCCCAAAAGGAATGCATTTAAAATTTGTAAGACAAGTGCAATCAATACTTACCCAAATTTATATCAAAATACAATAAAATAGATTGATTTTGACTCCAAAATAATAATCATGGTTGGTGGAGGTTTTTGAGAGGTGTGGGACAAGTTTAACTTGTCCCACAAGCCTCCAATTTAGGCTCCCAAGACCAAATCCGAGTTTCAAAGAGGATGGAGTGTTCTACACTCCAAAATCTGCCTTACACAATCTATCATTTCACTTACACAACTCTTACATCCTCTTACAATTTCTTACACATGCATTTATATTTATGACATTTATTTATTACAATATTTTATAAAGATTTATTTATTTACCACATGGTTATAATATATATAAGTCAATTTTCATTTTCAACCAAGACAATAACATTTAATTTATATTCCACATCCCAATTAATTTAATTGAAATTTAACTATAAGACTCTCACATTATACTATCACATTAAAATAATTAAAATAAAGAGCACATTACAAATAAAATACATACAACAATAATTAAAAAGGGAATACATAATAAAACACATATATGCCCCAAGGTCACACTAATGGAAATCCTAACACAACACAACACACCGATCAAACACAGTTGCCATGGTGACCCTTGTTGATTTCACACTGAATTCCAATATGGTTAGTCTCCAGTCCCCGACATTGTTGTGATTTTTAACCTACAAAATGACAATACCTCCTTCGGCCTCATGGCCATATCAGAACATCCAAGAAGATATAGAATCAACATATAATTATTAAATCCAAATCACAACAATATCAAGAGTTTATCATTATTATTAAATTCAATTGCAACTATATCATCATCCAATAGATCCCTATGCTAGAGCTATTCATAATATCAATGTCACATGTCTAAAATCAACATCAATAACCTGTCCATGTCAACCAGTATATCATCATCCACATAATAATAATAATGTCTCACTGATCATCAAGAAAAATATCTTGAATCCAGATCAATACTAATCCAGGATCTAACATCTAACCATCATACTAATCAAAACATAATAATGTCCATAATAACTTGGGTCCTCAATTTAGAACAGTATCCCGATACATCATACTACATCAAAACATAATAATATCCAAAATGATCAATAGTGTTAGGATCGAAGATCTCAATAGTGTCCAAGGAAATTGGTCACTACACACTTATAGGAATAGAAAAATTTACAAACACAGAATGGCCCAAATTCTAACTTGGGTCCTCAATTTAGCATGTACACCAAAGCCCGGATATAGAGAGTAGAATTTGTGAGTCATGACCTTTCACCTAATACCAGGGGGTAGTTATAGTTACTTTCTCGTGACAAAAATTTTAATAGTTCACGAGTAGTTTATATAGTACAAGCATAGTCCTCCAAGAAGAAGAATGCATTTTATCTTCTTTTTTATACTATGATTGAACTTTGAAAAAATCGGGATCACACCATCTGCAATGGTGTATAAGTTTTAGGAAGCAGTCAGGGATGGAGAATAACACTATATCTTTCTCCCCAACACTCTTCTTTCGTGGCATGAGATTGCCCAAAAAATCATTCTTCACATGAGATCGCCCAAAAAACTCATTCTTGGCATGAGATCTCCAAAACAATTGTCCTTCTATAGCAATTCAAGACATTTAATATCCTTTTCACTCTTCATGGATCAGGTGCACATATTCCTTTCATTACTTTTTCACATTTTTATATACTTTTACATGCTTTTACAAAGTTTTCATAACCCATGAATTTGATTATATTTTCACACTTATTCAGTGGTCATTGTTAATACACATCAAGAAGCATCCCCACATCAGCAAAGCACAACAATGACAATAAGTATAAACATGAAACAACACATATGCTTCACCCCTAGGGTCACTTCCTCTTCCTTAGCTTCCACACTTCATTTTTATCACTCCACACTTTTTATTGTCTCTTCGGCACACTTTCACCATCATACTCTACATGGTTATCAAGTACACATCTCTTATCTACTTTATGTTATCCAAGATTCACTCAATAAAATGAAATGGGGAAAATACGAGATACAAAATCACACACTTCATTACATTTCTTGGTCATAACCACATACTACTATTCATATGATTCCTAAGTGAGAAAACTAGTAATTGACATCTATCTTTGGCCTCTTTTCTATCTTTCTTATTTCCTATTTAGTCTTGCACACCCCAAAACCTAGTCGACCTTCATTTATTTGTCACTATTGACTTTGGACATCGGTGCCTAGCTAGGATGCCAGCGCCTAGGTGCCCTCATCCTCTCTAGGCTCCCTAACCCCTTGGTTGGATTGAGTTGCGCAAGATAAGAAAGAGTGATTCATTATGGAAAATATTCCCTCGATGGTCAACATTTGGTCCCACAATAAGCTCTTGGAAATACTTCGGTGAAAACATCACAAAAATCATGAAGAGCCTTTACCATGCATTCAATAAATGCTCTAGAGTGAGCCAAGGACAATGCATCTTGTTATCATGCCCAGTCTCAAAGAAATATCAGGTACATTGAATCCCAAATGAAGAAGGAAATATCATACAATATCTCACTTCTTGAGCAAAGCATATCAGGAAATCATAATGTTTAATTTTTCAGGCCTAAGAATGAAAAAACTATTGAAGACATGACTTCATTAAATTATGAGTTAACCCACATCTCATTGGGTCAAGCTTCACATGAGGGTGAATCTCATCTATTAAAGGAATATGTCTTCTATCCCCTCTCTTGAAATAAATAATAAACTATAAAATTTTGTAGTTAGAGGAATAGGTAAAATCCCTCAATGCCTACATCCAACCCTTTCGGAATCGACCAAACATCTTCTCTTCCAATAGAATATATTCCCCGATTAGGAGTGTTAACCTTGAGGAAATTAAGAAAGAACAAGGATACATGATGCAGGGGAAGGACAATGAGAAGTGGATTGAGAAAATCATTGAACAAGGAAAGGATTTTTTTTAGATATCATTTCCCTCATCAAGTATGTTCTTGCAACTCTTCATAGGTAAATAAATCAAAGGAGGAGTTTGTAAAGGAGGTAAATCACTTGGATGAAGTGTTCCCACTTGTGTTCGAGATGATATCTCTTGAATCTCACACCTTCGCAAGTAAAAATGTTCACATCGGTTGTAGAGAACTTGTCTCAAGTTTGGATCCGCATCATGGATGCAATATACACAATGCTCAAGAATTAAATCTTTCAGTTGAACTCTTGCAAATAATGTGCTTTTGAGATCTTGGATGATGTTTTTATTGTGTTCAGAAACTTGAGTTCTATCCACTCACCAAGGATTCATCATCAAAAAAACTCATGTCTTCCTTCAGGAGCTTGTCAAGAAAGAGGCAAGTGACTCTCTCCTTCAATGAAGATAACTTAGTCCCTATCCAATATCATAAGTTGTATTATTGTAATTGCAATGGATTATGAAGAATGGATTGGTAATTACAAGAATATTAGTGACATCCCTGAGACATGGATCAAGGTGTTGGGATTCATTTCAATTCTAGAGGCTAAGTTGATAGTTGCGATAGCTCAGTTGAGAAAGGAATTCAAGGAATAGGTACCCATTCCAGAGGCTTCTCATCAAGAAACATGAATCAACAAGTTCTTCATCAAGGGAGCTTCTTCATCAGATTTGACATCTTCTTCCTTCTTCTATCTTTCTCCCTCTTCCTTATCTCCCCTTTCTAATTCTTCATTGAGTGTAATCATTTTATTTTGTCTCATTCAATTAAATGACTTTATAAATTTATTTTGTAAAACTCACTTTGATTTATAAAAAGGGAACTTAATTTTTACTTCCTAGGAAGACGAAAAGTCATAAGTGAATGAGATCATGAACAGTCATGTAGGGTGTAGGTGAAGGGTAAATTCACATTGGTATAAATTTGGATTGATTCTTCATTCCAGAGGAACCTGAATTATAAATTTTTAGTAACAATTGTGGATTGTTTTTTTAACTTTATATCATCAATGCATAAGAAATAAAATCTACATTTCTTCCATTTCCCTTTTCCTATGTATTCCTCTATTTTCTCTCTTATATGCACTTTGTAAGTATAGTGATAAAAAATATATTTGTATCTTCGATGAATGGGCCTTAGAGAACTATGTGTCTGTGTGGGTTTTGTTTGTCTCACTAATGGCTTCATTGTTTCTTTCTTATAATTGAATGTTGAACTACTTTAGTTATTGGGTGTGAATTTTCATGTGCCTACTCACATCGATAACCTTCCTTTATCTAATTTATCTCCTTCATCCCTCACCACTGTAATTTCCTCCCTTTTACCATGTATGATCACTTATCAAAAGTTCAATTAAGAGTTCTGTGTGGTCCACAACCTAGTTTTCCATCCCAAAACAATATATAGGATTAGAATAGTTTACATTCAATAATGGAAAACTCCTTATAGATAAGAAGAAGGGGGTGTAGCCCGTGAGCATTAGTGGAAACCCATAATTTTTCATACGATAAATTATTTCACCAAAAAAATGTTAGCAACCAATCTAGAAGGTCAAAAACCCTACAAAACGACTATATATAAAAACACCGCAATATATATATGCCCTGAAAGCATTAGGTCCTTGATAAAATCCTAGATATGAGTAACTACTAACAAGATTAGATTTTGAAAAACTATCTTCTAGATTATAATTGGTGGAGTTACGTGACTAGTTCCATCGGTACAAAGTCACCCTAATTTCTTATATTTACTAAAATAAAGAATAAGTATAACATATAATAATATTATAAAGAAATATTATACTCATTAAATATGCCCCCTTCACCCTTCCCAAATTCATAACACTAAAAACATGTATGTGTTATAAGGCGTAAGCATTTTATAATACTAAAAATGTATGTGTAATAGCATGTGCACATTTCATAACACATAAAATGTGTATGCATCATAACGCACATGTGTTTTAGGTTTGGAAATTACCAAACCTGAAAAATAATAATGCGTATGTGTTTTAGCTAATTTCAATTTTTTGTCCACTTTTTGGACCCCTTTTTGGTGTACTTAACCCATAAGTAAAATAAAATGTCTCTTCCCACCCCATACAATATAAAACTAACACTTCCACAATCTATTTAATTTGAAAATAAAATGCAATGCCTCTAATAAATAAATCAGATGGAGATGGAATTATATTAATAACCTCAATCATGCCTTTACTTCTTTCCATATGAAAATGTGAAGTATAAGTTGGCATGTATTAAATTTCTTAAAATTAATCTTGTATAAAAGAGTAAATATGGAAGTCAAACGAAAGAAAATATAAGTAGGATTTTTTACAATTGAGGAAAAAAACACCATCCTTAAGAGGAAATAGGGAGGAGGCTAACTATTTTATTGATTTCAAATATTATATATGTTTGTATACCCTGCACCTAAGCTGACCCCAACACACCTCCCACCTCTTTTTGATACCTACCGGATTCAAAAGAATTCAAAAAACTCCCTAAAATCCTAAATACTCCTCATTATATCAATATCCATTTTAGGTGATTAAATGGCTTCCATTATACATGCGGGTGATATTCTAATATCACTTAGTGAATCCCTCATGATAGATAGTAAGGAAAAATAATATTAAAACAATACATTAAAGGGTGAATACAAAGCATTTAACAATAGGATGGATATAAATCTAAAGATAATCTATCATTTAATGTTTCTAGCATATAAATTTTATCATTTCATTGAACTTCATAAATATTTTAGTATATGTGATTTACGGATAGCTTGATTAAATCACATTTATAATTAGTGTATTGTTGTAAATATTGTATAACATTTTACGGGCTTAATAATAAAGTGAGATCACAAAACCTCAATAATTACTCTATTTTTTTGTTTTTCAAGGTATTTCATTTTAGTTAGAGTTTTAGAGAAGGAGGTAAATTTCCCAAAGATCTATAAGGAATTATAGAAAAGTGAGTTTGGTTTTTAGCACCCTTAAGTTTAAATGAATATTGCAACTATACCTTGTAAAAATAACCATGATATTTTTGACCTTGTTCTTTGTTTGTCTCGAACATTATTGGTTTGATTCACAATGTTATATAAATGTGATCAATACTATTATATTTAATTACCTCTTGTATGCATGCTAAAACTTTGAACTAATCTAATTGAAATAACCTAACACCAAGTAGATCCTATTATAGTGAAATTTAAGCTAATATGTATTAAGATTTAAATCATGAAAGGAAAGCTAAATAAATTTCACAAAACATGAACTCAACATTAAATACAAACCTCCCTTTGATATTTGGGTGTGCTTTAGATTGTAGATACTTCCTTTAATGGTCCGAATTTGTAATCCATGCATGATCAAGGATTTCTCAAGAAAACGGAAGAGATCTCGTCAAATATGGTTTAATTGCCATTTTTAATCTTTTCTTACTACTCTTTGATAACTAGAAAAGGGGAGAGTTAACAAGCCTTCCAATAACATGAAATGCTCTTCTTAAGTATAATGTTTGTCGAGGACATGGTCTAATTTTCAATAAAGTGTATTAGACTTCTTATATAGCTTTCACTTTTGGGAGAAGATTGAATCCTAGTGAATATGGGATAAAGGGAATGTAGAATTAGAATGGGATAAGTATGATTAGAAGATATTAATTAGAGATTAATAACTCACGGGAGTTTGAGAATGTTTAATTAATCAAGTAGGATTAATTTGGAGTTGATTTAGGGGATATTAGTAGAATTATAAGGGTTTGAGAAGGTGACCTAACCAATAAGAGGGACTATTGATTAAATATGATCTCCAAATGCTTAATTCACTAATAATGGTTAATTAATTAAGTAAAAGAGGATTATAACTAATGAAGTGACGTTAGTTGGCATTCAAAATGAGGAATGAGATTAGTTAATTAATGAAGTGTTGTTAATTAACAGAGACAAAGGGGAATTTTAGAAAATTAACATAATAACACTAATTATAATGAAGAGATAATAAAAGAGACAAAAATTACAACTTTAGTATTAAAATTTCATGGTCGAAATTAGGTGTCTACATTTTCCCCTTTTAGATCTAGTGTAGCACAAGTTACGCCATTTCAAATATAGTAGGCAATAGTATTTTGTATGGATAGAAGAAAAATGAGTAGGATGGAGGATTTCCCCTCGAGTGTCAATTTGGTGCTAGAAAATGTCGATTGACACTCGAAAAGAAGAGAAGAATGACCACGAATGAAAAAATCTCATCACGGTGGTAGGGAGTCAAACATGGCTCGGTTAGCTAGTGTTCGATTTGAGAGAATTATGGTGCAATTGGACTAATTTTATTTTAATAAATATTTGGTGCCAAAGCACATGGCGAGGGTGAAAGAAGGGAGGGAGGGAGTGTAATAAATAAGAATTAAGTGATTATGACAATTATTTCTTGGTAGGTTAAAAAAATAGAAAAGGTTAGTGAGAAGGAATGTTAGTTAGAATGGGAAAGGTAATAGGGGTGAAGGGAAATATTGTAGCATAGCGTATGCACCATCCTGGCTACAAAGTACCTTTTATTTGATGTAGGCATATGATAAAAGGGTAAAATGACATAAGAATCCATAGTACATATTTTTGTAATGCTAAAGGATCGAATCAAAGAAAAATACATAAGCAAACAAGTTGAGACCAATATAAAACAAACAAGCACAATTAAATAAATTTTAACAATCAATTCTTAAGATAATTGTATCATTGTTTTTGTTATCCAGCTTTAGTACCCAAATGTGTGATTTATATGACAAAGGTTAAAATTGTGCCCTAACTAAAGATACATGCAAGGGATAGAATGTAGGACATAGAAGTAATGTCAAAATAAAATGTGTACTATCAAACTAACTCCGAGAAACCATATATGTCGAGAAAAAAGAAAGAAATAAAACAATATTTTTTGGTAAAATAAGATCACAATATGATCCGCATGTCGTGTGCTAGAACGAGTGAACACTGAGGTAGGATGTTTTGTAGTAAAGTTTCCAATGTTTAGTGTTTTTGAAATTTTTCACATGTTTTTGGATTTTGAGATTTTTTGAATGTTTAGGATTTTCTAGATTTTACCAATATTTTTGGATTTTCAAAGATGTTTTGAATGTTTTTGAATTTCAGAATGGTTTTACCAATTATTTGAAGTTTTGAGGGTTTTTACCAATGTTTTTTATTTTTTAAGGTTTTTCGTAACTATGTACATGAAGAACCAAACATCATGATGTCCCCAATGAGATGTGAAAATATAATAGGGAAAATCCTTCACATAAAGATAAGCAAGATCAAGTCCAAGAGATAATAGATTCAACAAGATGAAAACCAAGGAAAAATCTAGGAAAAAGTGATTATGCCCCAAGTGCGAGGTGCCTTTGACCAATAGAATCCTCCCAAGGCACTAGAAATTGATTTTCACCAAAGGACCTATTCAAAGTTCCACAATTGTGTGGTTTTCACATTTGAATGAATTTATTTCTCTTTACTATTTGTTTTTGTTTTGATTTTTTTTATTTTTAATTTTTGAATGCCTCCAAGATTAGGTATAGAAATACTTGAGATGCATGATATTCATGGGATCCCAAATCTCATCACCATCGGGATATACAATTTTATAGTCATGTGAACAAACGTTTGTGACCATAATGAATGGTCCTAACCAATTAAGCTCAAACTTTCCTCCATTTTCATGCTCTTTAGTAGTATTGAACTAATTTTCTTTTAGAACAAGATATCCAACCTCAAATTCAAGGATTATAAGGCACTTTTTGTAGCTAGCGTGAATGTGATTTTAATACACTTTGAGGTGGTTTAAGGCATGGAGCATTTTTCCATAAAGTACTTCAAGCTATGCTAGTTTATCCACTATGTATTCCTCTACATTTTCCAATTATTCTTTCAAGTAAATTCACAAAGAAGGAAGCTCAATCTCCAAGGGGATGATAGCTTTAGTGCGAAAGACAAGGGAATAAGGAGTTGCACCTTTGGGTGTGTGGATGTAAGTTCAATAGGCCCATAAGGTAGGATGGATTTCAAGATGTCAATTATGACCTATCTTACTAACTAGTTTCTCCATAATATGAACAAGGTTTTTATTTGTAGACTCATCCTCCCAATAAACTTTAGGGTAATTTGTAGTAGACCACTTTTGACAAATTTTAAAGAATTGGCATATGGCCTTCACTTACTTGTTTTTGAATGATTTTCCATTGTCGAGATACAATATCGAAGGGATAGTGTAATGAAAAGGATTTGGTTCATGATAAATTTTGAGATATGAGCACCTATGACATAGGTGAGAGGAACAACCTCCACCCATTTGATAAAGTACTTAGTCACGGTAATGATGTGTTTGTGGCCATCAAATGAGGTGGGTGTAATATTTCCTATGAGATCAATCCCCCATTTAGAAAATGGTCATGGTGTAGTGATAGGTTGTAAAGAGGCCAGGTGGTGCATGGATCATGTTTCCATGCTTCTACTCCATAGTAGACCAGTAATAGCCAACATATAGAAGTTTCTTTTCAGGACCATGCCACTAGTGTGAGCACCACAAATGCCTTCGTGCACCTCTTTGATAGATTGGATATCCTCTTTAAAATTAAGTCAATGCAACATAGTCCCATCATAGCCTCAAAGATAGAGAGTTCCCTAAAGGAGGGTGTAACATTCGATGTGTTGTATAGGGTATCTCTTTTGGGAATGGGAAATGATAGGTGGGAAAGTACAATCTTATACAGTGCTTGTAGAAATTGATGTACTAGGGGTAAAAGGGACCAACAAATTCTCACACCAAACATGATTCCGGCATGTCATATATAGACACTTTGAGATGATCGATGAGGAACTAAAAATACCTTATATCGGTAATATGCGTAACAATGATCCTATAGTAGTCATGGCATCTCGCTAACTTTTTCTATGCTCGAGGAACCTATTGGAAGGAATTCATGACAAAGTACTCTTTTAGACTATCCACCATGTGTTTATAGAGTATGAAGGATTTCCAAATTAGATACCCATGTAGAAAATGGGGAAATGGAAATGGAAACATCACTTACGTGAGGCTAAAGTGTATTAGGGTTAAAACGAGAGGAAAAGGCCTTTGATTTTACATCAATAGCCAATTCTATGGAAGGAAATTTGTAATCTTCCTTCTAATAACCAACTAATACTCTGTAATGGGAAAAGGGTTATAGGTTACCAACAATTGTAATCTCTTTTTTTTTTTTATGGTATGCTTTGATACACTAATGGAATGTGGAGGGAACAACTGCATGGCATGAATCCACGGGCTACCAAGGAGGATTTTATAGTGAATATCCAAGTTGATGACATGGAACCTTGTTTCATGTGTGATAAGGCCAACTTCCATAGGTAAGGTGATTGTGCCCACCAATATTCATTATACATTATCATAGGCCTTAATGGTGATCACATTATTCTCCATTTCACTATTTATATGTCCTAATTATTTTACAAGCTTCATATTGGATATATTAAGCCCATATACATTATCCATAAATAATCATTTAACCTTTTTTTTACAGGTAACGATCACTTCTATGTACAAGGGTAATTTGTGTGTTTGATGATCCGTAGGAATCTCGTTTTACCAAAAACTTATATGCTCAAATGGAGTGATTTTTGCAAAAATATCTTAAAATTTTGAAGTTTGATATCCGTAGGAACTCTTGACTCTTAAAGGGTCTTATACAAGATTTCCTTATGAATAATAGATATCTTAAGAAGATCCAAGATAAATATCTTAGCAGTTGTCTTCTCAAGTTATTTTAGGAGATCGTAATGACCATCCAAAGGAGTAGAAAGAGGGGGTCTTGGAATAATAATAGGAGTTCATGATGATGTAAAAACACACTCTTTGGTTTTATTTTGATCTTTGTGATGTGGTTAGTAATAGGATGGACATATCTAATAAAATAATCAAATGGATTAGAATTTTAGGTAACAACGTCGTTGGCACTTTTTCTCGTAGAGGATTGAATTTGATTTGGCTTCCTTTCTTCTTTCTTATGCTTGGGAAAGGGCTTTTTATAGATCCCTAAGCGATCAATGGATGATTTCGAGGGCTCATGTGTGTCAAATTTTATATCTCTTCGGTCCAATAAATCTTGAATGAATTTATTTAATTTCATACATCAATCTATGTCATGACCTTTGACATGATGATACTCACAATACTCATGGTATTTGTACCACGAAGGTTTAGGTGCATCATCCATGAAAGGGATGGTGGTAGGAAACTTGACCATATTGTCTCGAGTCTAGTTATTTAAGGATCAATTTGAGGGAATTTGTGATTAGAGTTAATTCCCCTCGTTTTACTTCTATTTTAGATGGCGCACATGATATTTTTAAATGTGATTTGTTTTGAACCGCTTGCACATGTTTAGAATCATTGATTCCATCACCTACGAAACATCTTTTTTTTTTTGTTCGAGAATTTTTATTTGTTAGTAGGTTTTGACTCGTAGTTATCTCTTTGAAAGGGTTTAAAGAGCCCTTTTTCCAAAAGATCATTTTCGATTTGGCTACCTTTTTCAATGGATTCTTCAATTGTGTCAACACAATGCATTTCCAAATGCAAGGATATTTCAGGGTGTATATTTGGTACAAATATACTTACAAGTTGTTTCTCATAATGGAGCAAGGGAATCAACTAGCCAACCCCCGCCATCATTGTAAGAAGGCAACAAAGTTCTCATTATTTCTTTGTTTGGTGCAATAAATTTCTAACATGGTAATATCACTCTCTATACTAAATGAAAAGTGACAAATGAACTTTTCAGCTAAGAACACAAAATCAAAGATAGACCCTTTAAGGAGATGGAGGAACCATTCAAGATCTTGGCCCTCTAGAGACCATGGAAATAAATGAATAAGGTATTTATCAATATAAGAAAATTTTTGGCATGTCATGAAGAAGTATTTCACATGATCACAAGGATCACCTTTAACCCTACATTTGTCAAATTTAGGGAAGTCAATTCTTTTTTTGAAAGCGAGTACGTAGCATCTCTCGATTAAAAGGATAAGGACACAGATTCTTTGAACTAAAATTTCTTATTGTATCATATAGTGTTTTCTTATAGAACAACAAGTACATATTTCATAGACTTCCATTCTTGGTCAAAATTTTTTTTTAGTGTTGGTATGGGAGGTATATGTGTGTAATTGGATTTGTATGCTTCACCACCATGGTTCTCTATATAGTGTTCAACATACGTCACTTTAGATTTCGTAGTGTGAGTAGTTCTATGTGTGTATTTATAGAAACGCATCGTTAGATTGACTAATCAATGACTAAGAGTTTGCAATGTTAGTTTGAAAGTGACATATTCATTATGTGGTTCGGGTTGGATTTCATGTTGGGTTTATTCAACCTTTGTCTGGATTCACTATTAATTCAAATGAAGGGTATATGATTTCCAGTCCTAGTTGTAGAGGTTGTTGCTTCCTAATTATGACCCTCATATTTTGTTGAAGTAGAGGAATTTTCATGGTTTAGTATATCCTTTATTTCTCTATAAGAATGAGGTTATGTTTTATCTTACCCTTGAATCATGCTAGTAAGGAAGGTTGAATCAAAACCCAAAGGTAGTTTTGATTCTATCTCTACCAAACGTAGCAATATCTGGTCCTTGTTTTGAACAAGAAGATATTAACATGTGTGGGATAATTATCAAATATGTGAGGGGGTATTTCTTCTTCACCCCCACTATGATCGACAAGTCTTGGTTCCTCATCAAAAGATGGTTCTAGAGGATTTTGGAAGGGGTTTGGTGCCTGCCTCCTATGTGTTAAATGAGTGAATCATGCGATGATGGGTATGTGTTTTGCAAGTATTATATAATATTCTTCTTAAAAAATCATAGAATATAAGACAAAATTATCCATGTAACGGATGTAAGGAGAAGATTTTCCATGGTTTGAATATTCGATGAAAACTTACCAAGGAAACTCTACAAAATATGGGTAGTGTAATGGATGTGAAGGGATATTTTTATGTATTTGAATGTTGTATATTTGGTTAAGGAAAATAGGAAAAAAAAAAAGAATGGATATTGTAATAACATAATATTATCACTCGATTAATTTTAAGATAAACAAGTTTATGTATCAAAAGTGGTTGATACAATTTTGACAAAACTCCAAATTGTTCTATTTTGATAAAGGGAATTAAAATAATGGAAGATGTATGATTCGTGATTCAAAATTATGTGGCACAACTTGGAAAGAGTTTCACCTTATTCAAAAACAAGGTTATAAGTCGAACAATTTTTTCTTTATAAGAGGTTTGATACTCACAAATAAGATAAGGTATGGTTGACCCCGATACCAAATAGCTTCCTAGGGATTTTAGACTCAACACTCACCAATATTTATCTTAACCAGTACACATACTAGAATAAATCCTGAATACGAGACTATGCCTCACAATCTATATGAATATGGTGGTCACCACGAACAATATTTGGTATTTAACACAAGTTTTACAAGTCACGTAGGAGATGGGGTGTTTCCTATTTCGTTGGCTAGTTACCTTAATGTGTCAACTAATTTGGGGTTCTGTGGATTTCCTGCAATGCGTTTTATGGATTAAGCCCAAACACTTCACAAATTTAAAGTGGATGGGTTTTACCCTTATACAAACTTGCAAAGACAATGTATTTTATTCATTTTATTAGATTTAAGAAAGTGTGATTTTGATCTTTCGGAAAAAGAACCTTTAGGAAAACTTTGTTAGTAGTTTTGTTTATTTGACTTTGTGTGGTAAATGTTTCCAATTTTCATAGAGGTCCTACACACAAATGATTAGTAGTTTTCAATGTATCAAAATGTTAGAAAAATACCAAGGATCACAAACATTTATGATTCTCAAGGTCACTCGAAAGCATAAGAGAAGAGTATATGTCGCATTGATCAAATCAAACAAAGCGAAACTTGAAACAAATATAACAAGTGTTAGAACTACTTTAAGTAAATAACCTACATATTAAAATCAATATTACATGTAAAATAACAATAAATTAAAAATAAAAACTTAAAATTTCAAGAAATTTGAGGAAAGTTAGATTAATTTGTACACAATACACTAGTACATATAATAAGTATGCTAGCACATGCACCTAGCACATGTAATAAAATGTAGGTAGGTGAATGATGATGCTAGTAAATATATATGGAGATAAGTTTAATGTAGGTGCATGAAATAGGATGTTATTGCATCGACCGGAAAAATAGTAGAAAATAACGAGAAACATTTCTATCGCATCAAATGGAACATAAACATGTGTATTGATACGTAGGTGCATGAAATCGAAAGGTAGTTTAACATAAGTGCATAAAGGGATACACAAGTGCATAAACTACTATTTTATTCTATCGAATGCTATGCTATAATGTGTAGACTTGTACTTGCACAAAAGTTTTTCAAAAAATGACCAAAAAATAATAAAAAGATCATATTTTTGCATTAAGATTCAATTTTGACAGACAATTCACCTCCTTTATACCTATAAAGAAGACTCAACCCTACCAAATACTAACATACATGCTTAAAAACAAAGAAATTTTAATAAATTGAAAGAACTTGCATGTAAAATGGAAAAATGAAGCTTTAAACTAAACATAAATGAAATTGCATGAGACAAAGGAGTATCAATGGGCATGCCATATGTATGCATGCTGAAAATTTGAACTAAGATAATTAAAAGAACCTAACACTAAGTAGATCCAAACTATCGGAGAACCACCACGAGATCTACTAGTTTGGAGAATCTACATGTGGTGATGCAAGACGTGAATTATCCCAAGAAAAAACAATGTAAGAATACAAGAATGTAAATTATGAAAATACAAGAGAGATAATTGCAATAAAATAGAAATAGCTCAACTCAATACGACCAAATAGAATAATGCAAGAGATAGACATATAAGAGTTGAATTTGTAACCTCCTCCTAGAATCATGGCAATTTCCACCTAGAATAGTGGTAACCAACACCTAGAATGGTGTAGTCAAGTGGTAACCAACACCTACAATAGGGTAGTCAAGTGTACACCGAAGCAAGCATATCCCATAAGTGTATAAAAATCCAAGTGAGATGGAATATCCCAAGTAGGATAATACAAATAAAGTGAGGAACATAAATCCAACACTAACACTAACTTAGTTATATTAAATATAATACATCAAGATTAAGCATGGAAGGAAAGATAATTAACTTTCATAAAACATGAACTCAACATTTAAAATAAAACTCCCTTTGATATTTGGATGTTCTCTGGATTGTAGATACTTCCTTTAATGATCGAATATAAGCCACACACGATCACATATTTCTCAAGAAAGAGGAAGATATCTCATCAAGTATGGCTTAATTTCCATTTTTAATCTTCTCTTACTACTCTTTGGCAAGTAGAAAATGGGATAGTTAACTAGCCTTCCAATAACATGAAATGTTCTTCTTAAGTATAATGTATGTCAAGGACATGGTGTAAATTTGGACAAGGTGTACTAGGCTTCTTATATAGCTTTCCATTTTGGGAGAAGCTTGCATCCTAGTGAATGTGGGATAAAGGGAATGTAGAATTAGAAAGGGATAAGTATGATTATAAGAGATTAACAACTCATGGGAGTTTGGGAAGGTTTAATTAATCAACTAGGATTAATTAATAGGCCAAGTTAAGCTTATATAATCCATTTTTAGATGCGGTGTCTCCAACAATTTCAATTAGAAATATTGGGATACCCATTTTTAAAAATTTACATATTTACTCAAGATTCCATCGAAGCTTTGCAAGGCGTTGCTTAGAAGTAGTTGAAGAAATACCCATTTACTCAAAATTCCTAAAATCCCTAAAAATCTAAGTATTTGCTCTCTTAGTTTATCAGGTTTCTCAAAGTGCTTTACTTCCATTCACATTGTGCCTTCTTTGCACTAAATTCAAGTTTCTTTACTTTGCTTAAGTGGAGAAGAAAAGTAATGGTCAAACACCAAAATCTATCAGTTATTCAACCTCTTCTTTGTGGGATTCCTAAGGCCTATTACTCGTTAGCTTTGTGCTAAAACGCAACAACTTTACTTGAAAAAGTTAACAAGTAGAGCTATGTCAAAATGCCATAGAACTAAGCTTCTTAGTTTATTAGACTTCTAGGGTTGCTTTACTTTCCTTATCATTATCCATAAAATCCATTATTAATCACCACAAAACAAATCCATTTATATTTTCTTCATTACGCTTAAACGATACCCAACTACTTTCCTTCATTGTGCTAAATTCCAACTACTTTACTTCTCAAAAAGTAAAGCAAGTATAGAAGTTCTCAAAGGCCACATAACTAAGAACTTAAGTTATCGGTGTTCTTGAAAAAATTAATAAAGTTAAATTGTTCTCAAATCCCACAAAGAAGAGAAGTTACATTACTTCATTGAAGTAATAAGTAAAGAAATTGAAAAAAGCCACAAAGAAGAAAAAAGAAGAGAGTAATGCGGAAAAATGGAGTTACTTTACTTCATAAAGTAACTAAGTAAAGTAGTTGTAAAATCCCACAATACAAAGAGAAATTACTTTACTTTTACAAGTAATAAGTAATGGGGGTCACATTCACACAAAGAAGGAAATTATGGCAACTTGTTTTAGCCATAACTTTTGATCAAGTGCTCATATTTTTGAGATCTTGGACTTTATGTAAATATCTCGATGTCCTATATGAAATGAATCATAAAATATTATTTTTTTGCTGGATTAAATGAGAGAAAAAAATGAAAAAAATTTCCCGATTAATGAGAAAGTAATGGGAGGTCAAAACCCGATTGGCCATAACTTTTTCTTTGGTGCTCCATTTTTCAAGATCTTGGACTTTTCAGAAATCTCTCGACCTCCTCTACACAATGGAATCATGAAAATTAGTTTTTGGTGGGAGTATCTCGAGAAGGAAAAAACTTTCAAAATGAAGTAAATAGTTTCGAGCAAGAGGTGTTACACCGCAATGTGGATGGACTTTTTCTTTGGCAAAAAGGGGAAAAGCATGAATGAAGTTCTTCAGTTGGAATTTATTCTTATTATTATTATTATTTCCTGATGATGTAATAAATTAATCAAGCTTAATTGTAAAACTTAAGTAATCCAGTTAAAATCCATTACTTCAAGTTGTTTGAAAAAGTCAATTACTTATAAACATGTGGCACATCAGAACATTCCAATTTCATGTGTGTCATGCAATGAGGATTTCAAGGAGGAAAATGCTCAACTCCCAGCAGTTTAGTAGTTAGGCACTTATGGAAATATAACGAGATATTTTCTATCTTGTAACTACCTTATGGAGGCTATAAATAGAAAGAGAGGCCTACGGGCCAAAGGATGGAACTTTTCATGACCTAGTTATTGTAATTTTATGCAAGAATTTAAAGATCTCAGACTTTGTGTTGAGACTCTGGAATGTTCTTTGTATAACTTTGCTGGAATTGAATAAGAAGAAGGTGAATTTCTGGAGAACTTTGTGTCTGAGAAGTCTCATTGTAAATTCTATGAGGATTTTTATGGTAAACTTTTTGTTACTTAAAATCTGAATCTGAATTTATTTCTTTTTCATTTTCTTAAATTGTGACAATTCTAAAGTATTTATTTATTTTGTACGACTGCAATAAGCTCTGTGATCTACTTATTGCGAAGTACTTTTATTTTTCCCCGCATTGTTGTTATAATTCCACATCTTCTTCCCATTAATTTTTGGCACAACTTTCACAAACACAATTGATTTTTAGCTATGGTTCATGATCTTTGTAATTAAAGTAATACCCCCAGAAAATAATTAGAATAAATAAATATATCACACTAGAGCTTCACCATTAAATGAAGGGGATTTATCCCATGACTACCTAGGTTTGTGTATCTAACCGTGCATAAAATCCAGAAATGCCAACAAGATGATTTAGGGAGATTAGTAGAATTTGAAGGGTGTGAGAAGGGGATTTAACCAATAAAAGGGTTTATTGATGAAATACGAGATTGAATTAACTAATCATGTTTAATTAATTAATTAAAAGAGGATTATAAAGAACAAAGTGACATTCATTGACATCTAGGATTAGGATGAGACTATTTAATTAAGGAAGTGTTGTTAATTGATTGTGACAAAGGAAAATGTTAACTAATTAGTTGAAAATCACTAATTATAATGAAATGACAGTAAAAGAGACAAAAAAGTAATAAAATTAGTATTACAATTATGTGGTTGAAACTAGGTGTCTACACCTCTCACGAATCACATGCAAATGAAATAATTCTTGAAACCCCCTCTTAAAAGATATATTCTCTTGAAATAATTTCTATTATTACACTAAAATGCATATCTATGTTGGAATCGGGGTTGCTCTATAAGTTGTCAATTCCCGCGCTCCACCAATCCTACCCTTACACTTGTCAATGTCTATTTTGCCCCTCCATGTAATGGCGAAATTTGGTGACCATTTTTAGGTTTTACAGGACTATCGTAGGGTCAGAGACCAACACCCCTGGTGATGAGATCACCTATCTATACAAGCTACCCACCAAGATCACACTGCACGGGTGAGAATTCTGCGTTTAAAGTGGCCAACTACATTCAAAGGGTTTTGGTTGGTAGTCTCGGCTATGAATGCACCAATCTCACTAGGAAATATAAGTACATAATTTCTATGGAAATGATGGTGCCATCTCTTCCAAACACATTGCTTAAAAATCCCATGACCCACATTCATCAATTTAATATTCTTAGATTATTATATAAAACCATTTGAAGAAAAAGAGAGACACCATAACAACATCTACAATTTTTAAACTCCATCCACTTTGTTGATTGATGTGGAAGTTAAGAAAAGAAAGCCAACACAACACCCCCATTTCTATTATTGTTATATCTATATTATAATTCGGATTTTTTGGTACTATTAGGGTAAACATTAAGAAAGTAAGAAAAGCACCTTTGTAGGTGATTCAATTCATGCTTTATTATCAATTTTGCATATTTTATTATATTCTCCAAGAATTAACATTTAAGGAATATGGTACAAGAAAACTTGAAATTGGTGTATTATTAATGTGTTCTTCCATGTTATTATTATTGTTGTTATTTGGTCACATGATCCATGGGATTTTTCTCGACACGCTTATAGATTAAATTAACATCAATTATTTCAAGTCATGGATTATATTTTTACCACTCACTAAAAGTTTCATTCGAATTATAGAATATTGTATGCTTTCTATTCTCTTTTTCTACTTCAAAAAATATTTTAAATTTCATATTGATTAATAAGTTTTGAATATAATTATATAAAAAAATTCAAGCCCATATGATTGATCAATACCGGAGAGGCTTGATTATTAATAGTTATTCACATATCACCTGCTTTTTTAACATTTACTTGAGCTTAAGATTGAAATAGGGCTACAAAGTGCTACATGAAGAAAGCAAAGTGTTGTTCAACCCGAAACCTATTGGATTTTCCCCATTTTTATTTTGGCCCTTTTTTAGCTAAAATTGCACTCACGTGAATAATGAATTCTAGGTCTAAAACTTTTACTTTCCAAACATGTATGATTGACCCCCAGAGGGACTCAATTATCGATGATTTTTCATGCATGTCTTATTTTCTTACACTTACTTGACCTTCAAATTGAAAAGGGGGCTATAAAGTGCTCCTAGGAAGAAAAAACATTGGTTGGGTTTCAAATGTAGAACCTATTCAAGTTTTCCCATTTTTTATTTTGGCTCCTTTAGTTGCAGCAAGTTGCACTCATGTAAGTAATGCGATCAATATTAAGATGAAAAGTAGAGCATAAATAACATACATTTTTTGAAAGGAATAATTTCAACCATGGAATATGTGTGGGACAAGCAAGTATTCAATTTCCACCTTTTTATTTCCAAATGTCCATCCATGTCTTCATCTTATATAATAAATTAAATGTTGTCCACTATAAAACCTTGATGTTGAAAAAATACCAAGTCCCATTATATGGCGTCATAATGTTGCCTCCACCTTTGGATAGCCCCTAACGCATGATTCGTAAGTTCTAATCATATATTTTTGGTTGCACATCTCTTTCTTTCTGAAAATTTCTCAAGACTAAAAATAAAAGGTGGGAGTGGGGGCACAAAGTGATATAAGAAGGAATCATTACATATAGTTTCGATCCTCGAAGTTATTGTTTTTACACTCACGTGAATAGTACAAGTGAGTTGGATATGATAATATGGAGCAAAAATAACATATAATTTTTTTAGTAACAATCTAAGCCATGGAATAGATGTGGAACATACATGTATTTAATTCTCAACTTTTTGCAACTTTCCATTCATGTATTCATCTTATCTAAAAAATTAAATGCCATCTTATCAAAATCCACGATGTTGATGGTTATTGAGGATGATTCCTTGAAGACTATTAATGAGGGAGATCCTAATCATTTCCCTAATAGCTAGAGAGAAACCTTAATCACAAATTTCCATGAAATCACTACCTTGGGAGGGCATGTCTAGTCCACATATCCATGTCTTTTAAGTTTACCGTGAGTCACGCAAGTGATTTCCCCTTATATTTACATTTGTTCAAACTACCCAATAAACACAAGGGATATAATTACAAACAAAAACTATTCATAGATCAAAATTACTAATCGACCTCTCCTTGTTTTCTGAGATATCGCCAAATACAATGTCTTGATGAATTGCACATCGCACACCTTTTTCCATTAAACTATTTCCAAACATAACATGTGGTTGTATGAGAGTAGAGTTTTACATTGGTGCCCATTTGCACTTTTTGTGCCCTTTGAATTTTACTCTCTTAAACCTCTTCTTTATTGTCCGTCTTCCTCTCTCACAAAGATATAAAGGGAAAAATCCAATAGGTTCCATATTCAAAACCCAACATCAATGGTTGTTTATTATAGCACTTTGTATCCACCGGGTTTTTAGTTTTAATCTTGAGTAATTTCATGAAAATAGAAATCACGAACAATGATGAATAATAGAACCCTTACAACTATTTTCATTTTACGAATAGGTAGATACATGATAACATGCTAGATCTCATTGATTTTCTTCCTCATAACAACATGATTTTCATCTTCTCCTCGAAAATATATCCAATAATGATATATCATGTTTTATGATAGGATGTTTCTTCACAACATCTAATATATCATGCCTAAGAACACTCGACTCTATGTAATGAATAGAAATATTCATTGGACTATAATTTTCATGCTCCTCACCATTATCGAGTTTATAGTTTAATCATAGAAATGACATATTTTTAATTTTCTTGCGATGACAAGTCATTGATCGGAAGCGAGGGGACAATCGATTAGGTTTAAGGTTGAAACCCAACCACATTATTGCCTTGTTGTAGCACTTTTCAAGGCCCCTTTTTTTCGCTTTAAGCTCAAGTAATTACACCAAGTTTAATTTCAGCCAATTTCAACATTTATCATCACCCAAATTCATTTAACTGTAGTACACTCCCCTTCCATCCCTTTCGGTGTTCCCATCACACAACTAGTGTGTGATTGTTAATTATTACTATTGGCATATAAATCATCTTATTATTAACCTATTCGATATATTATGAGAGAGAAGGATGCCTCCAAAAATACCTCACACCGGAATATAAAGAGTTTCATGCCGGAATGTAAACAATTGCATGTTGGAAAATAAATAGTGTCAACACTTAATAAGATTAAATACATCGAAATATTTTTCCCACACATATGTTATTTAAGGTGGTTTGTTGACCATGTAAAAGATAACAGATCACTTCCTTCATCGTATTGTGTCTCTCATAAAAAATCGTAAAGAATATGGAACTTTGAAATGACTTTCCAGTTGGCACCACCCGAGAATCAAGATTTTATACCTTATTAAACTACCCAAGGCAGTTATATAATCTTCACACTAATAAATACTCACTTTGACAAAATCCAATCAAGTAATACCATGTGTATTTGGATGACATCCAACTAAAGTTTCCTAGTGAAAATTATTTTATTTGTTTGAACTTTATTGGTTAGACCCTTTATTCCCCTTGTGCAAAAAATAATAATTATCGTGGCTTGTGTTTTTCGTAGGAGACTTTTTGCAGGGCTCTAGGTATGATGTTTGTCTCCTCTTTCCCAAAAAAAAATCGATTCAAACAAGATCCCCACCACCATTTTAGTTTTGTGCTTCAAACTAAAAGAACAATGTGTTTGGGATACTAATTCACACAGAAATTTCTTCCCTCGTAAGCATCCTATACTCCAACTTTGATTTCGTAATTTCAATTGTGCATGCATACTGTAGAAATTGTGTTCCTTTTTCCTTTTGCCATCCTCTTAAATACGTGGGTATTATGTTTAAATTCATATTCTACGTATTATGTTTAAATTCATATTCTACGTGGGTATTTTTCTAAAGCTTTCTCATTTTCACCATGTGGGTGTTGTTATGGAATATGGATTTCTTTAGCTCTCACATTTTCTCCATGCTGGTATTGGTGTGGATTTTTCTTTTAGGATCTGAAACTACTAAGAAAATCATATTAGTTCCCCATATTCTAGAGAAGTTTTATATGTTCCAGTCATTCAGATACTTTACTATTTACATCTGTATGCAGGGCTGAAACAATGCACCACTCAAGCCCAAAATCTTGTGAGCACGCCTGAGTAGACCTAACAATAAAGATTTGGCTTTTGAGTGGAGGAATCAAGAGTGAGATAAGAGAGGAATCCAGAGTGAGATAAGGGATTAGTCACCGTCATAGCCACGCCCTGACTACTCTAATACTTTTATAGCTGAATTTCATAACCATAAGTTAATTTAAGCACAGAAACTTGTTATTGAAACCCGGGTTTATTATTGTTCTTTCCCATTTCTTGAGTGAGAATTAATTCATGTAGATTAATGTGATGATCTTGGGTAGTCTTACGGAGGGTCTAAGTTGTATACTATAAAAACGTTTTTAAGGTCTCCAAAGGTTTTGGATTTTGATTTTTTAAGAAGAGCGGAGACTTCATGATTAGTTTTAGAAAATCCAGGACATTATTAGACTTCAAATGCAGTTCATTCCCATATGTTATGATCTTCTATGAAACTACTGAAAGTAATCACCTTTTACTTGGAGCCGAATTCACCATTTAGCCATATATTTCTAGAGTTGGACATACTTACCACCTCTAATTAGTTTTTAATCTTTTCAGGGCGAATATTTAAAGAAGCAGAGTGGGGTTTTTGTATATATTGAATGCACTTTTAAAACGCAGCAGGTATGTTGATGGACATTCTACAGGTATTTCAAATTAGAGGAGGAAAATTGCATAATATTGCATATAAATATTTTTCATTGGAGTTTTGATATAAACAATAAGGCCTCTCGTAAAAACATTTTCTAGTGTGACATTATTTACATGTGAAACTCAATGAACTTTCAGTTCCATTTAATTGGGGCTTAGACATAAATATCTATAGCAAGCTAAATTATTAAGGAAAGGTGCTGTTTGAACAAGGAAGGTCCAAATTACTACTAAATACTCATTTATGTTGTCTAGCATCATGTGACGGCTAGTACAAAGCTTCGTGTAAACATACATTAGTCTTGTGGTTGGCAATATAAGTTGTGAAGTTATAAGCTTTTAGCTATGAAATAATAAGAATCGAATTGTGAACCCTATATAATTACTTGTTTTGGTAGTCCTCGTTTTCTTCTTAATTACACCAACATTTTATGGAGTAATTGATAGTACATGTTATTCGATATTTGTTTACCATCCATTTTTACTCTCCATATGTATAAGGTATCGATATTTGGTTGGTTGTCAATGTGCTCTTCTTCTTCTTCCCTAGCCTAATCAAACATTTTTCTTCAATTTCCATCCACGTCTTTAAGGTATGGGATCCCAAATTCTTAAGCCCGATTGACACTATGAATTGATTTTGGTTTTTGGTTCTTCGGATAGATCTACATCGAATAGTTGGCATTATCTAAATTCTTGAGAATTTTTTGGAAACAATTTAACTTGTGCCTTTTATTTCGAGAATGTGATGGTTGTTTTTGATGCTACTGATCAAAATCATTCTTGACCACCCAAGAAAAATAAGTGCATAAAGAAGTAAAGAACTTGTTTTATCCTTTAAGGGATTGACATTTTTGCATTGTCAAACATTTGAAGATACATAATTTAAACCAATGAAAAGCCAACATAATATTTCATATATATTGTGATTTATTACAATATTCTCACATGATTAACATTTTTGTAATGAAGTTCACCATTTTTTTTTGGGTGTAGTTTTGTAGTAAACTAATCTTTTTTTTTGGTAGTTTTTAGTCACCCATTTTCTATCTTTAATATTATAATTTTGGGTATGTTTGATTTATATTTATAAAAAATGGGAATCTACTGTCCCAAAAGACCAAACACAAAATTTACAAGTCTAGATGTTTTCGGGTCCAAACATGGAAATGGACAAGATGGAGAAAATCCTATCAATGATTGTACCTCAAGTAGGATTTTCTATGGAATTCTTGTAATTCTATTGTTTCACACTTCAGACACCGGGTTTTTGTCAACCCACATAGTTCATCTCATACACACATTATTTAATCTAAAACCTATCTAAAAGTCATTATCCTAAGTCATGTTATCCATACCTCTGTGAAAATAATTTTACACTCTCATAAATTACCATTTTACCCATCCTAAACCACCTAACCACTTTAAATTTACCTTAACTATCTTAAAAGTACTCAAATATATTTTATTTTCACATCCTAACCTCCACATCTCGTCCATAACCTCCCCTCAACCATTTCCCTTCATCATTTACCTGAAAACCTTGTTTGGAAGTGGTTTCAACCACTTCCCAAATGTTTTTCCCTGAAAAACCTGGATCGACGGCGATCCTAACTAATCACTAGTGATTATAAATAGGAGTTTTGCTCCTTTCTCGGGGATCTTCAAAAACATTTTACTCATTCCTACACTTTTTTTTTTGACTCCACAAAGAATCTATGTCATTTCCGAGATATCATCAAAGGCGTGTATCTACCCCAAGTTATTGTCAACACATCATGTTGTAAATATCTCCCAGGTAGTAGATATAGACAAGCGAGAAGAATATGGAAATCAAAGAAACTCAAAGCCCGATGTTTATTTCACCAAGGCGCGAGTTAAGGGCGCACGTCAAAGAGTGTCGACACGAACATGGATGCGCCCAAGCGCAGTAGAGGATGTTGACATGTAAAAGTTTGTGCCAAGGCGCAAGTAGAAGGCACACGTCAAATAGTGTCGGCACGAACAAAGATGTGCCTGGCGCGGGTAGAAGAGTGTCGGCAAGAAAGCGTTCACGCCAAGGAGCGGAGTACGAGGCACACGTCCAAAGAGTGTCGACACGAAAAGGTTCGCGCAAGGTGTAGGTTAAGGCGCACAAGCAAAGGATGTCAACACGTAAAATTTTGCACCAGCGCAGGTAGAAGAGTGTCGACAAGAAAAATTTTGCGCCCGGAGGTAGAAGGCACACGTCAAAGAGTGTCGACACGAAAGGTTCGCGCAAGCGCGAGTTAAGGCGCCGCACAACAAAGGATGTCGACACGTAAAATTTTGCGCCAAGGTGTAGGTAGAAGGCACATGTCAAAGAGTGTCGACACGAACATGGATGCACCCTAGTGCGGGTAGAAGAGTGTCGATAAGAAAAGTTCGCGCAAGGCGCGAGAAGGCGCACATCAAAGAGTGTCGACACGAACATGGATGCGCCTGGCATAGAAAAAGAGTGTCGACACAAACATGGATGTACCAGCGCGAGGCAAAAGAGTGTCGACATGTAATTTTCAAGTGCCTATGGCACATCTTCGGAGGCACAACATTTTGAGCGCGACAGAAGCAAACCACAGCACAGAGATATTCAAATGGCCATAACTTTTACAGGAGCTCGGATTAATGCAAGGTTGGAATTTTCGGAGGAAAGCTTACGAGGTCCTCTGTCAAACTATGACTAGATATCTTTAATTGGGTGGGAAAAAGTTCTTAAAAATGTAGAATACAGTTCGCCACTTTTTGGGTTTGCTAGGGTTCTCACCTATCGCCATAATGAGATGAATTAAATGCAACCTAGAGGTGGTTGGGGTAGATTTGGAATTCCTCCCTCTTTTATCTTTCATTCTTCCTATAAATTTTAAGGAGGGGCTTCTTTCTAAAGGTTGGAAATTCTTGTTTTGCCCCTCCCTTCTTCTCTTTGGCAGGTGAATTTGTGGGGTTCAAACCTCCCATTTAAAACTGTAATGCAACTTTGCCTCTTGGCATTTTATAGTGTGTTGTATCAATATTTGGAGCAAATAATGCATGTCTGTGGATGATTCTCAACCCTCTTTGTGTTCATTTGCATCCTCTTGATCTTTCACTGCAAATCTGGTTATCTGTGCATGATCTTGCATTGCATTTTTATGGTTTGTGTTTATTGGCAAGACAGGTGTTCTTCATTCCTTGGTGCATCACCTTTGTTAGTTTAGGTTTATTTTTATGCATCTTCTTACCCTATCTCCTTGGCAAGTTAGATTAGGTTTTGAGTAAACCCTCTACATTTTTATGTGTGCATCTGAACAGAGGAATAGGAACCGGCCTTCATCCAGAGAGCTTTCCCGATTCACAAGGTCCCACACTTGGGAAAAGTTCCATGTTATGCAATCGCATTGAGAGTCTCAACCCATCAAGTTGCAGACATTCAGGGGTGCTATGATTCACCATCAACACATCATTTTGATATCTTTTTCATCAATCATCTTGAGAAAGTTCAATAAGCGGCCATCAACTTCAATCAAAACAGCGACATCCGGAGGCATTTTTCGTCTCATTTATACATGAAAAGGTATTTATTTATCCTATCTTATTGTTCACATTTCATATAAACACCAAAAATGCTCAATATATTCATTTAAAATCCAGTTTTATCAAATTTTGTCATTCTACGATTAATTACAGCGATTACTTGAATCACCAACCTTTCCACCGATCACTAGCAATCCCTATTAGATCACTCCTCTTTACTATTTTGTCATTTTATTATCATTTTTATCAATATTTTTGCATTTAACTTGTTCTCTGCAAGCATGGATTTACTTTATATGGTAGTACCACAAACATTTACGACCTCCCTATAGTTCAATAGCCCTTCTTTTGGGAACAATTCAACATCCTTCACGATTTGACATTATGTGCAATAAGATTCACTACTGAGACATTGGGGATCAGATCGCGTTCCTCCATGACATTAAACAATAAACATAAGACTTTTGGTATGACTAATTCAAGTATGTTGATTGCATCCACCCTTTCTTGGGTCACCTTTGAAGATGTACAGGAATTTCCTTTCAACCTTGAGTTTTAAAGCTTCTTATCCATTATCTATTAATATTTTTCATTTATATATCCTTATCATTATCTCTGTCAATCTACTTAATTGTACCAAATCCAATCGACATCCTCCTAGGAAATCCTTTGGATTCTGGAATTAAAATTTCTTGAACAAATCGTTTATCCATATATCTAATAGTTTATATTTAGTGTCTTTAATCTCTGTGTTTCTTCTTCAAAGTGAAATAAGAAGGAGCTATTATCACATTAGTATCGGCATTCATCTTCTTAGGCCATTTGGTTTTTGTTATTTCATTTTATTAAGTTAAAGTTGAAAATAAAAAACTCTCTAGTACATTGTGGCACACCCAGTGGGACCGTTGTTCCTTTTATTTCATTTAAGATTGATTAATGTTCACTTCTAGGTTCTCTACTTTGCAATCATTAACAATCAAGTCAAATAGCCGGTGATTTAGGTGAATCACAAATGATTCCTATGAATCACTAATGATCTTTGTAGATTTTTTTTTATTTCCTAGTTAGTTAGCCTCTAACTACCATTCCTCTTTTTTGTTCTCTATTTTCTTTTGACCCTTCTAGGTTGTTGTCTTGGGAGCTTGTTTTCTGCATTATAGTTGTGCTAAAAATATTCTAAAAATCAAAAATTACAAAATTAAAAAGGAAGTATTATATAGGTGTGTCATATGCCTTTCTTTTTCTTTCCTAGCATTGCATTCTTGTTTTATGTTCTCATTGAAATCAATCTTTATTTTGGATTTAAAATGAACCTCTCATCTAACATGATCATATAGTTTAATTAGGAGGTTAATATATTGCATTCACTTAATCTCCCCCCACACACAACCAAATCACCTTAAACACAACTTACATCAAAAAATTCCTACCTAAGTGGACCTACTTGGATTTCATCACCAAGAGGAGAAGCTAACTCGGTGTTCTAGCTGAGTATAAATAATTGGTTGTCGATATATTGGCTAAGCATCCGACTCCCTTATTGTTGCGGGACCGTGAAATGAGGGGGTAGGCCCCATTATTAGGCCTCCTACCAGCACTAAGCATGATTTGGGTCTCGCATACCTTTAGGTATATCGAGGACTCCAGCCTTAAACATCACCTAAAACCATCCATAGATGACCATTTCCTAGGACCCTATCAGCCATTTTACACATTTCATACTTTCTTTCTTAATTAATCAAGATAATTAAAAATTCTTCTATGTGATTTGTTTGTTATTTGTAATCAACTATTTAGATTCATTTTTCATTTTTAGGTGATTGTTTGCTTTCATGGTTACTACAAGACAATAATCTCATCTTCAAAATTCCAACAATATGACAAAAAAATTCCAACGATCTATTGAAAATCTTCAAACCCACATCGAGGATGCCTCGCGTCTACTTCAACAATTGAGAGTGACTCTATCACCTTGACCAGATGATCAAGAACAAGCCCATTCTCCCACTAGACAATCTAAATCATCTGAAATACCTAACCCACATAGTCCTCATTTATTTGATGGCGGAGATCCTATATTTTTTGTAAATTCTAGATCCGAATCCCATTTCTCTTAATGCATATCTTGTTTCCTAGGGTGTTCACCTCTAGCCATTCTTACCTAAATCACAACCCCTTGTTTCCATCATGTCATATGAATTTTCTTGGTTTCGTGATCCTAATCACGAAGCTGGTCATCAGCAAATACATTCTTATCCCAATACGAGTCAATCACAAACATCTAGTGTTGTGTCTTTGGCCCATCTCATTTCCTTCAACCTTAATGTGGTCTCCTCACAAGACACAACTAATCAATAGCCTAAATCCTCATCAAACCTTTCATTTGGATCTGCATCATCCCAAAAAAATGTAAATACATTTTCATCTATATTAACCCTATTAGCCTCTTTGACCATCCAAAATCCTCCCGTGAGTTCTATAGCCATCCCATCAAGCGTATATCAACCTACCCCATCCCAAAACCCACATCAGTTGTCCAAAACATAGTTATGTCTATCCCTACATCAATACCACCTATTAACACTAGTTCTATTTCTATTGTCCATCCTTCTTCACAACAATCATCCACCATCCCCATTTCTTCTCAATCCATACCTCAGCAATCCCTACCTCTCATTCATACTTCCATCCCCTTTCAGAACATACCTCAACAGTCCCAACCACTTATTCATTCTTCCACCCCTTTTCAATATATTCCACAACAATCACAACCCCTTATTCACACATCCATTCCATTCCAACATATACCCCAACAATCACAACCCTCTTAAACACTTCAATTCACTTTCAATACCAATATTTTCAATAGTTGCAACCTTTGGTTTTACAACCTCTTTATAATATTCCCTTAGGTACCCTCATCAGCAAAATATCCCTTTCCAACATAACATTCCTTCACAATATCAACCCTATCAGAAACCTAATCAATTCTCATATAATCATCTTAGTTTGTCCTCATCCAACACACAACAACCACAAACTGGCCCTCTATAGTATTTAATGAATGGAATATATAGTCTCAAAGCTTCTTCCATGGATCCCAAAAACATATTATCATATAAACAAATGTGTAATGAGCCCATTCATCCATCTATCCCTTATAAATCTTATCCTACACCTCGGGAGATTTTAAGTTCCTCAAGTTATATAGTAAGCGATATCCTCAACAACATATCAGGCCCTTCGACATGCCTTTTATCTTATAGCACATGATCGAGGACTTATGCTAAGGACAATTTCTATGTCCTTATTTGGACCTACTTTAGAATTTGGTATAATAGTATCCCACAATATTCGCTCTTATCCTTCACCCAACTTTCTTAATTATTCCTAGAACACTTCTTAATAAATATCTCTTGTAAAATCACTATCATCGACCTATGTGTAATCAAAAAATTGAAGACAAGTCCATTACAGAATGTATCACCTTTTAGAGGGTATTATCAATCAACTATCATTTTCCTACCACGAGAAAATCCTAATAGAACTATTCTCTCACTCTTGTGCTAAGCATATATCATCTACATTAACAATCCAATCTTTCCAGATGTTTGATGAAGCCTTCAAAATGGCTCAAAACTCAAGCTTCGTATTCTTAAAGAAGGTATATTTAAACTCAGCTCGAGAAAGCCAAAACTAGAATTTTCATCCAAACCATCTTCTAGTCACAAAAAATATAAATCATCAGCCAACATGGTAATTATTAAAACTATCCCTAAAGAACGTTTGACCTCCGAACATTATCATCCTCAATGTAACTATACCCCTATTTGTGAATCGTATAGTATAGTCTTTGACAAACTCCTAGGTAGCAGCAACAGGATCACTCTTCCCCCATTTGTCCCATCGATAGATCATTCTCAAAACCTTCTTGGTATAAAGAGAATGATTACTATAAATACCATAGGTCAAGGGCCACAACATCAAAAGGTGTCACTCATTCTAAAATTCTCTCCAAGATCTTATTGACAAAGGTATGGTGTAAATAGATAACCCAAATGCACCTCAAAATAAGATCCTGGATGATTTCAAATAGCCTTTACCAAATCACTCCTCCCACTAGACAACCCTATTCTAACACAATACAGGCCCATCATACTATCAATACTGTCACAGAATCAAAATCTCAACCATCTACTAGTATCTCTACCACAGAAACAACAAATCAAGCATCCATAGAAGAAGATACATCCGCTAGTCCTTCTATATAAAAGAAGACACTTTCACCCACATCTACCCCATCCATGCCAATTTCATTTACAAGTCAGTTCACAAACCTTACAAAATTAACCCATCATACAAATTATAAAAATATTGTATGATGATCATGTTGCCCTTTATCACTCATGCACACTCTAGAAACCTATCACATAGCCACACATTCCTTCATCTAAAATCCAATCATCATAAAAAATCACTCCATTATACCTTCAACACAAAAATCGAAACCCTTGTCCTCCATTCTAGCCACATACTTCATCTAAGTTACCAATCACTATTATATGATCAAATACACTCCCCCAACACATGACTAAAGAAACCACATTGAAGGTAGTATCTTACACACCCATAAAATCAATAGAGTCGCTGCTCCTTTGATGTTTACCCCAAAAGGTTATTATGAATCAATCCTCAAAAGGATCCTTCAACAATCCATCATAACTCTACCCCCTCTTAAGCCATCTATCTCTCGAGGGTGGAATCCTTCCTGGTATAAATTTGATTCCTTTTGTGACTATCATCGCACGCCACGACATCACACAAAAGATTGTAAGGACCTTTTTCCACTATTAGAGATATTTTGAATAAATACCTTCTTCCTTAATACCTAGCCACATCAAAAACACCTCGTAAGATATCCACAAACACCACATCAAAACCTTGTATACTTAAAGTGAAATTTCTTCCAAAAAACCCTCCACATCAAATCAATACAGTACATATCACCACATGAGAACATGCCCAATAACCTAACACCCCCAATCAAAAAAAGTCCAAATCCACTATTTCACTCACTCCTGAGCCATCTAACTAAAAATCTCTTTCCAAATCCAAGGTTTTAATTCTTTCCACTCCTCCCACACAATCCACCACCGCAGTACAAAAATAATCATCAAACAACTTCACTAGGCTCAAGTCAAGATGCCCCTTTATGATTTGGTTCAATATTCACATTCACACTGACAAGCCATGATTAAATCTCTCTAGTCCATATCATTACCCTCAAATCATCCACAACCTTTTTCAAATCTACTCAAATACGCTTCAAACATCCATGTCCAAAGCCTTTGACAATTCCTAAATACCATCATTATAACCAAAAGATCACGATCTTCCCTCTTCATCACCACCCAAGTCAATGATGTCCTCATTAAAATATTTGTGATTGATAGCAATGTTAATATCAACATCATATCAGCATATGCCTTCAATCAAATCTGACTAAATAATACCATTATCACCCAAACACCAATTGTACTTTGTGCCTTCAATGACACCATTGCCCCCACATTGGGTACAGTCATCTTACCTCTTAAAGTTGGCATAAAACCCTACCCAAACTCTTCCATATGGTAAAAGGAGAGTTCCAATATAATATATTGTTATGCAAACCTTGGATTTGTGTTATGCATTGTATCCTATCGGCACTTTATTAGTGTCTCAAATCACGAACACGAGAGTAAAACCCTTACGGTTCCTAAGGATCCTAATTATTTTATATCTTGTAACATGACTTACTATCCAAAGGAAATAATTGTTCCTAAATTAAACTTGGTCTCATCTAATGAATCCTACACTAATTCATATGTCCTATCAACCAAAACACTAGATGTTTATTTCTTCAACAACGTTATGAAACACCTTTCACCGGGAGAGTATCATCTTCTCACGGTCACTTCACTTCCCACACCTAAGACATACGAAGACTTGATAAACAACCTATGTATAAATCCAACGTTGAAGATGTCATCTCCTATAGTAAACCCCATCTAAGGACAAATATTATCTATGAAGGGATCGACCACTCCTCTTCACAACCTACTTATCAACGTCGTGTCATATCATTCATATCAAACTTTGAATTCTTATATAATCAATTCTTCACATAGATTTACCTCTACCAATGTGCGAAAGGTTTGATTTGCACATTATGAACATGGAATCCATGATCTAATCATCCAACATTCCCTCAAACCACATGAAAAATATGGACTAGGTTACAAGAGACCCATTTCTAAGTCCTCCACACATGCTACATCCAAATCCATCATAGATTTGGAACCATCTTCCTCACCCACGCAAGATGATCCTATGGACATAGATGACATTATTTCCATCCCTCCCAACTTTTTTAGGTAATACTATTACATTAGGACCATTGAATTAACAAATTTATCACGACACTAATACCCTTCCTCTCATTTGGCCTGAAATGATAAAAGAAGACTCACCCATAATCAACATCCTTCAATGCCAAGATGATCAAGCTATCCTCTCTCATATGGGCAGAGGATCATTTCCTTCGAAATCCTTAACACACGACACTTTAACACTCCTCAATGAATCCCCTACCAAAAATTAACATAGGGACTCTATAGGAACCTCACATAGTTAAAGTTGGTCAATCTTTAGATTTGCATGAGTTAAATGACTTCCCCACCTTCTTATCCAAATATATGCAACATTTTTCTTCTTCTTATAACGACATGCTAGGTATCGACCCAAACATTTTTATCTGTAATATCATTACCTATCCTAAAACCAAGCTCATCAAAGAAAATCTACATAGGATGCACACTCACATACCTCTTCTCATTAAAGAAGAGTTACAACATTTTCTCTCCACCACTTTCATCGTACTTATTAATTATCCACAATGGGTCTTTAATATTGTTTGTTGAGCAGAAAAAAATAAGAAGACTTGTGCTCCACGCAATGGTATTTTGGGAACAAGTGGAAGATAAGCGCCATGCATAGTTTAAATCTAAATATAGGATTTCTACTTGGAGTTAACTAAAGGAAATCTATTATCAAGAACACTTCCATGTTGCACATACTATTGTAAAGGCACATGGCTATTATTAGCATGTGACCTATTTTGAGAAGTGCATAAGCATGGTGAAGGGAAAGTCCCCACCCCTATAAATATGTATTGATTTACATAGTTTAGTAAAGTGGTGAATTATTGTAGAGAGTGTTCTCTTGGTTTTGACATGCACATGACTCATGGAGATACTGATGTAGTGTAAGAAGATTTTGTGTTTTATAGTATTTAATGCAATGGAATATATTGGTTGGATAATGGTATTAGACAAAATCGAATCTGGTTCTTGTATGGTTAATCTAATCTTAGTTATTGTTTAGTTCATTTATTATGTTCTCTAAGATCTAATCTAGTTTATGCATTGTGGATTTCATATGAATGGTAATGAATCTAAATATGTTTAAAACATCATCATCCTAACATCCTATATGAGAAAATCTAAAGAGGGACTGGTACCTTTGCATGCTTTGGGTGAGCGCTCGGCTCAAGGGATGAGTGATATGTCGGTGTGCTGAGGTCATTTATGGAAAATTATAGGTTGCATCATTGGTTTATTGCCGGGACCTCTTTTTCGGCTTGTTTTTAGGATGTTTCATGATGAAGACATACCACTTGAACTTGGAAAGTGTTGAAGAGTGGATAAGGGATTTGGAAGAAGAATACACTCGAGATTTAACACTGGGTCTAAGTTTGACGTGTGCGCGTGGGTGGAGCAGAAATTTTATGACTATTTATATAAGAGATTCTTTGATATCTTTCTGATAGAGCTATATGAGCAGCTGATTGCTTATGTGTCTAAAAGGAATTAGAGGTTTCGTATAATTTTTTGAATGGGGAATAATTTCAGGCCCTATATGATGCTTATATGATTTGGACATGCACTGTTCATGGATACTTGGTTTCATGGTGTTATGAATATCTATATTCTAGAGTACTCAATTTCCACTTATTCTTGTCCGGAGGTAGTTGAGTTTCAATTTTTTTATGTATCCCAAGGGAACCATATCTGCAAGGCATTCCACTGGTGATTAAGATCTTGTTGGTAACCCTGAATTTGGAAGAGAAGCCGATGGCTAGCTAAACCCCACCACGCATGGGGAAGGAGTATTTTTGGTGAAAGATGGAGGACCCAGGAAAAGAGACAAAGAGAAGAAATGTGGATCAAGTTCAATGAGGCATGAGAGGGATTTAGTGAAATATCATGAGGTTACATAGTGGATGGTGTTAAGGAGAGAGATGGCTCATGAAGGATTTGGAGCTCACATAGAGGACGTGGAGCTAGAGCATTTGGAACTCCCCCATTTAGGAAAGCATGAGAACCCTCCTCATCCGAAATGAGAGTGCACAGCTAGAGAGATGACACGAGGGCATGCATCCGAATCTACCTAGTGGCCTATCTCTTGCACTTGGTTTTCCAATTTCTAGTACAACCAGTAGTCAACAAGCTAGTTTGGGTAGTAGAATAGAAAGAAGTGGAGTTAACTTATCAAGTACTGAGTGAATCAAATAGCAAGTAAATTTATGGTTGGGAAAATGTCTTCCTTTTATTTGGAGGACCTATTGGGGGAGGTACTTTTTAGGCACGTTGTTGGCATAGAACATAGGCGAGAAGAACTTTGGACTCACATCTGGAGTAGCACAACTTCTCAGACTATAGGAGTTCAATTTAGTACCACTATTGGGACATATGGTAGTGCATCCTCTGGTTCAATCCCTACTATAGGTGGAGGATCATGGGGCATAGGTGGCTCTGGTTCTAGTGGATCTAGAGGTAGAGGTAACACATGAGGTTTATGGATCTAGTGGGCATGGTCCTCACCAACCCCAAAATATTTACATGGAGATGTCACTTCATCTTCCAAAGTATAGGGGAATAGAAGATGTTGTTGAGCATGTGTATATGTGTGAGATATTGTGGCATGAAAAAAGGATCATGACTTCGAGTGCAAGGAAAGTTCAATTTTCAACTACATTACGAGGACACGCGCATAGTTGGCACATGAAGATTTACCTTGATTAGACTTGCGTGGATTATGTGGCATTACGAGGATGCTTTCCTTAAGGAAATTTATATCCCTGAGTTCGAAGCAGAAAAGTATAAGCGCACTCAAGGATATTAAGTAGGGAACTACTGAGAGTGTTCGGGAATATGATTCTCATTTCCAAAATTATTTTTTCTAAAATTTCTTATGATATCCATGCAAGCAACATGCACATTGGTTCATTGGAGGCTTGATCACACTTTTAGGAGGGCACTATCACATAATACATATATTGATCCGTGCGTGAAGCACTTGAAGCAGCATTACATGTCTTTGAGGCAAGATAAAAATTATAGACACTGGAGTAAGCCCATCCCTGGAAGCTTATATTTCAGCAATGACAAAGCAGTTGGAGAAACTATTGGCTAATTCAGTGCATGAGACGTGCACATGGGAGTTTGGTATATAGATTATGAAGTGGAAGGGCACACTAAGGATAGTTGTCCTTGTAGATCAGTGCGCTCATTATTTTGGACTACGAGGTATGTAATTTAGACCACGATGTAAGTTGTTTCCCATCATTTTAGCATGCGATAAGGAAGAACGTATCTTGTTATTGTAATATTTTCCAGTCCATAACTCACAATACAAAAGATTGTAGGATTGATTGATCAGATCCATGATGCCATTGATATTGGTGTATGATAGACATGAGTTTTGAATAACTCTAAGGGTAAAAATGAGCACCATGATCATGATCATAACGGTCAGGGAGCTATGATCAGAAATGAAGGGCACTTTGAAGGAGGTCATGGTAGAAGCCAAGGATACCATGGTGGATTTAGGGGCCGAGGCCATGGTGGTGGACGAGGTGAGTTTCCTCATGGAACATGTTATATGTGCAGATCTCTCTTGACCACTACATGTGTGAATGTCCGTAGAATATTACTTGTTATTTTTGTGGAAAGAATCATACCTATGAAGAGTTCTAGACTTATATGAGCATCTTAGCAAGAAAGCATAAAAAAAGAGAACAAGGGCGCAAGGATGGTTAGAATACAATGCATCATGGAAAACCAATGGATTATAAAGTTGGCACCGGATCCGAGGTAGTATTGTGAAGATTACTACTTGTGTTGAAGATGTGTGCATAGAGAAATGTTGCAACAAAATCCTACCATTACTAAGGAGGAGGTTTTGCATGCAAGATACCTAGATCCTACACATCAGAAGGAGGTTTATCAGGAAACCATGGAGGTGCTTAGAAATATTTAGGGTGAAATATAGTGTTTAAAGGAGTAGTCATGAGAAGTTAGAGTAGAAGAAGGCAGTGGAGATATCCCAGTCAAATGTTGATGATTTGAAAGAGGTATGTAAGATGTTGCGCTAGGAGAATATTATTCCATTACTAGGAAATGGTTAAAAGGAAACACTCTTGCATGTAGGTATTGAGAATGGACCCAAGATCTGCATGTTAATCTCCTCCTCATAGCTTGGATTATGATAAGGAGATCACCCTGAATGTTTTTGTGGATGGGTGGATTTTTGAGAAACATATTGATTGACATAGGTGCATGGAAGTTAATGTGCTTACTTTAGATGCATGGGTGTAGATGGGTAGACCTCCATTACATCCATCCTCTAATGTCTTGTTTATGGAAAATTGAACTAAGGCCACACCAATTGGAGTATTGAAGGATGCATCCATTACTATACAAGGGGCCAAGTTCATTGGGGACTTTGAGGTATTAGCGCTTGTAGAAGCAGACAACTTCCCAACTCTACTTGGGTGCCCTTGGTGTTATGTAAATAATGTTGATCTATGGTTCAACAAGGGGTATATCAGTTTTGAGAACAAGGAAGAATGAGTTATTATCCCTTTGATAGATGGGAAATATGCACCTTATGTTGAACCTTTAAGTGAGGAAGACCTGAACATAATTTATGTGTGTGCCATTCGAAGATCCGAAGTACTTGAGCCATCTAAGGAAGGAATCCTCCAAGTGGGATGATACACAGTCCATTAGTGATACTACAAGTATTTTGTGATAATTGGGTGCATGACACCTATGAGATGGTTGGGCATGAAGTAAGAAGTGCATCTACGCATGCGAGGGGAAGACCTCGTTGTATTAGGAGGATAAGTACATTAGTGAAGGAATACACTGGTGAAGGAGACCCTGAGGTATTCCACAAAATTGGAAGTATAGGAAGGATCAAGTGGAAAAAAAGGAATATGTTAGTTATATACCTACATGGGACATCTGAATGCATTGGTGGATGGTTCTTTGGGATAATCTCATAGAATGGAGAGAAGTGAGAATTATCTTTATCAACCCGGTTTTTCTCAATGGCATATCATGGTAATAATCATGTTTAGCACTCAAATAGTGTGAGAGACTCTGGACAGAGGGGTAGGAAGATTTACCACCTTCACTATGGGTGCACAAAATTTATTTCACCTTGCAAGGTTGTGCGTGTGCTTGGTATGTTTATGCGGAGCTGCATAAGGAGACTGGAAATTGGCAAGACTTGACTGTAGGAATGATCCAGACTTTTGACTACTTCTCCACTAAACCTCTAGTGAAAGAGGCATTATAGGTTATGGAGTGATTGACTATGGGAGATAGTGCAAAGGCTGAAGAACTCATTCAGGAGTTATTTGGTGAGGCAGACCCAGGAGAGCACGTTTTGATGAAGTAGATGAGACAAATTCAAAACTACTTGAGCACGCTTTCCTTGAGAAGGAGAAAGGAAAGATGGTCTACATAGTGGATGATGAAGAAGTAGAAAATTTGGACATAGATCATTCAGAGGGTATGTGAGGTCTTAGATAGTGTGGATAAGAAGTGCACACCTATCATGAACCTATAAAGACCAAGAAAGTGAACATTATGCATGAATGTTGAGCCTAAGGAGGCCATAATTGGAGACTATTGGTCTGATTCTAAAGTGGCTAAGATAATTGAGTTATTACATGATTTCCAAGGACTTATTTCCTTAGGGGCTACCATGAGTTAAAGGGAGTCCATGAATCTTTGGGTGAGATGAAGATTAAGTTAAAGGAAGGTGTGTGCCGGTTAGGAAGAGACCTTACAGGATGAACCCTAACATACGTGTAAAATTTAAAGAAGAAATTGACAAGATGTTGAAATCTAGCATCATTGAGCCCATAGAAGAATTAGAGTGGGTTAGCCCCATGGTAATTAGTATAAAGAAATATGGCAAGATTAGGATTTTGTGGACTATAGGGATCTGAATGTTGCATGTGTGATTGATCCTTTTCCTACACCTTTTAACTAAGGAAATATTAGAAGGTGTTGTAGGGCATGAAATTTACTCTTTTATAGATGGATTATTTGGGTATCATCAGGTAAGAATTGCTAAGGAAGATCAAGATAAAACAATGTTCACAACTGAATGGGGAATTTTTGCATATACGGTGATGCCCTTTGGTTTGAAGAATGCGCCTGCAGTATTTTCATGCATAGTTGTTCAAGAGCATTCTAGGATTTTATTCACAAATTATTGCGAGGTTTACTTAGATGATTGGATAGTATATGGGATTTTCAAGGATCATTGTGACAACTTGTGATTAATGTTTGAGAGGTGCAGATAGTTAAGCATCTCTTTAAACATCAAGAAGTGTGTATTTGCTACACCTTTTGGAACTTTGCTAGGCCATATCATCTGCAAGGAGGGTTTGTTAGTAGATCCAACTAAGGTTGTAGTTATCTTAGGCTGGAGGAGCCTACCAGTCAGTGAGTGAGGTGTAGATTCTTGGGCCACATAGGGTATTATAGAAAATTTTATCAAAGGATATGCTAAGATTTCCACACCCTTGGAGGAGTTATTAAAAGGTAAAGGGACATTTTATTGGGGAGAACCGCAGCAAGCACACATTTGAAGTGTTGAAGGAGAGACTTACTACGGTGCCTATTTGTTTTCCTTCATGGAACTAACCTTTTCACATACATGTGGACGCCTCTGGCATGGTCATTGGTGTAGTATTAGCTAAACCTAGAGAAGGTATTATAGATCATCCTATTTTTTTCTAGTAGAAAGTTGACTCCTACATAATAAAATTATACAACCACAGAGCGTGAGGCCTTGTCAATGATCTACGTGACTGCATAAGTTTAGATAGTACTTGCTAGTAACACCTTTTATGTTCTATACAGATCACATGGCATTGAAATACTTGGTAAATAAGCTCATTTTATAGGGGCACATATGTCGATGGGTTCTATTATTCCAAGATTTTGACTTTATAATTGTAGTAAAATAAGGAAAAATTAATTTTGGCCAAGACCATTTATCAAGGATTCAATCAGGAGAGGATGCACAAATATTGAAGATAATTTCCAGATGCACAACTATATAGGCTAAACCATGTGCCCTCGGAATTGGAGGATATTGTTGTTTTTCTACGCACATGGTATGACGTAAAAAGGAATGAAAACCTTTGAAAAGAAACAACTTACAATTGTAATGCACCTTTATGTTGATCGGTGGTGACTTATACAAACTAGGATGAGATGATTTATTACACCGATGTGTACTTGAACATGAGTGCATGACAATCATGGAAGAAACTCATGAAGTATTGCAGGCAGACACTATGCAGGTGATGCCACCATGTGTAAGATTCTACTCGTTGGTTTTTGGTGGGAAACCTTATACAAGGATTGCAATAAGTTTTGTAAGGCATGTGATCACTTTCAACACCTTGGAAAACTATCCAACATGATGAAATTCCTTTGAGGCCTATTCCAAGTGCAAAACCTTTTGAGAAATGGGAAATTGACTTTGTGGGTCATATTTCCCCAACCGCATGTAGAAATGGATCGTGCTAGATAATCACTTGTAAATATTATCTTACAAGATGGGCAGAAGTAGCTTTACAAAGGATTATACAACGACTACAATACAAGGTTCTTGTGGGAAAATATTCTTACTAGGTATGGATGCCCGTTGAGTTTGACAAGTGATAGGGTACACATTTCTTGAATGAGATAATCGGGATATTATTGGATGAATTTATGGTCGTGCAACACAAGACTACACCTTATCACCCTCAATAAAATGGGACTATTAAGGCCTTCAACAAGATATTGAGCCAGACCTTGACAAAAATTTGTGATGTTGGAAGGAAATATTGGGATGATAAATTTTCTATTGTACTTTGGGCATATAGAAAAACCTACAAAAGGTTGAATAAGGCCACACCCTTTTAGTTGGTGTTTGGCATAGAAGAATTTATTCCTAAGGAATTTATGTTACCTTCTTTTTTTATTATGTGTGCGTGAGGTTTAGCGCGATAAGAAAGCATTGGAAGGAAGAATTGACAAAAATGGTATATTGGATGAGAGCGTGCACCATAGCACGTTGGAGTCAGAAGAAGGAAAAGGCTAGGAAGAAGGCATGGCATGATAGACACATCAAGGACAAGAAGCTTGAGGTCGGGAAGATGGTACTTCTTTATGATTCAAAGTTTCTACGCCACCCAAGCAAGCTTAAGGTGCATTGGTTGGGACCGTATGTTATCATTCACATACTTGAATTAGGCGCTTTCCAATTAAAGGTGCTTGATGGAACACGGTTACCTAGTTACTTCAACGGGAGTAAGTTGAAGCCCTACTATAAATAATCCTTCTTGGTGTTTGTAATAAGGAAATATTTCCATTTACATTAGATTTCCCTTACTATATTTCATTTAATGTGTTTCCTTATTGTCATTATGCTTTGTCAATTTAGTTCAATGTTTTGTGTAATAAGAACGTTTGTGCACCAGAAGTTGATAACAATCTAAAGTGTTTATATGCACAAAAGACTGCACATACCCTTAGTGTGGGGTGGATAAAGGAGGTATGGAAAATAAATAAACTCACGGGTGACCATAAGAGGAAAGAAGGAACATGATTTCAAAATTCATTAGAAATTCGAAGAATTGCTTAAAAATTAAGACCACATATAAGGCATTGGGTGCTTAGTATAATTTAAGGGGCTTCAGTAAGCATTGGAGACTACGTATGTTGGGTCACATTGGATAAACTACTTTGGCTTAAGGAAGTGCGGGTAGAGGAGATCTATGACATATAAGTAGTGGTTCACCAGGAAATTATGATAAGGTGGAAAAAGTTTGAGGTGCGAGAAATGGTAGTGCATGAGAATGAGGAGGCATGAAACGTGCTCAATAGGAATTAGTGTTGCCATGTATAGTAGGTGGAGAAATTAAAAAGGGAATTTTGAACTTAGTTTAAATTTGGTGTTCTCAACATCATTTGCTACCTTGTGAACTTGAAGAAAAAAATTGTGAAGTGTGAAGAAGAGCTGGAGACAAAGAGAATTCTACAGATTGAGTAAACCTGTCATGTTTTGAAGCATGATGTTGAGTGTCTAGGCATGGAAGTAGGATTTGAGTAGTGGTGCATGCGCACGATGGAAGGGTGATCTAGGGTTTTGATTTTGCGGCTAGGGTTTTTCATTACGCATTTATAGAATCAAAAGGGGCGATGGCACCATGAAAGGCTCCAGTAGTAGAGAAGGAGGTTAAGGATCCATGAGAGGAATGGCTGGTGAAAATCCTATATCCAAAAGGATTTATCAAAGGAGGCCATGGGACAACAAAAATTACATAGTGTAGGGTTTCAGAGATTAACCATCACATGGAAAAATGTATAAAGGATGTCACGGAAGAATTTTATAGAAAAACTAATTGGTGATGGATGGCACGGACGACACTAGGGTCTTAGATGCCTCAGTGAAGAAACTAGTTGAGAGAATGGGTGTGTGATGTAAATTTAACTTTTTTCCTTAATTTGGAAAGCTCCTTAGTAGTTGTACCTATGGCTGATGTCACTCGTCCATGAAGATTTTTCTACTTTGTGGGTAGGAGAATGAGGATTACTACCAAGTTGATTGGGAAGGTGACATGGTTGCGCGACATGAGCTTTGAGATTGTCAAAGAGACCTATCGGATGATGAAGGAATTGATGCCACAATAGCCCTATATCATTATAAGGGGAACAAGATTTCAAAGTCACCAATATTACTAGACATGGCCACCAGAGTTGAAGCGTGTTAACGGGAGTAAGCTAGGGGCCACTCGAGCGATGTAATGAGGTGAATATGAAATGTTACATATAGTGCACAAAATTACCAATAAGACATATTAAAAATCGTTGGATATATTACAGAGATCTTGGTGAAAAGGAGTATATCAATTGGTTAAAGGTGAGAATATTACCTTGGGTGAAATTTTCTTATTGATTGTGTTCAGTGAGATTGGGGTACCTGACGGACCTAGGAAAACATATCGGGAGTTTTCATTGGAGAACAAGTCCTCAACCTAGAGATATGCCAAGTACACACTGTGTGGGTCTATTTCTAATACATACAAGGAGCACTTAGACAAGTGGTTCTAAGAGACTATGCGTAGGGCATTTGAGGGAGAATGGCACATTCCATGTGAGTTATCAAAGGTGTTGGATGGAGAGGCTGAATTCACATTCTATCAGCATTTTAGCTTGGGTGCTTCCATATGAAGTCTGGAGAGAAGAGCCCATGGTGTAAGTTTCCCTTTGCATTTACCACAAGGTACTTTAAAGACTCTATAAACAAATTCCATGACACATGCCAACTCTAGTTTGACGCAGACAAGGTGAATGCAAACATTCACATTCTACACAAAACATATGTATGGCTAGGTAAGGAGGCCTATGTAGAAACTATGGAGTGATAATGTGGACATCATCGTAGAGAGTTTGGCTATGGGGTAGATTGAACCAGCGCGCATCTACATATACCTCTAAGCCAAGGTTCAAGGATGAAAAAGTGGTGAAGGGTGTAGATATGGATTTCTAAGACCACTAAAGAAAGGGAAAACAATGGGGACTTCAAGGCATGTTACATCTATGCCCCCGCTCAAGAAGACCCAGTACATACAGGACTAGAAAACATCCTAGAATAGGAGGAACCTAAAGATATGGGGCTTGTGCATACCAGGAGGGTTCTAAGGAAGAGGCGCACTTCAAGAGACACTAGTGTAAGAACTTTCACATCTAGTAAGGAGATCACCACGCATGACTCCTGTGAAGGATGAAGAGGAAGAGAGAAGAAAGCACAGGAAATATGTCCATATACAAGATAGTGAGGAGGAATCCCCATATCCAAGCATGCGTGCACAGAAGAAGAGGAGGAAGCTCCAAGTATGGGTGGAAATAGAGAAAAGAGAGGCCACCCCCATTGTGGAAATGTAGGATGATGAAGATATTGGTGAGTTACCCCACTGGATACAACCTCAAAGCGTAGTTTCATGAAGATATAGCATAGTCTATGAGACTATAGATACCCCGTAAGTATTCATGAAGATATATCTTGAAGGGGAGAACATCTGCATGTTTGTACAGTGGGGATACATAAGTCATCATGCACCCCCACGTAGAAGGAAGGAAAAGAGGAAGAGGAAGTGAACCGTAGGTTATTGGAGGCACTAAAGTTGTCTGACCACAGGATGCAAGCTGTAGTAAACAACAACAAGAGGGCGCATTAGCCTCAAGGATGTTGGTGAGCATGCAGAGGACACGATGATGAAGAAGACGAAGGTAGGTACTCAAAACTTGGGTTATATGGATGACCCTTCAAAAATTATTCATGCATGTTTCTAGAGTACACTACCAAACAAACAATTATATGGTTGGGATTGGATGGACCTTTAGAGAAATGGCCAATACATGCACTCGCAAGAATCTATCTTGGAGTATGCAGACTCACATGGATGAGCCTAATTTTGATGTCTACGAGGAGGTACACACTTCAAAGAAGATGAGGAAAGGCACCTCATATGTGCCATATAAAAATTAATCCAACCCATTTTTCAAACAAGCAAGTAAGTAACACCTTGATTAAAGTTTCCACAGAAGTAGCATGTTCAAAATATGGATAAGGTGGCAACAATACAGGTGTTATTAGAAGATAAAAGGAAAAGGACACAAAAATCAAACGCCTCACTCAAGAGCATGATAATGCAGTTTTCAGTCATGGTCCGAGGCCTAGAATTTAAAGAAGATGGTAGAGTAGATTACAGATGAAATTTTACAAAAGAGGCCTGAGTTTTAGGAAAAGGTGCCTCAGGACTTCAAGTCTGAATTACACTATTATGCACACAGTTTTCCTACTTCTAGAGGAAGGACCAATGTGCCTCCCCAAGAAAAAGGATGTGGGGGAAGAAGTAACAAGAGCAAGGGCCACTATTGTAAGAAAGGTTTCAATTTACGAGGCTTTGCTCCAAACCTTGAAGGATGAGCTGAAGAAAGTGGAACCAAGCTCTCAATTTATGTGTGGCACCAGACACCATAATAAGGATCAGAACTTTAGTAGAGGACAATGAAGTTTTGAAGGAAATGAAAGATGAAACACTTGGGCGTGTGTAAAGGTTAGCATTGGTAAAAAAGTAAAATGCGAGGCCTCTCATGAGACCGAGCCCTGACCAAGCCTCCCAGAACACACAAGGATAGGATTGATGAGATTGGAAAACTCATAGCGAGAAGATGGATCTCATCGAAGGAATGACCTATCGATATACCCATTGTATGACCAATATTGTCTAGGTCTTACAAAATGAGAAAAGAAGATCACTCAAAAGATGAATTGGATGCCATAGCCAGATATTCTCCAAGGAAAACAAGGAACGCGACTTTAAGTCACCACGAGTGAAAATGTCTCTTGGAGGATGAAAGTGAAAAACCGAATATCTAGAGTTAATCCTTCCAGTCGAAGAAGAGGGTGTTGCAGAGTAAACTTCATTCTTTTGTACAAAGTTTAATTCATTATTTCATTACTTATTCTTTATTTTTGGAGACATAAGAAATAATTCCCATTTTCAATTCCTACCTGTAATGACAATCCCGCAATGTACTCTAGTGTGGGGTAATGTTGAACAATCCAAAATAATAACTTAAGTATTAGAGCGCATCCACCCAATCGATGAGATATGGTGCTTTAAAAAGATCTTGCGCAAAGACATGAAACTATGATAGGATTAAAGCACCCACTCAAGTCTATGACTTACTTAGCTATTTTTTTGATGGATAGAAGGGCTATCTTAGAAATAACATGTGGAGCACACATAAGGATGAAGCTCTTACACCACACAATGGTATTTTGGGAACAAGATCATCATGGAAAATAAGTCCTTCGTTTTGATTGTCATGTATAGTTTAAAACTAAATAATATGATTTCTGAGATTAACTAAAGGAAATTCTATTCTTAGAGCACTTACATGTTGCAGCATACTATTGTAAAGGAACACATATTTATTATCAACATGTGACCTATTTTGAGAATGCATGAGCTAAATATAGGTGAAGGGAAATTCACTTCACCCCTATAAAGATGTATTGATTTGAGTAGTTTAGTAGTGGTGATTTATTGTAGAGTTGTGCTACTAGTTTTCACGCGCACATGATTCATGGAGATACTGATGTAGTGTAAGAAGATTTTGTGTTTTATAGTATTTAATGCAATGGAATATATGTTGGCTACTTGGGATAATGGTATTAGACATGATTAAATCTTATTCTTGTATGGTTAATCTAATATTAATTATTGTTTAGTTCATTTATTATCTTCTAAGATCTAAACTGAATTGTGCACTATGGATTTCCTATGAATGGTTATGAATTTGAATATGTTTAAAACATAATTATTCTAACATCATGTATAATCAACTATAAAGAAGTACTTGGTACCTTTGAGCCGCAACCAGCACTTTGGGTGAGTTCTTATCGGCTAAGGATGAGTGACGTCTACCTAGCGCTCTTGGGTCATTTACTATAAATTCTAAGCTGCATCATTGTTCCCATAACCAATTCCTCATAAAAGTTACACATCTATACCAACTTTGTAGATCTTAATCTTGAACTTACCCTAAAGATGAATTTAACTCTTCCAAACATCGACCATCTCGTCAATCTAACATGACCCATCACTTCCACGAGATGCTTTGCTTAATGGATGGATTCTCAGTTATAACCAAATCCTCATCGCTACCTAAAATTAAAAAAACACCCTTCATCACTCCTTGGGGACTTTTTGTTACCCTTATATACCCTTTGGACTCAAAACGCCATGAGGCGCTTCACTATGACATACATCTTCCATGACCTTATCCACAAAATTGTAGAAGACTACGTTGATGACCTTTTAGGAAATCAAAAAACATAGGGACCATCTCGCCATCCTCCGACTCTATCTTCAGCCATCCCATACAATATTTCCTTCATCTGACCACCTGCTTAAGTGTGTGTTTGATGTTCTTATTGGAAAACTTCTATGGTTCATTGTATTATACTTTGGATTAAAGTAGACCCCACTAAAATCATAGTTATTATTGAAATTCCTCCACCTTCCAAATCAAGTAGCTTCTCATCCTTTAGGGTAAGCTTCATTCTATCTATCACAATTATCAAATCGCGTCATCCCTTTCACCATCTTATTTAAAAGGATGTAGACTTGAGATGGGATCAAAATTCTTAAAGGCCTTCGATGACCTCAAATAGTACCTCATCTCGTTGTATGTGCTCACACCTCGTATGTGAGGGTAGCCATTTATTATATTTTTACCTTTATATATCCATTACTAATCATAACTTGGGTTCATCTAAGCTCACTCACCAAGATGAGTAGGATCGTGAACAAGTTGTTTTACTATATTAGTCACACTCTTGATGAACACGAAACTTACTACATTTGAAGCTAAAAAAATTTGTTGTGCCTTATACTTTTCGACTTCTAAGTTGCATCCCTATCGACTCAACTAAAAACTTACGTTGTTACGAGTTACCCACTCAAAACTAGGCGATCTAAAATATATCATAGTCTAGATAATGGTCAGTATCACTCGGTGGTTCATGCTTATGACCAATTTTGATCTTCAATTTATCCCACATAAATCCATTAAAGGATAAATTATCACCCAATAAGCTTGTCGAGGCCCCTCTTTCGGATAATAAACCACCTCTCACGAAAGAATTCCATGATGAATCCATCAACACATCATCTCGATCAAGAATTTACCCCTGTAAAAATTACTCTCTTCTTTGATGGATTTAAATGCCAATGAGGGAGGGACCGGTATCATCATCATACCTCCTTGGGAGACTCCCATCCCCTATCATTCAAACTTATTTTTAATTCACTAATAACATGGCATAATATAAAACTTTAATCATGGGTCTTTAAATTGATTTCGTGTTTGATGTTTAAATCCTAGACATCTATGGACACTCGAGAACTTATTATCAATCAAATCAATTTATCAATTTAAAAATGAAATTCTACAAAATAAAAATCCATTGTTGAGTTCCTCTTAGAACATTTTGAATATTACAATATCTAAAAATTCTATGATCTTCTTAACAAATTTACGAGACACCATGGCCTCTTTAGTGTCCCTCATCACTTTTTCAACTAAAGATTCAGAATGATAATTATAAACTCTTTGTTTTCATCCACAAGTGCAGGCAGTGACCATCCAGTAACTTTAGTTTTTTTTTGGATCAACCATCCCATGATTAAAAAATGAACTCCCTCTATAAGCAGCATCATTGAAAACAATCCAACTCATCTTTGGTATGTTCAGACATTTGAATATCTCTTAGAATCTAAAAATCCTAGGTGATCTATCTAGAAATGCCAAAATATATTTTCTTCAATGCGCTACCAATATGTCATCATAGGTGGTCTCCTCTGAAAAACATTTTCAATGGCCTTTTGTTAAGATACCTTAATTCTCGGAGTCTACTAAAGCCATCCAAGAAGCCCATGATGTTATATGTGATGGGAATTTCAATGGAGTTATTTTCACTAAACGTGTCCTTCGGTTGGAGCTACTACTAGCCTACCATCAATCAAGATTGTTGTGCATTTGTTAATAATATTGTCAAATTTCAACAACATTCAAATCTCACTCATATCCTCGGTCAAGCTCTACTGACATACATAAGACTTATGGCCTTTCTCGTAATATGGTTTATACCTCATTGGTACATTCTATCATCACATCTACTGAATACTTTACTAAACGGGTAGAAGCCATTCCTTTAACTTTTTCTAAAGAAAATAGAATTGTTGATTTCATATATCAACATATCATATGTCGCTTTGGTATCCCTCACAAACGTGTCACTGATAATGGAAAATATTTCAAGAACAAAGACCTTAAGAAACTTTATGAAACTTTTTAACATAAAACTAATCTTTTCATCACCATATTATCCTTAAGAAAATGGACAAGTTGAAACCTCTAATAAAACACTTAATAGAATCCTTAGGAAAATAGTTTTAAAAATATAAAGGAATTGACATCTCAAATCCTATGCTCTTTGGGCTTATTAAACTAACATCTATACTCATATAGTTGTTACGTTATTCTCATTAGTCTATGTCTCGAGGTAATTTTAACCCTTTAATTTCAAATCCTATCACTTCATGTATCTCTAAGATATTTCATCTCCGACAAAGACTATTGATAAGAGCATCTAGCACATGATTAGAATTGTTAGAAGAAAAACATTTAATAGCTCTCGAACATCATCATTTCTATCAATATCGCATCAACATGCGTATAAAAACATGTAATGGAACGTGACTTTAATATAGTTGATCTTGTTCTCAAAGAAAATGAAAATGTCACTACTTTGGAGTAAACATGGAAAGTTTTCCCAACTAGATCAATCCATACATTATCACTCACAAGTATGGGTCAAGAGTGTATTGTTTAGCCTCCTTGATGGTACACCTAAAAGGAAATTTTGAATGCCTTGAACTTGTTGTTGGGAATTCAAGACTGCAAAATAGTGCTATGATTTAATAACAAACAAAAGCATGGACACGGGATCTAAACAATTCCCAAAATCTCTGACGAAGTGGAAGTATAAACTAGAATAATCCAAATCAAGACAAAGTACACACACATAACATAGCATGTACCATGGTTCACCCAATGTGGCTACTTCCACCAAAGATAGAGATCACATATATATAATACAAAAAGAGTACAAACCAACTCTTCAATACAAGAGTACAATGCATCTCTCCAAGAGTATCTCCTCTCCTTTGAGATCTCTAAATAGATCTCCATGAGTGCACTACAAATGTGCCTCAAAACCACCAGCAGATCTCATATAACAGAACTACGCATCTCCGAAGCTAGCTACCAAGTTCTCTATGGATCTACAAACAAGACCTCTCACATGGGTCACTATCATATGTGCAACTATGATCTGTGCACCAAGAAGTAAGTTTTCTCTCCATCTTTGCATAACTTGTGCAAACATGAATACAACCTCCTCTATAATATCTAGATCTACATGGATCAACAATACAATATGATGTCATGGATCTACAATAAAAGATCTCACAAAAACTTGTGGATCTAACAATATAAGACTAGATCTATATGGATCTATAATACAAGATCTCACCAACATGTGGATCTACAAGAAGAAAATCTATGTGCTTTACATATTATGTAAGCCATTATAATGAGACAATAACTATACAAAGGAAATATAGTAGAAGATGTTACCCTCTTCTCACCATTCAGATGTATCGATATTTCCTTATGTCTAGCTCCTTTCCAGAAGAAGGTCTTGTTTTCATGTAACATGTTCTTTCTTTTCTTCTTCTTCTTCTTTTCTTCAACCTCTCAATCTAGGAGAATCAAGGATCTAATTCAATCATTCTCTTAATTCACATTCTAACCCTAGATTTCATGCTTATATAGGCATCTACAAAATTATGGCACAATAGCCATGCATTTACAATCAATAGATCTTCTTTAATGCTAAAAATAGATCTAATTCCCATGAGTTAAATATAAACTTTCATGCATAGATAATCAACGACAATTACCCTAACGATGCGGTTCTTATTTTGACCTATGGTGGTTCTTATTCTGACTAATGGCGGTTCTTATGCTACCAGATGATGGTTCTTATCTTTGACTGACGCATCGATTCTTTGTATATTCCAGTGGTAAGGTATAAAACTTGCTATCTTTAAATAAATTCAGCTCCACAACCTAACAATCTCACTTGGAGATAAATTTCTGAATCTTTGTAGTTGTAGTTGTACTTTTACATCACCATCATGTACATACTATGAAGACCATCTATTCTTTCCTTCAAAAATTCTCTCAAAAAATAAAACTAGGAAGATCAAACCATCTTCTCAAACCAAGAAGATAAAAATATGACTTACCAAACCACCACGAAGATACAACTGATCCGTGATAATCGAGCTATCCATACATCAAGCTCCCTTGAATCATAGCACCAAGCCTCTCATACTGACCAAGCCATCATGACTAACACACCTATAAGAGCTTCCACTCAAATTGAATTCTTGAGATTCAATTGTAACCATAGCCATACCTGTAAAACCAACCATGTTCTATAGCCATCTATCCATGTCTCCATAAAACCACTAATGCAATTGTCAAAGACAAGTCAAATGGTAATATGCGAAAGCAAAACAAGATCTCGGGTAAAAAAATCCTAAATTAGTTCTACATGCAATAGTGGGTGATCAATCTACAAACAATGCTGCATAACTCAAAGAAATCCAAACACTTTGTAATCTATAAATCAACCCGCATAAACAACTAGCATGTCCAATACATTCATATGTAGATAACATACCTATCAAGGAGTAACATAGTAACAAGAGGAAATACAAACATCCCCTACTCATGCTCAAGGCAATTGAACCATGCTCATAGGCATCCATGTGAAAATCAAACATACGTATCATCATAGACTCACTGGCTGAATCTATCCACATGTATAAACTCACTTATACATCCATCCATATCATCGGGCTCTCCAGAAGCACCAAGTCTCTCACTAACTAACTCCAAAGAAATATATGAATCCTGTGCTCATCAATGTCAATAAAAACAACCATGCTAAACCATGCAACTAATACCAAGTGCAAATACCAACAAACATGTCATCAACATACTACACAAACCAAACCAAGATGAAAGAAAAACAAGGGCACCATCTAAAAATGGTAAATAAACACTATTGTCAAACCTATAACCAAACCGACCACAGTTTCCCCTACCGATCATCTGGTCACTTCCTAATGACCATGGTTACCAGATGACCAACCACGGTTCATCCTAACCGACACTAGTCTCTGTAACTAGCATATTTTCTCTTTTAACCCTTAAAACTCGAAAAATTACTCTATCATCTTCACCCAGCTGAATCTAACCATCAATTGTAATCCCATAGGGATATCTAGGCACCACAAAATAAACCAAAAGTGACATCACAAAGAAATAAACTCAATATACCTGCAAATCTATGACTTCCCTCCAAAACCAACTAGTGCCTCTGCCACTTTGAAAAGTAGCAATCTCCTCTCACTTTGCATGTGCATCATGTATCCAATCCTGCAATTCCAACAACCATGGCTTGCTCCCCATTGAACATGAAATCCACCTGCCTACCTCTAACACCAAGCTCAAAAGCTAATATTTCAGTGAGAAATAAAACTAGATGAAAGAAAATATAAAATGATTCCCTTCTTATCAAATAATACTCCTACATCACAGAAGTTTGGACTTCTTGTGAAGTAGGTGAATCAACTTCTTTTCATCTTGTGTACTCAACATCTTTCATTACTGCAATGTCTAACCATGACTTTTCATTGAGGATCTCATCCTTAGACTAGATATCCTTGTCCTCAAGATTCCACACAACCAGGAAATAAAAGTCAAACAACACCAAAAACATGGTGTAAATTTGTGCACACTATCCAAACATAATATCAGCTACTCCAAAAGAAAGAAATAAAACATGAACCATATAGAGATACCTAACCCAAAGTCTCACTGGACTAACCAAGCCAAATCCGTCCTCTTTCTGATCTAAACATTGAAGTGATCAAAATTGTTTCTGTTTATACACATTGTGCAAGAAACATGATCCTCCAAAACAGGACACTGAACCATCCATGCCATTTTCTACTATAAGAAACCATGTGCAAACTCGTTGTCATAGAGAGACCGGTTATGGTTTGATGACCAATACAGTTACCCTCTATGACCGATGTCGGTTCCCTGATTCGACGAGCGATGGTGCTTCTTTGGAACTAACAAAATGCCACAAATTGGCATAGGTCACCAAACCAGTGCTACTGCGAGCAAAGCTGATATTTTTGTTGAGACAATCATTTCAAGCACACCAAATCTTGCACAAAAACTTAACAACAATAATACATGTAATAAAACTACATCAAGATGAAACACATCACCTTACCAACACCAAGATACTCAACCACATCTTCAATGAAGAACATGTTTCTTTGATGGAAACCCCATCTTCATTCTATGCTATTGTATTCAGCTTCTCTAATGAAGCCCATGCATCTAACTGCACCAAAGGATGCATAACTTCTCCTTTTCTCTCATTCTCAGATCTAGATCTGCAATCCCAAACATGCATGTGTAACTAAAATAATATAAGGACTGAAATACCAAGATAAAACCATACCTCAATAACCGGATCTGCAATCTGACCAACATGCTTGTACCTCCAAGAACCAGGGGACACCTCAAACAAACAAGATACATTCCATGCATCTTTCCATTTCTTCAGATCTGTGATTTTTGTTTAAAACTAGGTTTCCCAATAACTCGACCACGGTCACCCTATAACCGACCACGGTTACCCATGTAAGACCACCATGGTCACCTTCTTGACATCGGTTTCCACTTAACTAATGTCGATTCTTGTAATTTCAAATAACCTTACTCTTCCAGCTCCCACTTGAGATTGAATCTCTTCCTGTGATCTTCTCATCAGGAAAAACAAACCCTGCTCTCATACATGTCATTCAAACCACTAACAAAACCATGAAGCAAACCCTTGCTCTAAAATAACCAAGCTAACCAAGCTCTGATACTATTTGTTGGGAATTTCGGGACTGTGGAATAGTGCTATGATTTAATAACAAACAAAATCATGCACATAGGATCTAAACAATTCCCCAAAATCTACAACAGTGGAAGTATAAACTAGAATAATCCAAATCAAGAAAATGTACACACACATAACACAACATGTATAGTGGTTCTTTGATGTGTGTTACGTCCACCAAAGATAGAGATCTCATATATATAATACAACAAGAGTACAAACCAACTCTTCAATACAAGAGTACAATGCATCTCTCCAAGAGTATCTCCTCTCCTCCATATCTCTAAATGGATCTCCATGAGTGCACTATAACTATGCCTCTAAACACCACCAAGCAGATCTAACATAACCAGAACGCATGCATCTACGAAATGCTACCAAGTTCTTTGTGGATCTACAAACAAGACCTCTCACATGGGTCTACCATATGTGTAACTATAATTGTGCACCAAGAAGTAATTATGTCTCTCCATCACTACATAACCTGTGTAAACATGAAGACAACCTCCTCTACAATATCTATATCTACATGGATCAACAATACAATATGATCTCATGGATCTACAATACAAGATCTCACAACTTGTGGATCTAACAATATAAGACTAGATCTACATGGATCTATAATACAAGATCTCACCAACATGTGGATCTACAAGAAGAAAATCTATGTGCTTTGCATACTATGTAAGCCATTACAATGAGACAATAACTATACAAAGGAAATACAGTAGAAGATGTTACCCTCTTCTCACCATTTAGATGTACCTGCTATTTCCTTTTGTCCAGCTCCTTTCCATGGAAGCTTTGTCTTCATGTAACATGTTCTTTCTTTTTCTTCTTTTTCTTCTTTGTCTTTATCCTCTCAATCTAGGAGAATAAAATATCTAATTCAATCCTTCTCTTAATTCACCTTCTAACCCTAGCTTTCATGCTTATATAGGCATCTACAAACTTAGGGCACAATAGCCATGCATTTACAATCAATAGATCTTCTTTAATACTAAAAATAGATCTAATTCCCGTGAGTTAAATATAAAATTTCATGCATAGGTAACCAGCGACATTTACCTAACCGATGGCGATTATTATGCTAACCGATGGAGGTTCTCATGTTGACCGATGAAGGTTCTTATGTTGACCAAGGTCGGTTAATGTGTATTCCAAAGGTAAGGTGTAAAATATGCTATCTTTGAATAAATTTAGCTCCACGACCTAACACTTGTGGCCTTTCTATTGTTAACATCTTGACTATCATGATAGTAGTTACATTAAATATCTTCTTTCACCACCAACCAACCATTTTATCATCATAATTATTTGAAAGAATGTGGTTTTTGGCACTTCCTCAAAACCTTAAATATGAGCACCAAGGCTTTGTTCATCACATATTTAACATGGAAAAGTTACCCCTTTGCAAGAACCCCACAATCATTACATTCATCCACCTTGTATATCAACCAAATACATTTCATGGGGCACACATGTGTAGTTTGTGTGCACATCATTTCCCCTGACTTGAAATGGCCTATTAGGTTTTTTCTCGCCATAAAAAGAAAATAAAAATATTTATGGATGCATCTTATCAAAAATATATAGACTGATCCCTCGAAGGATAGCTATCAAAATTCAAAATTCATATTATCAAAAATAAAATTAGACTGATCCCTTGAAGGACAACTACCTATTAAAATCATAGACCGATCCCTCAAAGGACAACTATCCAAAATCAAAGTCAGAAATTCAAAATTTTATACCACTCCCTCAAAGGATGCTTACCTATGTAAAAGGATTCCTGTATCAATCATCCTTCAAAAATTCAAATATCAAAAGTATCCTAGGAAAACTTCCCACATCAATCAGCTTTCCCATCAAAGCAAACTTCCCGCATCAATCATTTTGAGTCAATAATGAGATATATAGTTGGGGACATCTCTGTTTGAAACCATTGAAAAACTGACAACCTACTCTCCACGCAACTTACATGCGTCAACCCGTCCCATGTCCTAGGAAGGTATGTGTTTCATTCCCATCTCTATCAAGATCCTACATGTGACTACCCATTGTTAGTCATCTGTTAACATTTATAATAAAGGCCAAAAAGTGTAAGTGCCTTCACCATATTTATTCCCATCACGTATGCATCAAATCCAATGTAAAATTAATCATTCCATTTTTATTCTTATTCAAAAGTTAAAACACATTTTGATACACATCTTGATCACATTAAAGTCACAATATTCATAACACATGACATGTAAACATCATCATTTATTTAAAATTAATGTTCAACAAAACATCCACATAATATCACTATACATCTAAACAGTCATCAATAATTAAATATAATCAAAATTCACATCATTTTAAAATAATCAACTTGTAAATCAAAATCGAATCCATCATATATATACATATATATATATATATATATCAAAATATAATTGAACATCATATTAAAATCTATACATTAAAAACCATATAATATATCTACCTAATAAACTAGACACCCGAAAAGAAGTCGCTACCACAAAAAATGCTCCATTGAATAGCCTAACCACCAAAGCACCCTATGCACCGCCATCTCCCCATATATCCCTCCATCTAATCTTCCTCCTTCTAGACCCCGAGGTGGTGACCCACACTTTTGTAATAATAATAGGACTTGTTCCTCGTTAAGCTAGATGCTCCATGTAACGAAGTGCAATAGGAAATTTCCACACTACCAACTCCTCATAATAGGTCAAATCATCTTGTACCAACTAATAGTGAGCTAAGATAACCATACCTGATAGTCCCATCTGACTACTAGCCTGAGATCGAGCCACCAACTCAGAATCTGACACCGAGTAATTGTAATTCCAAGAGCCCTTTTCAAGGCATCTCGGTGTTGTCTGTATCTGTCATGATCGGTCGTAGCCTATGCCAACTACTGGCTAAGGCTATCTTTCTCAATCCACAAACCACCTCTCTCCATCACCAATCCATCACACTTAATCCTCAAGTTATCTCTCTCTTGTGGCCACCATATGCTACTCTACCTCTACTACCGCCATATCATCTGTCATCGATAATGTTATCATAGCCTTCAAGGCTTCCCTATCTCTATCTCCATCCATGTAACCATAATCACCACCTCCCCTCCTAGTGTGCCCCCTCCACTCGAGCTCACACCCTCCTCCCCTAAAACTAAACAAGCATGTTCCCATGTCGCATAAGCCCCGATATATCATGCAGTATATCCAGCAGTCACACCAGTATCATCAATGTGTACCACATCTCCATGTTTATCCATACCCATGGCCCATCCTCATCGTGTATAAGATAATATGGACACACCACTTCCTTGGGAGTATCCACATCCCAATCATCCCATCTATAAAATACTAGAGCCTTTAGCATATCTTGTATCAAAATAAATTGTCATGTGATGCCACTAAATCTAATGATCTCCTACTCACATCCTCGTCTCTCCCTAGACCCACAGCTCATGTTGAGTGGAATTCATCTCATTCTCATGTCTTGCCCATACTAGAAATCCAATGTAAGGCCTCCATAACACATCTCCCACTTGTAACCCTAAGAGGATATTTCTATAATGTTTCTCACTTCGTACTAGTCCACCCGCCCTACACCTACATCCATCATATGAAACCAGTCTATATCTCAACCATATCTACACCTCCCCATGGTAAACCATAAGGACGAGCCATGGAAATATGCTCAAAGGCCCAACACTATAATAGAAATGTGATATCAATCTTGAATCTCTTATGATCCTCCAGACCATAGCTCATAATGTAAGTCTATGCTAGGAAAGTAGGGGCCCATGAAAAGACTATCTGATGTTCCATCATCTCTGCTACTACCCCTATCATCATCCAAGGAAACCAACCACCACCAGAGTTGGGAAAATAAAAATAGGTAATCCCCATCATCATCATATTCATCTAAGTAAAACCATCCCTCTCTTTAGAATATAAAGCACGGTAATAAAATCCACATACACAATACATCTTGCATCATCATCATCCTCCCCATACAATCTCCTCATAACATCCTCCCTCTCAATATCATCAATACAATATATGCCCTCTCCATGTACGGGAAATCTAGTGATCCTATGAACATCCTCTAGGGTGATGGTCATCTCACCGTCGATAACCAGAAAGTACAAGTGGTAGGATCCCACCTCTCCATCAATGCTAACAACAACCCTCGATGTCTATGAATGCGTCTATAGTGACACATCCCCATAAAACCCACCTCCTCTACATGCGCCCAATCCTCATCGACATATCCTCCCTCACCTCCCCTAAAATCACTAGAATCCTATCTTTAATAGTCAACTTATCCTTCACTGCATCTAAAAACACAAAAACACATGGATTAGAACAGATCTCCATCAAAAAAAAATTTATCAAATTTCTATCGAAAACATGGATCGCTAACGATTTATTATAAATTGGTTGTATTCCATACGAATCACTTGTGATCTATAAAAATCATCGATAATCATCCTAATCTTCTTGATTTTGATGATTTCAAAAACATTCCCTCGTACGACCATTAAAGGAAAGAAAAACAAAATAACGAATAAAAACACACAAAATGACAAAAAGACATACATACTCTACTGCGAGTGGGTCTCCTCTTCCTTCTAGACACTCCTACATGTGCCCGCATTATTGTTCAATTATCACTCTTTAATCACTCACTTAGCTCTCTAAACTCACAAATCACAAATGAAAAATTTCTTAAGAAAATTGACTATTTATAGCCCTCAAATATTTCACACAGAACCATGAAGATTCTTGTAATCATAGATAATTTACCCCAATCATCAACGATTCACCTAAATCGTTAATGATCCATCATTTTCTAAACACAAGTGATTATTTTTCAAAACTGAAAATTATTTTCAAACACATTATTACATCCTTTTCCTCATTTCAAGGACCCCAAAATAAGGTCATCCTTCACAAGAATCATTTTATGACTACATCATTGGTAAGCTATATATACATAGGACGTGAACCCTTTGGCTCCCCTATTACTTGAATCCATGATCATTTATCAATCCCTACGAATCATATGACTATAGGACATGAACCATTTGGCTCCCCTATGACTTGGTTCTATGTTGATATTCATCTTGTTTCAATACCTCGTATTGGGGAAACTTTAAACAAAACAAAACATCTCAAACCTATCTAATCACTCAATCAAATTGGTACTCCTTTCACTACATCACAATCACCCCTAGTTGAGGGGGGTCATCTATCCAAACATAAATAAAATTTTACCTCACACCATTTTTTTCCACCGATTCGGTTATTACAAACTACTCGCTAAAAAGGGACAAATGTAGACATTGGGTTTTCGTCAACCCACCTACTTCATCTCATATACACATTAGTTAATTTTCAACCTATCTAGAAGTCATTATCCTAAGTCACTTTATCCACACCTCCATTAAAATAATTTATACTCTCATAAATTACCATTTTACCCATCCTAAACCATCTAACAACTTTTAAGTTACCTTAACCATCTTAAAACTACTCAAATATATTTTATTCTCACATCTTAACCTCTACTGACTCATCCATAACCTCCCTCAACCATTTTCCCTCATTTTTTCCCAAAACCCTATTTGGAAGTGGTTTCAAACACTTCCAAAATGTTTTTCCTAAAAAACTTGGATCATCGACGATCCTAATCGATCACTAGCGCTTATAAATAAGAGTTTTTGCTCCTTTCTCAGGGATCTTTAGAAACCTTTTTCTCGTGCCTACACTTCAATTTTCGACTCCACAGTGAATCTAATCCATTTCGAGATCATCAAACGAATGTATCTACCCCGTATTTTTATTTTTCATCTCATTTCTACATCAAAATGTATTTATTTATCTTGTCTTATTGTTTACATTTCATCTAAACATAAAAACTATCAAAAATATTCATTTCAAAGCCTTATTTATCGTTTTTACCAACATTTTTCATTCTACAATAATTGTTAGCAATTACCTAAATCGTCAGTGATTCTACTTGATCGCAATGCGATCCTGTCATTCAAATATCTTTACTATTTTGTCATTTTATTATCATTTTTATCAATCTTTTTGTATTTAACTTATTCTCTGCAAGCATGGATTTACTTTAGATAGCATTTCCTAAATTTGGTCCCATCACATTACGAGCATTTATGACATCCATATAGTTCAACAACCCATTTTTGGTAACAATTCAACATCCTTCACGAGTTGACATTGTGTTCAATATGATTTTCAACAATATATAAGACATTGAGGATCAGATCGAGTTCCTCCATGACATTCAACAAGGAATATAAGGATTTTTGTAGGACTACTTTGAGTCCATTCATATCACTTCAACTTGACCCTTTCTTGGGCCACTTTTGAAGTTTTACATGACTTTCCTTTCAACCTTGAGTTCTAAAGCTTCTTATCCATTATCTATTAATCATTTTCATTTACATATCCTTATCATTATCTTTATCAATCTACTTAATTGTACCAAATTGGTGACATCCTCTAAGGAAGTCCTTTGGATTCCTAGAATTGGCCTTTGTTGAGCATCTCATTTATCCATCTATCTCATAAAAAAATTTAGTGTCTTTGATTTTGTAGGTTTCTTCGTCGTGAAAAGAAAAAGGAACTTTTATCACATTAGTATCAAAATTCATCCTCGCAGGTATCAAGTAAACCATGTTGTCTTTTGAGGTCAGTTTGTTTTTGTTATTTTATTTTATTAAGTTAAAATTGAAAATAAAAAAATCTCTGGTAGAACTTCTTTGTGCAACATTTAAAAGATTTTTCTCTTGAAGGAGATCTTTAGCACCACTATGAGAATTTTAGGCATTTCTTAGGAATTGAGAACAATGATCGTTTCCCTCATGTACAACATCGTCAAACTTCATGTGCCCCTTCCCTTTTACCTTCCTTTTTCTCACATGGATGAGAAAAAAACTAGGGATTTTGCATTATTTTTAATATCATGTGTAATATGTGTTTTTGTGGACAGGTGAAGCAATTATTGGCTTACTTTTCTTTCTCATCTTATGCATTAGCATTGTTATCATCTATACTTACTCAAAACTCATTATTGAGGCTTGTTTCCATGAAAAAGGTGCACTTCAATTCCTTTAATGTATTTTTTCATTGTATTTTGTTGATTTATAAATGACTTGATGGATGTACATACTAAAGAATGGTTTTATCTCGATTTGTAGTCATTTCTATGAGCTATCCATAATTTAAATATTTATCCACTTGTATAAGCTATCACCGATAAACAATGATCAACGTCTTTTTAAAAATGTACTTGTGTTCATTTATATCTTTACAAATCATATATTTCATTCTTGAAAATGAAGAAAAACATTTTAAGAATTTCTACTCACATGGACATATTCTGATGTAGATTGGTTTTCATTTTATATTTTTGTGCCCAACACTTTGAAAGGGAAAAACCCAAAATTAATCTAAAAAATTACATGATTTAAATGATGGTCTATGTAAGTAGAGAAATCCAATAAGTGAATAATAGATTACCACTTTTTGCTTCCTCATCATCGCATAGATACTTCTCACATTTTTCAAGACACGTACAAATATCAATTTTATTCAACCCTCTACACTTATCTACTCAACTCTATTGCACACTACTTCTAATCATTTTCTCCTTCCAATTTTTTTCACCTCCAACTTTCACTTTTATATTCACAAATTTCCTATTTATTATTTTAAATTCCACTTTTAAAATGCATCAACTTCGACAATATTTTTCATATCATGGCCTTGTTTCGCTTGCGATTCAAAGCATGAGAAGGATGACTATGAGAAAAGAGGAGGGCTTTAAATTTATTTTCTAACATAATGAGCTCCTTGGAAAGCACGAGGTTGATTTTTAATTTAACTTATTAGTATACAATTTAATAAGACATAAGGTTAATATGATTGGTTAAAGGATTCCACAATTATCTACGGAATATGGAGTGCTTGAAAATACATTATAAAAGGTATTTTCATCACGAATTACATATTTTATTAATAAATTAAATTCGTTTATTATCTTTATTTAATATGTTATTTTTAAAAATAAAAATTGGGCTTTTTATGTTCTTAATTAATAAGAAATTTTTAATATTTATATTTGTATTAAATAATAGCATTCGATAATGATGTTAATAAATATTTGTATTGTTTGTTCTATATTTTGTGGATATATAATTAGGTCACATAAGTAAGAGTTGGATAAGATATTGTACATTTTCCTCCATATTTAATTCAAGTAGCGTAACTAACATTGCCATATGGCGATGACGACGAACATAGTTGATGTTGCACACTTGATGCATCTTAGATTTTTTTTTATGACTCTAACAATCCACATTTAGTTAAAAATAATCATGCATAGGTTAGTTGACCTTACATGTGGTAATATATTATATTCATTATACCAATAGGGGATAATATGCATAGGAGGTGTCCTCTTCAGTTCATCTTGGAATTGATTCAACAACCCTACAAAGCATACTTTCCTTGTTACTCAATTCAAACATACCTCTTTAGTGAATTTTAAAATTACTTTAATGACTCTATAAACCCTCATATTTTTACTATCAATGAAATATTTCACCTCCTTTTGGTGTAAGTGTTAGTTACCCTGAAGGCGTTTACAATGGGATTGATGGTTTCTTCCTATGAAAACATTTAAATAATGGAATGGTTAGGATCCAATTCATATGGACATTGACAACATGGATCAATCCTCACCATCCACCTATATTTTCAATTTTCTTCTTCCTTGCTTTCACATATATATAAGTAATTTGAAAAATCGTGACTAACAATCCACGATTGGTACCATTAACGGGTCATGAAATTTAATTCATTTAGTCCAAGGGTGGAGGTGAGGCGATGTCTTTGTTGTTGTGCATGATTCTTTTTAAAAATCCTTTTTAAATGCTTGAAAATGAGATAAATATTAAAATATAATTGTGGAGGCAAATAAAAATAAAACTATATACAAATCAACAGGCAAAGGTGGCGAATATACTGAGAAGAATCCGAATGTATATTGATTCAAGGTTTGAAATACTCTAGGTTGATAAAATTTAGGGTCAATGAAATTTATGTTTGTATCTTCTTATGCGTGTTTAAAGGTTTCAAATAAATGGCCAATCCCTTGAACCTTGACATTTATATGAATCTTTACTTTTGTTTTGCATGTGCCTAAATATTAAATAAATACTAATTTTTAAAGAGATGCACTATCAATTTATATGTATGTTGAAGGCGTATTTCTATAATGAGGGAGACCCTTAATGATGATGGCTAGGTGTTTGTCACTATTGTGTCCCCACCACTTGTGTGTCATCCTACTTAACCTGTCTGGCATAGGATGCAAAGTTATTTTAGGAGGTTAGCTGAGGTGTTTGTAATTATTTTCTCCCATGCTAGTATGAAGATTCTTCATCCTCCACCTATTGGGGCCCACTCCACTTTGTCATCGCCACCATTGATTTTGCATGGTTGACCTAGGTAGTTGGTTGTCTAGTTTTCCGCATTTTTATAGGTATAGAGAAAATTCAAACCAATCTCATGTATAGTGGATTAAACTATCTCTAATTTGAACAAATTTACATATATCCTGCTCATGAACCCCCAAATGTATGAGGTCAAGGTGGTGTAATGAAATCGGGTGTGCATGTGAGGAGGATGGTTTTTTTAGGTAAAATATTTATTTTTCTTTTCTTTTCCCAAATTCATCAACTTTATTTGGGTCTACTTCAATTTGGTAATTGATATTATGAAACATTTATTCATATTCTGAACCATGAGGTGTTAGAAACTATGTTGAAAAGCATGATGGAAATTGTCAAATAGTTCTTTGAAATTCCCATGGAAGACAAAGCCTATTTCTACTCAGAGAACCTAAACCGGGTTGTTAGGGATTTCTATATTGGATGGGTTTTTGACACAACCATGTCATGCTCTAGATGAATTCATCCATTTATAGTGCAGGTAAGTGCACCAAGTTGGGGGGAAAGGGGTCTTAAGTTGACGCATTTTCTAAAAAACAAAACTTCAACTTGTATGATTTTTTCAAAATAGTTACACTCAAAATTGGAAGATGTTGTAGAAATATGAATCATAGCATTTTGAGTCTAGTTTCTAAGCTACTAAATTTTATTGAAAACGGATAATTTTAAGTGGGTCAAACAACTAAAATATCAACAGTGCTCCTATTTTTGTTAAAAAACATAATAGAGTGAATTTCGTGCCCCCCACCATTTTTTGAGCACCATTTAGTATTTTTGAAAACCCTTTGGTAGAAAGATAGCTAGGAGCATCTAGTTTGGCTCTATTTTTAAAATATTTTTTTAGCGAATATTTTTTTATTTATGATTTTTCTAGTACATAAATTTTATGTTTTGAAAAATAATGGAGCTCTAACCATGCCCCCCTAACTACCTCAAAAATATCAAAAATTAGAATTTTTTTAATATGTATAGAATTATGCCTAGTTTGGGCTAGTATAATTTTTTAATTTTGATCACCCAAAAAAAAGATACACCATGAAAGATAGACATATTTACACTTCAAAAAATAGCTATAAAAAGGCATAGTTAGAAAATAAATAATATGGAAACCTTATATTAGTCATAAAATTTGAAAAATTATATTTTTAAAAAGAAGAGACTCTTGCTCTACATCGTGGTATAATTTTTTTAAAAATGGATCGATTGTTTTATTTTGATTTATCATAGAGGAAGTGGAATTTTTACATTTTCTTGTAAAAACACGTTGTTTGCTGTGTTTGTGCAGGTCCATGCCTCAGGCTTGGGGATCAAACCAGATCCCAAGCCTTGAGGCATGGCTTGGAAAAAGATAAAATGAAAAATGCATATGTGTTATAACGCGTACGCATTACTGTGTAGTATAAGCATTATGTATGTTGTTGACATGTTTTATGCACATAAATAAATGTCTAAGTATAATTTTTCATTTATTATTATTTATATTTTATTATTTCTTATACTTTAAATTTATTTATGTAAATATAAGAAATTAGGGTCACTCTACACCTTATGGAATTAGTCTCATAGCTCCATGAGTCATGGTTTAGGAGATAGTTTTTTAAAGTATAATTTGGTCAGTACATAGGTAATTTTTCAAGATTTTAGCATTCATCCTAAATCTTTTAGCATTTAACTTCTACAATCGAAACCCTAAACCATAGGTCATAAACCTAAACACTAAACTATAAACCTTGAGCCCTAAAACCTAAACCCTAAACCTTAAACATTCAGACCTTTTCCGTGAGCCCTAAACCCTGAGCCTTAAGCCCTAAACCCTAAGCCATAAGCCCTAAACCCTAAACCCTAAACCCTAAACCATGAACCATGAGCCCTAAATGCTAAACCCTAAACCTTGAACCATAAAAACTAAATCCTAAACCTAAACCTCGACCCTAAACCTAAACCTTAAACACTGAATACTAAACCCTAAACCCTAAGCCTTGAACCCTACACCCTTATCCCTAAGCCCTAAAATATAAACCCTAAACCCTAGACCATATACCCTAAGCCCTAAGCCCTAAACCCTAAACCTTAAACCCTAAACCCTAAACCTCGAGCCCTAAACCATAAACCCTAAACCTTAATCCCTAAACATTAAATCCTAAACCTTGAACCTTGAACCCTGAACCATAAACCCTAAAACTTGAATCGTAAACCATAAACCCTTATCCCTAAACACTAAATCCTTAACCCAAAACCCAAAACCCTAAACCCTAAACCTTAAACCCTAAATCCTTAACCTCGATCCAGTAAACCCTAACCATAAACACTAAACCCTAAACCCTAAACCTAAAACCTAAATCCTAAACCATAACCCTAAACCTTAAACCTGAACCCTAAACCCTAAACCTTAAACCCTGAACCATGAGCCCTAAACCCTAAACCCCAAACCATATTTCATCAATATTTCCTAGTCTCGTGCCTAGAACCATCATTGAGTCTGCTTATAGAACTACCTTGTTTATGAGAGGTGGGACAAGTAACTAAATGGATATGACATCTACCTTGTTCCTTGTAATGCTTATATTACACATCTCTTCCAAACTTGTTTCTCCCCACATATACTTGTGCTCTTGAATGCAAATTTATTCACACTCTGAAACAAATTTCACATTTCTCATATTTCCTTGTATGGTATTATGTAAGCCATGATGACCCATTGGTAGCTGGAAAAAATAAAAATCACAACAAAAAAATTAATCTTAAAGGAAACAAAAGAAACATAGAGAATATATCAATGTAGAGGTGTAGGATCATAATTGAATTTCTGTAGTATCCTCTCCTCCAGAGAAAGATAAAGTTCAAGTGTTCTACTGGAATGGATAGTAAATTTGATAGAACTTCCTAAAGTGTTCAAAATAAGCATAGAAATAGGGGAATGGCTAAGAACACTAAGGGGTTATCAATCACCTAGTAAATATTTCTTGTTTAGTTCTAAATGGGAGTTACCTGGCCTACGACTTAGTGACCTTCCATTCATTGATAATTCCTTATATGATAAACCCATGGATGTTTTCAAAATCCCCTGAACAAAAAGATAGGGGTAGTCATCAATCCTAGTGAAGGGTGTGATGTGATTTCCAAGCAACTTGAAATTCATATAGATTTAGAGGTCATAACACAAATTTACAAATATCTCTATCATTATAAATGGAAGCCAAGTAACAATGTCTCCCTATACATCCAAGGATTGAGGACTATTGGGGTCTTTGGAAGGATTGGACAGTTAGGAATATGACATTTCCCTCCTTCAAAATATCAACAGATGAAAAACATCAAATTTTGATGACTCTCTTTGAATGTTCTACCTACAAATTCGATGAACCCTGAACTCTGTGACCTAAACCCTTAACCCTCAACCATGAGACCTAAACCCTAAACTATAAACCCTAAACCCTAAAACCAAAATAATAAATCATAAACCCTAAACACTAAATATTAAACCCTAAAACCTAAACCTTAAACCCTTGACCTGGACCCTAAACCCTAAGCCCTAAGCCCTAAACCCTAAATACTAAATCCAGAGCCCCGAGCTCTAAACCCCTAACCTATAAACCTTAAACCGTAACTCCTAAACCACACGAACCGTAAACCCTAAATCCTCAACCCTAAACCTTAAACCCTAACTCCTATACCTAAACCGTAAAACCCTAAATCCTCGACCCTAAACCTTAAACCAGAGCCCTAAACCTAAACTCTATACCATAAACCCTAAGCCCTAAACCATAAACCAGTAAGCCCTAAATCCTAAACCATAAACCATAAACCCTAAAACCTAAACCCTAACCCCTAAACCCTGACCCCCTAAGCCCTAAACCTCGAGCCCTAAACCCTCAACCCTAAGCCTCGAACCCACAGGCCCACAGGCCATAAGCCCTAAGCCAAAACCTAAACCTTGAACCCTCAAACATAAACCCTTAAGTCTAAACCTAAAAACTAAACCATGAACCCTAAACCTTGAACCCTTAACTCTTAACCCTAAACCCTAAACGCTCTTAACCCGATCCCTAAACCCTAAACCCTGAACCTTGAGCCATAAACCCTAAACCCTTAACCTTGACCCCTAAACCCTAAACCTTGAACCTTGAGCCCTAAACCCTCAACCCCTAACCACTGAACCATAAACCCAAAACTCTAAACCCTAAACCATGAACCCTAAGCCCTGAGCCCTAAACCCTAAACCCTAAAATCTGAACTATGAGCCTTAAACACTAAACCTTAAACCCTAAACTCTAAACCTTGAGTCCTAAACCACGAGCCCTAAACCCTAAACCCTGAGCCCCAAAACCTAAACCCTAAATCATAAACTCTCACCCAAAGGAAAGTCCTAAAAATATCATTCAAAGACATGTTTGAGTGTGTAGGGAATAGTGTTTAAGGTGATTGATCGACTCATTTCGTTTTTATGAGAGACTACTTCCTTTGAAGGCCTAAAAAGACATTTTTGGCCACTTTGTAGTTAATTGAACACCCTTCAGAACAAGCTAAAATGAGCTAGTCATGTCACCGAGTTATCAAGAACCATTATTTTTGAATTATTAAGACATCATTTGTCTCCATAAGAGACATATGAGAAAAAGCATGTATGAGAATCATGAATTTGATTCCATGAAAGGATGCTTTTAGAGCTAGGAAAGGTGAGGGGATGATCTTTATATGGAGCACCATGTTTCTAAGAATGAGCAATCATCTGAGTTCACTTGATGCAATTCACTTGGTACTATTTGTAACAATTCATTCAACACCTAATAGTTTTTATCACACCTTAAGAAGGAGGTACATTACAATCACCTCATTTTGGCCATAGGACAAGAATCCCATTCAGGGAACAATCCTCTATCTACAAAGTGAGGATCTCTTTTTAGTAAGAAGTAGACAAACATCATAGAGTTAATTCATGGTCACTAAAGTGAATTATGGACCAAATTTAAAAATTAGTACCAATTCAAGTAGTGGTAGGGCCAAAATCCATTTTAGAAGGTCAAAAACCTAAAAATGACTATATGCTTTCCCAAAACAAAGACCGACTACAATATATATGCCCTGAAAGTTTTAGGTTGTTTGTTGAAATCTTGAAAATGAGTAAGTACTGACCAGATTAGATTTTGAAAAACTATCTTCTAGATTATAATTGTTGGAGCTACGAGACCACTTCCATAAGGTGCAAAGTGATGCTAATTTCTTATATTTACGAAAATAAATTTAAAGTATAAGAAATAATAATCGTACGCGTTATGGTTTGGTGATTCCTGAGCCAAACAAATTAAAATGCAAGCGTGTTTTGATTTTTTCAGATTCTTGTCTTCTTTTTGGCCACCCAACTTCATGCACTTACCCGCCTCATAAACCTACATCCTACGGGTAGTAACCCTACCAATAGAGGTTTTTAAAAGGCATATTATTTTATGTATATTCATATTTGAACAAAACTTTTCATGAAGGAATCCATTTCATCTTGTATTATGCGCTTCAAATTCAATATTCACAATAACATTGTCTTTTATGAGGAATAATTCTTATCCACCACTACTAGCTTGATTTCCCTTTGGGCTTAGGCTCCTCATCTTTTTACATTCACTTCCACCTATAAGGAAAAATCTTCATTTTCCTTTCTTTTTGTTTTCTACGCATACAAAAAGACAAACAAAATCATGGAAATTAAGAGCTATCATAGGCATCCTCACCAACAATGCCTTTGTTACACTTACCTTCATCTCCATTTCACATCTATGAGCCGGATTTAACATCAATTGATACAACTCCCTTTTTCTTCATTTCTTTTCTTCATTATTTTTCCTTCTACTCTTTCCTAGTTGCTACCACCCACTCTCTCATCTTTTGACTCATAAGAGTATCTTATTTTACCTCTTCATAACCTTATTCAAGTGCATTTATTTACATTTTGTTCTAACCTCATTTTCAATTGTATACCTTTGTTCTAACCTCATTTTCAATTGTATACCTTTTACAAGACAAACATATGCTACTCCACTATTAATGTCATCATTTTATTCAAAACTATCCTCTTTACAAGGATATCTACCTTCCCTATATATTTTCTTGATGTCTATAAAACTTTGGGTTTTCACCAAGAAACTCTTCATTTTCAATCTCTTCCCATGAAATAATATTAGAAAATAAGCTATGATAAAAAACATTTGCTCAATCATTCTCATCTTTTCTTCAAGTGAGAGATTATCTTCTTCTAGATTCTCATCACCTTACTTCTAGAAAGTTATAATGATTTCATCCTCTACCTCATCAATCTCAAGTCAATCATAACATGAAAGAACATAGACCAAAACGTTAACAATTGTACATGTAAAATCATGGTGAGAGAAACAATTCTAATTAGTCCATAACAAATTATGCATAACATAAGTTTTATGTTTCATTTTAAATAACTTGACCAAAGCGAGGATGTATACATGGAAAAGCAAAAGTTAAGCAGACAATGCAGAATGAAAGCGTACGTAGTCAAAACTGCATAAACTAGTGCAAATAAACTTTCTACAAGACAACAATTTATTCATTTTGGATCATGCATAACAATCTTAAATGTATTTGAATTAGCACACTCAAATGATATTTTCATTCATGTTGCTTCCTATAGTATATGATTTCACTATCGATAACAAACCCCACACCACCCACATGCCCCCGTCAATAACCCCATCGGCGTAGACTTTCTCCTCTAGGAACAACCACTAGATTATAATGATTGATTTATATATGTATCCATATTTAAGTTATTCCTCAATGTGCTAAGAAAATGTTTAGCCAAGTGAGATAAAGATAAAGATTTTGATTTTGAAGTGGTGGTGGTGTTGTCTGTGTTGGTCCCTCCATGTTGAATTAAATAAATAGTAATTTTTCATGAAATGGTGAAAAATAAGCTATGTAATTAAGCTACATGAAATGTATGAAAAAACACCAAAGGAATACATTAAAGAAGTAAAAGTCATCACACGGGGCTAGAAAAATGAGGCAAGAAGATGGAAGATCAATAAGGGGTATGAGAGAATGGAGGTTGAAGGGTGAGGAAAACACTACGAGGAGTCTATGTGAAACTTTTCCTTCCTACAACCACGTGGCATTTTTATGAATCGTTAATTATTTCTATATTTTCATTTTTTACGATTTCAAGGATTTCATTTGGGAAACATTTAGTTTGTTAGATAAGATGACGACAAAATTTGAAACTTGTAAATGAAAATGTGGGAATTAAATACATGCATGTCCCATTGTCTCTATCTCACTTGCATTTTCATGTGAGTGCAATTTTATTTTAAACCTAGGTTAAAAAAGGGGAAAATCTAATAGGTTCCATGGTCGAGCTAGGACAATGACCGGTATAAAAGGGGTTTTGCTATTATTTAGGCATTAAGGTTATCAACTAAACAAAGTTTATTTTGTTATATAAGATGAAGACATGAATGGAAATTTAGAAAGAAATACTACAAAATTGATAGCTTTAAGTTATGCATCAAGAATTCACCGATTTTCCAAAAGCTGTGAATGTTTCACTCTAGTATAATTCTCACCAATTATAAAGTTATATTAGAACCATAACCCTATATTTTAATAATTAGTCTTACACTTCATTTTTATGTGTATGAATATTGAAGTTTAAAATATTTTAATTTGATTTCTATACATAATAATCTATTGAGTTTGCATGCAAAACTTTACTATCGTATTGTTTTTACTTTCTTTACAACTTGTTCTAGAGAATATTAACTTTAAAATTATCATATTGCAAAATGGGTGAAACATTACTACCTAAATTCATAATTATGTTGTAGTAACTAAACAAAACTAAAACAATCAAAATTATGAGACTTACAAAGCCAACAGAGAATCTAACCCAAATAATTTTGAAAGGGTATCCAAACCTACTAAGTGAGATCTTCCCCTTCTTTCCATTTTTTTCCTTATGTCAAATGGTAAATATGTCTTAAAAATGGGCTATTTGTCCCTTCTAGTTGAATAGTCTTAGTAATACATTCCATTACAAAGAAGGTGATTTAGTACAGAACTTTAGTAGTTGAAGTTGAATTGCATTGCTTTTTAATCATAAAAATTATGTATTATGTCAAAAGTTCATGGGCTCATGCAAAAACGTAAATAGAATTCTGAGATCCATTCTCATGAGTCACCTAAGCTTTAAAATGAAAAGATCTATCAAAATGGAAATTATAAGATTGTGAAGAGCTTTCTTGATTTCAAGTTGACAATTAAGATCTCTCGATTGAAATCACCACAATCCACGATATAGGACTAAAACAATTTTTCTTTGCAAAAATGCGGTTCATAGAATGATAATTAATCAACGGTTTTTTTATGAGTAATTTCATCATTACTCACTAGAAATCATGATTTACATCGCCATTGAGCAAGTATAAACCACGAATGAAAAAAAAGGTTTGCATTTTCAAGGTCTTTAGGTAGCCATTGCGATATGTCATCAAGATGCCAAGAATATTTTGGGCCCTGTCTAAGGAAACTTGCAATCTTGTTGAACCCATCAAATGTTCCCCATTTTTTATTTTGGCCCTTTTAAGCACGAATTGTAGTCACATGAAAATGCAAATGACATTGAGACTATAAAGCAGAGAACATGTAATAGATATTATTTAGGTAGGAACAATTTGAGTTGTGGCAGAAGTGTGAGGCATGCAAGTATTCAATCCCCATTTTTTCTTTCCAACTTTCCATTCATGTCTTTGTCTTATGTAATAAATAGAACAACCACCAATTGAAATTCTCGATGACGTACAAAACAATATTAAAATTAGCAAAACCCACTTTCCCCATGTTTTCTAAAAAAATCATGTTTCTTTTAGTTGTGTAAGGGCTTGGTGTTGGCACCATAGAAATAATGGAAAATGTAACATCATTGACTTAGCCATCCCTTCATATGGCTTAAAATAGGTGTGATGCAATGTTATTCTTAAGCTTGATACTATATTGATTAGGTTGACTCATGTTACATTTTGTAGATGTACTTCTCATCATTGGGGGTGGAAAGACCCCAAGCATGACTCTTTTGTTCCACAACTTACCATCCATCGTAGAATAATAGAAGCAAACCCACAAATCAAAAATTCTCTATAACAAATTGAAAAGGCACAGACTGTGAAAGCTAGACACCATCGACTTGCCCATTGTTTTACATCGGATGTGGTGGTTAAACATTGCATTGGTTGACTCTCCACACAACTAAATGATGTTGGCTATACACATGTCCCCATGCCTCAACATATGGGTTGACATATCTTCCAACATCATTGATTGACATTCATGTATTCAACACATTCAATGCATTCATATTAGTTGGCTCATCAATAGATTATAACCTTCACACCAACCAAGTGAATTATAGTCTTCCAACCGATCAACCAAAATGTAATCTTCAAATTGAAATGTTCCCTTTTTATAACTTTGGATGACCTATAGGATTGAAGGTGCATATGGTGCACACGGTTTTCCCCTCTTTTATCAGTGCCTTAACATTAATTATGTTAAAAAGTATTTCCAAATGCAAGTCTCGATAATTGTTCCTGTCAAGCATTAGGGAAATGAGAGCTCGGGGTGTTGTGTCGGTGGTCATTGAATGACCTAGAGGATCGAAGGAGGACATGATGTGCACATTTTTTTCCTTCTTTTGGCAATGACTTAAACATTAATCGCGCTAAAAAGGATTTCTAGATGCAAGTCTCTGCAACTATACTTGTGAAACAACAGGGAAATTAGAGGTCAAGGTGTTTTCATGATGGTCATTGGCGTACACCATCATCATAATTAATGATGAGAAAACTTGCTTACTACATAGGTTCCCTAATATTTGTCACACTCTTCGGCATCTCCTCCCTCAATCTCGTTATTCATTGCTATGTTCCTACTCTCATATTTATTTCCCTCAAGTTAAACTTTTTCAGCACATCCCCTTCATCATTTCCATCACACACTTCACATGCAATTGCTAGGTATAATAAAATTTTAAATAGTTGTAAATGGTTTAGATAACTTTTAGTCTTAGAAATAATTTCAAGTGTAAACTTCCGGATCACATCTGGTTGAAATTTATGTGAATGAAATGAATGAAATTTTTTAATGTCCACAAGACTAAAAATAGCTATTGAGAGAGTAAACCAAGTGTATTTTAATTTCATCAATTTTAATCTTCTTTTGTTAATCGTGATAATGAAGTCCCCATTTTAGTGATCGGGCACTACTCTCAAACGTCAATAAAACCCGTGGTATTTGATGAGTGACAGTCAATTGAATCGCAATCAAAGTCGCTTCCAGATTGAAGTGTCAACCCGATTACTCCTAATTAAGGAAGGAAAAAAATACGATAATGAAAAGGATTAAAATTTGGAGTATTGTCTCCACCAGTTTTACGGTCGTTTTCCTCGCGTCTCGGTGCTCTCTCTCTGTGATATTAAAAGTTGCCATTCATGTTCTCCTCTGTACTGTGGAAATAGAAGCGCTAACTATTCATCCATACCTTTTTCAAGTGAATATTTTGGAAATGGAAGCGCTAAATCTTCATCCATGCCTTTTTCACCGTTTCAGTCTAGTCTTCGCAATATTAATATCATTTCTCGCTTCTTCGTGTAGAGCTTGTCAACTGTTTCAATGTGGGAACTATGTTTTCGGATATCCTTTTGGAGTGAAGAACAGTGGTTGCGGCGACCCTGCGCTTCAGCTCGACTGTGATTACCAAGCACAGATGCCTCTAATTACTATCGGTGGGCATCCATACTATGTACAGGACCCGCATAATTACTCTATGCCATCAAATAAATTAGAGAAGAATTCCAGCCATGATATGACATTAATCGACAGGAGCCTACAAGGGGATAAATGCAATCCAACGTGCATGAGTCACTATACAGCGCAATTCTGGTCTAACCCTCAATTTCATATCAGGGGTGAATATCAAAATTTAACTCTTTTGAAACAGTGCGCCCCTGAAATCATCGGAGACTTGACTCCATTACCATGCAACAGTAGTTGGTACTACAAGAGTTCGAAATTCGAGTCTGGTGTGGATGGCAATTGTGATACGCGAGTTGTGATTCCGATACAGAAGTCGGAAAAACGCCCTACAGGAAACTTCTTTCGTCATGAGTTTGACTTAAAAATCAGATGGAATGTCAGCGAAAATTGCACAAAGTGCGATTCGAACGGCGGGCGTTGTGCTTATCACAATCGTTCGATACAGTTTTGTTGCGACTGCAGTGGCAAATTGTGTGCAAATAAATGCCCGGGCCGTGGTAAGATTTCTCTTTCTTGATATTTGATATAGGATCTTGACATTTTGTTAGAAACCATTACTCACAGATTTTTGGCCTTGACCTGCAGACAACAGTAAAATCATTATTATCGGTGAGCATCCTTCATCTCTGTCACGCTTAATTTTGGTTCAAATTGTTTTTTTTTTTCGAAGTAATGCGAATGCTTTTTAACGTCTCTACAGCAGGCTGCTCCGTCGGAGGCGTTGTGCTAGTAGCAGCAGCAATACTGTTTTGTATTTTTTATATGAGGCGGAGAAAACCGCGTCCTCCCGCGGCGTTTGTACCGATTTCAGCTACAGAAGCGACATGGAAGCAGGTCGGCCAATGTATATGCTGGGTAGTTTGTGTATATTTTCTTATCAAGAACTTGAGCAGGCCACAAATTTCTTTGACGAAGATAATGAACTTGGAGATGGAGGGTTTGGCGCAGTTTATTTGGGGAAACTTCAAGACGGACGAGTTGTGGCGGTAAAGAGGCTTTACCAGGAAAACTCGAGGAGAGTGGAACAATTTATCAATGAGGTACAAATCTTGTCCTCCCTGTCTCATCCAAACCTTGTTCGTCTTTACGGTTGTACATGTCCGCAGAGTCCGATGCTGCTGCTTGTTTACGAGTTCCTTTCAAATGGGACCTTGTGGGATCATCTTCATGGCTGCCGAAGAACCCCAGAGGCTTGCCTTGGGGAATTCGTTTGAACATTGCCTTAGAAACTGCTCAGGCCTTGGCTTATCTCCACAGCATCAATCCGCCCATATATCACAGAGATGTGAAATCCAATAACATTCTTCTGGACGAAAATTTCAGGGCAAAAGTTGCAGATTTTGGGCTTTCCAGATTGGTGCCTGTGAATGTCTCCCACGTCACAACTGCTCCGCAAGGCACGCCCGGGTATCTTGATCCAGAGTACCATCAATGCTTCCAACTCACCGAAAAGTCTGATGTTTACAGTTTCGGGGTTGTTTTGATGGAGATCATCTCTGCTAAAGTAGCCGTGGATACAACCCGAAATAGAAGCGAAATCGGCCTTGCTAATATGGCAATAGACAAGATCAGGAAAGGCGTTTTGGATGAACTGGTGGATCCAGATTTGAAGATTGAGAAAAACAATGAGGTGAAGGTGATGGTTGGTGCAGTTGCCGAATTAGCCTTTGAATGCCTTGCAAGCGAGAGTGATTTCAGACCAGGCATGAAAAAGTAGTGTCTCGTCTAGAAGTAATAAAGGAGATGCAGGAAAGCAAAATATCTATTAAGCTTATAAGTGTCGCGCCTACGGCCTCTCCGAACTCAGTCGATCAGAAGTGGCCCAGCATAGCTTCAAATCAGAGTGCATAACTGTGGCGCACGGTAATGTGTAAATTGATTCTATAAAGTTTGGAACGACGCTACTTTGTTGGTAACTTTGGTACGCCAGTTAATTGAGACAGTGCAGGCTTGCTTTACAGTTATTAGTATTAAGATATTTTCTCGGATACCAAGTAGAAATAATATAGGAAAATATTATTTTTGTGGCACATGCATGGTAGAGGACAGTTCTTGTTGACTTGATAATTAGTATTTGTGTCGGAAGGAGCTACAATGGTTATGGGGATAGTTAAATAGTGTGTGTCATTTTTATTGATATATTATGTTAGTGAAAGGGTTATTTCTCTGGGGATGTTATTACTATTGATATAAGAAGAATAATATATTTGGGTTTTTATGTTTTCATAGGTCATGTCAAAAACTTAATCTGAGATTAGTTTGTTCATTGAATGATGATTTTAGATTTTAAAATCAGTTTCAAGATGTATTTGACAAGTATTTTTTATCCGAGTAGAAAGGTATGAAGCACACATAAACCACAATCAATCAACCATGATATTAGTGAGAGAGCACTTCTATTACAGCATCACCTCTGTTGACATAATGATCATGATATATTACATCATAGTTATAAGTGAAAAGAATAACATATTATAAATACCAAAATATTATAGAAAAAAAAAAATTTATTTTTTTCCTTTACATCAATCAACATGTTTTATTTGAATTTTTATACTAAGTATTTATATTTTTCTCAATTCTATTTTAAGAGGCTTAATGCAGTGTCATTTCCATTGCTTTCATTGAAGACAACAAATTATGAATCATAACTTTCTTTCTTTTATGGAAAAGTGAGGCAATTCTATTTTGAAACAATTTTGTATTAAACACATAACATATATTGGCATATAAGCTAAACAATATCGTGTGGCATATAATCAAATAGTTCCATGTCTTGTATATGCCGGCACATTTTGCATATCTATTGGCATGTGTAACTACGGCATCCAACAAAAATTCACTATAATTTGCTGCATTTCCGTAGCATACTTACTCTGAAACTCCCATTTTTGCAAGTGAGTATTCATTTTGTCAGACCATTCGTTGTACAATAGATAAACAAAATCCTAATGTATATTTCAAATAAATATGCCGAATATTGTCTCATCTTCAATCATCAGGTTATCTCAGAAATCCAGTGAACCATTTTAATAGTAACAAGATCTTAGAAAAGTTATGTCGAAGTTATGCAAAAAAAATTAGAAACTATTAATACTAAACAGATGCTATACCGGCGCTTGAAAGGAGGGCATTCCAGACATTTAAACCAGTGGCCGCAAGGAAGAGCATTCCAGACATCTAATTTTTAGTTTTCTTCCATCTCCTGCTCCTGCGCATGACAAGGCTATTTTGCGTACTGGCTACCCCTAATAGCATTCCATAAATAGACCTGCTCGATCTGCTGCTCATGAACCTTCCGCAAGTTGCTGTGATTGTAAGATTAGTATCCATATCTCTGCCTATATCAACAGTTGTTACAGTACTTTAGCTGCTTGTCATTGGAATGGGGACGGCTTAAGTAGAAAGAGCAATTGAACCTGCAGATTTGACCAGAGCTTCCATATTCCACTAAGGGATCATTCGAAATTTGCTCTGGAGGAACTTCCTCCATCCGGGCCATTGCCCGGCAAATTATTCTCCTATCCCTGGTGCTGGATGGCCTCATTACTTATTCTACTGGTTTTGTCCTGCCCTGGTAGCCTGAGCTTTTAAACCCTCGTTCAAAATGTGGTCTAGAATTCAATCCATGGGGTAAAGGTGTGGCTTGATGGTGCGGTCTGAATGCTCGCCAGTCATCCACCCAGGGTTTAATCCTCCAGGTCCCAAGGACCAGTTACCCTTGCATTTATAGTCAATTCGCTCACCAGGAGAACCCGTAGAGTCAGCTGTAGCAAGAATAGCACCGGTTTCAGGGGCACCCAATTGAGCATCTACTACTTCACTATCCCACTGCTCGCCTGGAAGAGCCAGTTTAGTTGCAGTCTAGTCAGCAGTATATTCAGGAGCCCTTTGTTTCCTCTGGCTCTCTGTAAAAGAACAAATCAACCTGCAAAATGCCCAATAACGAAAAAAAAAAAAGAAAAATCCAGAATTTAATCTCTTAACAGAACAGAGTCACTTCTTGAGATACAAAAGCAATAACATGATACCCTGCTTGTGACGGGGAAATTCACATGCCTTGTATATACTGTCACATTTTTCATTCATATCAGTCATGGAACCTGCAACTACAACGTCTACAACAAAACACTTTCCATTATGCTTTGATGGATGTCCATACCCTGCTACTGTAATATATGTGTACATTCCCCTTTCCATAATTCTTGGATGGATGTCCAAACCCAGTAGTAAAGCTCCCATTTTGACACAGCTGAGAGCATGCTGGTAAAGGTTGCAGAGTTTGGCTTGACACCTGCCAAATGCATTTGGCTAAAAGTTTCCAAGGCCTTTAAAACAAACCCCATTTGTGAATATCCTGAAATCATTACTGAAGCATTTTATCAAACAGTTGACCTGCCCTGTACACACCTTTCATACATATCAAGCCATGGCCAGGTAGATGAGCCCGCATGCTTTTGCATACATGTCTACCAGGGCATTCCCAACTGCAACACGAGTCTAAAACCACATTTTATGACAAATAACCATTTTCCACTGTGCTTTGATGGATGTCCATTATCTATTCTAAACTCTTATTTTGGACTCAGGCTGTAGGGAGGCTTGCAAAGGTTGTGGACAAGCATTACACCTACCAATCTCGTTTGCGTGAAGTTGCTAAAGCCTTTTCAACAAACCCAGCGTGCAGATCCTGTAGTCATTGCAGGCCATTGTGCCACTACTGGTAGGTGCCTGCAACCTGTTCTACACCCTTCAAGCGCTATCACACCCCCTCCAACCTGCAAATCCGTTTTTTCAATATGATGTGATGTACGGCCATACCCTGCTCTAAAATACCCATTATGGCGCAAGGAACATCTCAACTACAAGGAAGAGGGGCGGCGAAGAAGGGGATTGAAGGAGGATAAGTCAAAGGGTGGAGAAAATATTGGGGGAAGGAATGTGAAACTCTTCTTACTTCCGAGAACACAAATATATGTAGCTCATCTTGAGCCAATGTAGTAGTTGAATTCAATAAAGTAAATATGGTAGGCCAGGTGATTTTGTCCTATATTTATAGACCATTATCATTGGCCATCCTCCACAATTATCCATGAAACAACAAATATCATCCACATGAGTTTCCCTTGTGGATTTTTGTTTAACATTACTTCTTCGACTTTCTAGGTTCGGGCAAAGCATACGGTCTTTGCATTGACGACAAACAATGTGAGGAGTAATTGCAACAAACTTTCTAGCCCGCACTTTGGAAGATATGTGTTGGTCAACATGGGTAGTGTAGGGGTATTGATAGAAATGCTCTTCACCAATGATGATATTCAAAATAGTGAAGCACTATTTTATAAGACAATTGGAGGGCCTCAACCGAATCCACAAGATGTTCGAATGGTCTTGCAAACATTCCCACCAAAAATCATTACTTTTTACATAATGCATAGGCATATTAGAGGAGGCAACACGGTTGAAAAATCTTATCTAATTCCAAATGTGAGCTCTTCGTAGGCATTGATAGACCCATGATGACTTGTGCCTAAGGGGCAAGATTCAAGTCACCGACCTTGGCGTCCACATTCTCCCCGCCCTCAAAGGCTTCATAAAGTCTCGGTTTACCATCACATACAAATAGGAAGCATGCATATGTCTTAATCATCATACTTTTTCACTTTCCTTCCATGCTCTCTAGTTCATCTTTATCATCCATTTTATCATCTCTATTAAGAGACAACATAGCAACAACAAAATCAACCGGTGTTGTTGTTGGATTTTTGGATGTCTAGGCCCTTAAGTCGGTGCTCTTGCATATAAAAGATCTTGAAGACGAGTTGCTCCCATGCCTCACACACCAAAACCCCATTGGAAAGCATTACCAAGAATCCAACCATCCAGCGTAAGACAACTATTGATTCATTAAATGTCATCTTCTATTTTTTTTTCCTAGATTCAACTTTTCGATATATTGTATGTCCATGTGGACTGCCATTAATTGTCATATTTGAATGCAAATTCGATAACTTTAAATATTATAAATAAAATATACGCCCTTAGATTGGAACATAGGGGACATTAACTCCTAGAAACAAAATCAATCAAAAAATAGCTTTGACTATTACAGAAGCCAAAATCATGGAGCAATGATTAGAAAAAATGAATCTTCAACATTGGTGAAAGATTTAGATGGAAAAAATATGTGTACAATGATAAACACCCAAAGGTGAATGGTGGAGAGGCGATAATATCCCCTCATCCACGTTCGATCCTAAGTGGAGGGTGGTCTCACAACAAGAATTCAAACTGTCTAACATGGTTTTACCTTTGTTTTCTTGATTGTTTCAAGGGGTAACAACCGAGATTGACCATAGTATGGTGGGGGTTTTTAGGATACCCACAAGTGTGGATTTGTATTTGTTTGCGCACCGTTTTAAAATAATGGATCAAGACCTTCTTCGTATGTGAACAAGCCAAGCTTAGAAACATTTAAGACAAAATAATGTTACTTTTCAGAAAACACTCATGCTTTTATTAATGTTTATGATTGTGCTACAAAATGATAAGATAGAATTTTGACTATCACTTATTTAGATTAGATACATATAGCTAATCATTAATCATGATTTAAAACCATAAATCAGACTCTTGGTATGTGTAAAGGTTTTTAGACACATTAGATGCTCTGAGTCGACTATTTCTTCCTCTTCCTCAACAAGGTTGGAATCGAGGACAGAGACGTAGTCCTCGGTGAAGAAGTCGAAATCCTCCTCTTGGGTGTCATAAAGGTGGGAAAATGTTGTGTTGGTGTTGGATATACTGATGTGGCTATAGGTATTAGACTCGAAGGCGGTGCAGTAGTCTTCCTCTAAGAGCTCTAAGCCGGTCTCTCAGAAGTAACGCACGCTCGTATTAAACTGAGTCCTCTTATAGTCTCAAAGCTTCATCATAGGCATCCCAAAAAAATTTGATGGCTTCTCGGATATGTTGAATGGAGGCAAACATAGCGTATAAGCGATCAAATGGAGTTGAATGAATTGCACAAAGTTCAAAATTATGGAGCAATTCATATTGCTCCCAATACAACAGATGACGAACAACATGAAAGGAATTAGATGTGGGAAGGTTAAATCCTCCTAATGCCATCATAAAACATCATGTTAGACAGACGATAGTAGATAATAAGAAAAAGACGGACATTTTAGTTTGTTTTGATAGAAAATGATGAAAAAGTAGAAAAACACATGAATAGGCAATCATTAGCGATTCTTCTGCTAGTTCTAACAGATTCACTAAAACGAATCTAAATAGTTGATTAGGCTATGGAATTGAAGTTCTAGCAATATAAACAATGTATTAATAGGAGTTTACCTACATTTAGTATAAAAAATAATCAACGTATACATATTACCTTGCGTAATGAACCGACTTGGTGAGTAGACGGAGGAAGACGACTGAATGATGAAATGCGAGCGATTTGATGACAAATTTGATGTCTTTTGAGCAACATAACGTTGGCAAAACTCAATGTGAATGTTTGGATGTCTGCTACATTGGAATTGAGGCGGTATAAAACTGCAAAATGTGAGAATTCGTTGTGGAAAGGAGGTGTGAATACTTGTATTTGTAAATTGCTATCGGGAAAATTGCTAGTGATTGTGGAAGATCTTAGTTTAGTTAACAAAACAAGTGATTTTCTTCCATTTCGAGAAAGATATGATAACTTCAAGGTTGTTAAGGTGGTGGCGTGGGTAAAAGCACGAACTAAGTTTGTTAGGATGAGGAATGTTAGTTTTTTTGGAAAGATTTAGTTAGTTAGAAGGCTAGTTAGTTATGAGATAGGTTAATGATTTTTAGGAAGGTAGATATAGAGGAGGTTAGGTGATTAAATGAGGTGTCCTAGTTAACGTAGTGTGGTGTATGGGTGAGGTGTGAGGGATAATAATTAGTTTATTTAATTGAATAAATAATTAATCTAGGCGTGAAGGACATGTGCGAGAAATTTAATATATTAATCGAAGGTGATTATAAGGACGATATCTTGAAGTGTCATAAACAAGCTTAAGTCAAGGAGGAATGTAATTTTTGGTGTCTACATTTTCCCCTTTTTGTTTAGTGATTTTTGAAAATTCACTAGAAAAAAATGAAGAAGAATGGTCTTATCATGGGTGAGTGTATTGTAGTGCAATACGGTGATCACACAGTGTGTTATGTTTTGAAAGAGCTTTCCCTAATTGAAGAGGGTGCAAAGCACAATGTTGGGGAATCAATTGTCGGGGTGGCCAAAGGGCTCAATGCCTGCGTCATACGTATGATTCATACCAAGAAAATTTGCTAAGTGGGAAAACCAAGTGATGGGGGCCAAAGGGCTCACTCCTATAGATGTATGGAAAATCCCGATGTTGTGTTTATGTTGTATTGACAAAAGATATTGAGGGCAAGACCTTTTAGGAGCATGGCACACTTGTGCAGAGGGTAAAATGTCATGTTTTTAGCAATATAAGCACAGATGCTTAGAACAAGGGAATCGGAGCAAATCGTCGGCGATTGCCATAATCGCTAGCGATTAGGTTGTGTGGAAAATTGGGGGTATAAATACCCGAGTGTATTTTTATTTGTCACTTTGCACTATATACGATAGTGACTTGTCAGAGCGGGTGAAGAAATGTATTTTGTGAGAAAAAACTTGTCAAATGGCCTTATCGAGCCGCAAATGGAAGCCGTTCCTTGTCGAGGTAGGTCTTAACCACGTTTTTTGTTTTTTTTCATAGTTTTTAGGGATTTTTAGGGTTTTGAGGATTTAGGGCCGTATCGGGCGTGCGGATGCCCTAGGGCATATTCATAGGAATCACTAGTAATTCCTTCAATTGCTAGCGATTGAAGTGAATTGTCAGTGATTCACCTGCAATCTAAATGTTTTGTGTTTTGAGTGAGAAGATGTGGCCTTTGGAAAAAGTGTTTAACTTTATTGAATGTTTAAGGCAACATTATATATGTTTGATTATTAGGCTTGTGTTTTATGAGGATATTTTATGGTTATAAGTGTTTATTTTTTAGAATTTTTACATCGTTATTAATGTTCACTTTCATGTGTGTATTTTGTAGGTGGATGCTCAGTTGACTATCGAGACCGCGTCCTCTTAATATTAGACGAGATCGAGAGAAGATTTTTTGATGATGATTGGGATCATTTGGGCTTTTGTGGGATTTGGTGGGATGATATTTTATAGGCAGATTCATAAGTGTCATGCACTTGATACTTGCATTGCTAGAGAGGTGGAATCCTTCCACCAATACTTTTTGGCTTCCTACAAGGGAGATGACCATCACCCTGGAGGATGTTCATCATATTACCAAGGCTGATTAGGGGGAACTTGTTTATTTTATTTTAGATGTAGAGAGAGGAGATACTATGCAACGATTATACGGAGATGAGGCCCAGGTGTTAGATACTCGTAGGAGATTTTGATTATCGGCCCTATATGAGTGCGAGAGAGCACACAGTGCCCACATATGACTATGATGATGATGGGAATTTTATGTTTTTCTTGCTAGATTTCGGAGGTGGGATATTCCCATGGATTATGATGGGGTTGTTACGGAGATGATGGAGCCCATCTGTCTTTGAGTGGGCTCCTACCTTGTTACCACAAACATATAAAGAGTTCTGGGGTTTGGACATACCAAAAGTGTTATGGGGTTGATGTTAGCTTTCTCTGTAATATTGGGCCCATGAGCACGTTGTCATTTCTCATTCATATGGATTGCCTAGTGTTATTGACGTGAGGCACCCGAGGATTTATGAGATGGAGTGCAAGCCTCAGCAGAGCAAGGAAGGCCAAGGGGCCTACCTATTACAGAGATTTGATACTTGGACTACAGGTTGGTGATGTGATCTAGTGGCCATATGTAGGTTTTCATTATTGTCCGGAGTTTTCTAGGGATCTATTGTATTTATAGCAAGACACCTAGGTATAAGGCCGCGGGGCCGGAGAGGATGAGTTGATATATTTTGGTTGGGTGATGAGACAATTTGGGTTGGTTTAGGTCATACCCGAGGATACAATTTGATATAGGTGGGGAGGATGGATACCGACACCCCACAAGAAGTTATGACAGGGCCAACACCTATTGTTGAGTAGTTAGGGGTGATGGGTCTGAATGAGGATGGTCATGTGGTACCGATCGATGATGCGGGGGTCACCCCAGATTTTACTTCTTAGTGGTCTTGTTCATTGAGGAGTTTTGAGAGGATGAGGGCAAGTGGAGAGGGTGGCCCGATCAGTTAGACAAGTGTGGGCTCGAGAAGAGGGAGGATCCGAGGAGGGTGGTGAGGCTGATGAGGAGAGGGTTGAGCCTGATGTGATTTATAGCTCCAGATATTGCTATAATGATAGCTAATAAGGCCATAGTGGAGGTAGAGAGAGATGTCACTCATAGAGAGTGAGATGACTTAGTGGGAGTGCATGATACTCTTATTAGAGAGAGAGATGGTTTGATAATAGAGCATGATGGGCTCCAAGAACATCTTGTACATGTCTCTTTTGATAGTGATAGGTACAAGAGTTAGAGAGATACTTTTAGAAGGCCTTGGAATCATGGGGCCTTATATTTCGACGACACGAGTTATTGGCGTTGGTTAGACAGAGAGAGGAACATCTAAAGGACCTTCGGTATGATTGCAATGTCCTATTATGAGGTTGTGAGAGAGGAGAGGGACTATTATGTGGATATGATCATCAATAACTACCCCTACACCTCTTTATATGTCGACTACATAGCTTCCCAAGAGGGTGCTACAACATTGGCTAGGCCCAGTGATAGTGCGGTGAGTGTGGGGAACCCATCTTAGAGACCATCGAGAGGGGATGACGGTGCTAGGAGGAGACGGTGGTGCTATAGCGGGAGGCACTCCCGATCTTAGTTTGATGGACTTTATAGTTTGATTGTAGTCTCATAGAAGCCATTTTTCCTATATATGACATTATTTTAATCAAATAGATAGTGGAATTTGATATATATATATATATATATATATATATGATGGTGATGATTTTAGTTCTTTTGTTGATAGGATTAGAGAATCCCTTGATGTGACATGGTTATTTGATTTTATATATGATGATGATTAGGATGATGACGATGATTATGATTCTTATTATTGTTATAATGTTTATGATGTTTTATATATTGTATGAAATATGTGTTGGATATGTTGATGTTTATGTTTTTGATTATGAGTCTTGATGTTCAATATCTTTTTAGGAGATGTGACCTAACCTCAATATATCATATTAAAATGTGATTAAACAAAATGAAGTAAAAGTGGAAAGAATGCCCCATTGAATAACATATGTGTAATGGGTTTTGATAATGCTTGCACTTGTAGCCTTTCAAAATGTTAAATGAGACTATCAATGGAAAATTCATACTTGATTATGGTGGATTTGGATAAAAAGTACGAAAGGGCCATATGAATGCATGTATTTATGGGGGAGAAGGGTTCTCCTTTTTAACAAATTTAGAGGGAATCAATGCCCCAAATCTTTATGAGAAGCAAACTGATTAGTGCGGGAAGTTTTCTATGGGAAAGTTGATCGATGCGGGAAGCTTTCTAGGATGCTTTTTGATTTTGATATGTTTGTAGAGGCTGATCAAAACGGGAAGCCTTTTTCATGGGTAGCCATCCTTTGAGGGTATGGTCTACATCTTATATTTTGATTGAACGGTCGTCCTTCAAGGGATTGGTCCATGACTTAAAAATGGTAGCTATCCTTCGAGGATCGATCTGCTTTTATTTTAACAGTATAATGTTTGAATAATAATCCTTGAGGGATCAATCTATTTTTATTTTAATAAGAAGCATCCATTTGTGTTTTTGGCTTTATTTTTAGCTGAGAGAAAGACCCTAATAAATCATTTGTTAAGGAGGGGATAGATGTATATCCGGCACGCACTTATATGCCCCATGTATTGATGGAATGATTATGAGCTTAGTAAAATAGAAGGTTGTTATTTTGATAAGATCTTAAAACTGTTGATATGATAATGAATCATTTAACAGTAGAAAGGCCACAAGCGTAAAGCATAAATAGAGGTTCTATTCAAGTTCCTCATTAAGAGAAGCAAGACGATATGCTCTGACCCATATTTGTGACTAATAATGTAGGGACAAATCTAATCGGGGTGAAATTTCCACGTTTACTTCATTCTAATTTAGAGGTGATTTTCCTTAAGCACAAGATCACCAAATTTGAAGTCATGTTCCTTGACATGCTTGTTGTATGCTCTACTAATGTGTTGTTGATAAACTTGGTGATGTTCAAGGGCTACTAGATGCTTTTCATCTAGCAATTATAGTTGTGCAAGATGATTTTGGCGATATTATTCATCGGGAATGAAATCCTTTAAGGATACACAGAGTGATGGGATTTAAATTTCTAAGGGTATGATGGCTTCAAAGCCATAAATGAGTGAATAAGGTGTAGTGCCAATAGGTGTACAAATACTAGTTTGATAAGCCCATAGAGAAAAGGGATTTGAGTATGTCAATTCCTTTCGCATCATTTACTGATTTTCCTAAGGATTTTGTTAAGTGTTTTATTGGAAGCCTCAACTTGTCTATTTGCTTCAGGAAAATATGATGATGAGAAGCTTAGTTTAATGTTAAAAGTATCATAGATCTTTTTAACCTCCTTGTTTTTGAAGGATTTTTCATTATACTGTGATAAGCTTATGTGGAATGCCAAAGCGACATATGATGTTCTAATATATGAAGTTGATGATGGATCCAGACTTTGTGTAGGTCAAAGGAATAACTTTAACCTATTTAGTAAAATATTTAGTGTAGTGATGATTAAATGATTTTGCTGAGATGACTTAGGATTAATTTCACTAATGAGATCTAACCCCCATTGAGAGAAAGGCCACAAGTCTTGAGCGAGATTAAATGCTTGACTAGCGATGTGGATGAGATTATAATGAAGTTGACATTTAAAACACTTTTTTACGTATACGCAACAATCTTTAGTGATAGTGGGCCAATAATATCTAAGTCGTATGATATGTTTAGCGATGGCATTGCCACTGAAATGACCTCCATAGATGCCATCATGTACCTCTTTGATTGCGTTGGTTGATTCATGTGATTTAAGACAATGTATAACAATACAACTCCATTTGTAAAGGATGTCTCCTATGATAACAAAGTGAGTGAAACATTGAAGGAATGATCGTTTAGTGCCTTGTGATAGGTCAGGTGGGAGTTTAGACTCAATAAGATAATCAAATATTTGGGTGTACCACAAATCTAATGGATTTTTCTCAATGATGTTTATGGAAGGTAGCTCATTTTGATGTGAAGGATGATCTAATCATTGAATGAATACAAACATCTTAGTTTTATCCTTTGATTTTTCTATTTCAAAGGGCACAAGGGATCCTAGAGAAGACATAGTGTCTAAAAACCTGTTAGAAGATCATGGAGTGGATTGAATGGTATAATGATTGAATGCACCGAGGATAAAATCAACAACAACCTATACTTTTGAAGTATTTCATTTTTACATTGATATTCTCCTTTGACTGACTGATGATGAGTTGTGAATCTCTGTAGATTTCCAAGTCTTGGACACCTAAGAGAATAGTGGTTTACAAGCCCATGATTAAAGCTTCGTATTCTACCATATTATTGGTACACTCAAAATTGAGCTTACATGATAATGGGATGGGAATTTTCCAGGGTGTTATGATGACAACAACAGCTCCTCCTCCTTCTTGACATTTAGCGCCATCGAAGAAGAGGATCATTTTAATGGGGACAAAATCTAATTCATAATCGTCAGATTCAATGATGTTGTTGATGGACTCGTCAGAGGAAGCATTCATGGGGTGTCTGATTATTTTGAAGAGGTGCTTCAATGAGTTGATCAGTAATGGCCTGACCTTTAATGGATTTTTTTGGTATAATTTCTAAGTCAAATTTATTCATTAACATGAGCCATCGAGTTATGCGGTCATTATGATAAGATTTGGCATGCATGGCTTTAAGCGGGTTAAAACTAGTGACGACGTATGTTTTGTGATTAAGAATATAATGTCATATTTTTAAGTGGTAAATTACAATACACAACACATTATTTCAGCTTCAATATAACATGCCTCATATTCATGAAGCGTGTAGCTAATGTAGTACACGTCTTGCTCATGACCTTGATTATCACGATGAGTACGCATGACTCCTAAGGCATGTTCCAAAGTGGATATGTATAAGTAAAATGGCTCCCCATCATGAGGTGGAGTGAGGATAGGTGGTGATAACAAATATTGCTTAATTTGATCAAAAGCATTTTGGAAATCGAGTCCCAACAACACTAGACATCTTTATGAGCAAATTATGAAATGGATGACAATGGTGAGAAAAGTCATGATATGAATTGCCAAATGGAATGCAAATTTCCCCAAATGCTACATAGTTGTTTGAGGTTAGAAGGTGGAGGATTTTTGATAATTTCCCAGAACTTTTTAGGATCAAATTCAATTCCATGGATAGATATGATAAATCCCAAAATATTTCTGGTGAGAACACCAAAAACATAATTTGTAGGATTAAGACGTAGACATAATTGGATAATACGAGTGAAGATTGATTCAAGGACTTTGAGGCGATTCTTTCAGGATTTGGACTTCCCAATGAGGTCTTCAACATAATCCTCAACACTATTGTGGATAAGGTCATGGAAGATATATATCATGGCACATTGATATGTTTCCCTAGTGTTCTTACGTCCAAAAGGAATGAAACGGTAAAAAAGGTTCGCGAGGGGTGATAAAAGATGTTTTGTGTTGATCATCAGGAGAAATGATAATTTGATTATAACTAGAAAAACCATCCATAAGGGAAATCATTTCATGGACCAATATTATGTCAACAAGATGATCTATGTTTGGGAGGGGGAAATCATCTTTTGGTCAAGAAAGATTGAGATCCCTAAAATATGTGCAAATGTGAATTTTCCCTGAAGCTTTGGTCATGGAAAACATTAGAAACCCATTGTGGATAGTCAATAGGTATAATAAAGTCTTCAATTAAGAGGCACTACAAATCTTCCTTAACAAGGAGAGCTACATGAGGATGCATCTTGCGGATTTTTTTTTTTGACCGTGGCGTCGGGATATGTCACTATATTGTGTATGACAATGTTGGGGTCGATCTCAGGCATATCACTATATGACCAGGTGAAGGCTTGATGTTTTCTTTTCAAGAATCTTTGTGAAGTTATGTAATTCTTGTGGTGAGACTCGACCGAATTTAACTATACGAGGTTCTTAAGTTAACATCAATGATTGATACATTAAGAAGAGTAGGTGTATTGGATGACAAGGCTTTTGGAAGAAACTTATCTTTAGCTCCCATGTGAGAAAAGATATCTTGGTCATCATGACACTGAAGGATATCTATGGTGGGTTAATTTTCTTCAATCATTTGGGGAAAAAAGTGGTAATGATTTTACGGAGTGATTCTATTCATAGGTGAGTGGTCCTAAGGATATAGTATTGATTAAAAAAAGTTGGGTGGGATGGGTATAGTGTTGTTTGTGTCCATGAGGTTTTTGGGGGATGATGATTCTAATTCAAAGATGGTGATTGACATGTCTTGTTTAGTGGCATTGGTTACCTCAAAAGTAGACCTTTTATATCCCATACCACTTTTCGCATGAGGTTTGAGGGTACGAAGGATAGGTTGGTTGTGTGTTCCTTGTTCATAACGTCCAAGGCCAAATCCTTTCCATGCACATCGACAAAGATACATGTGAGAAAAACTAGGATTATCAAAGGATTTCAAACTTTTATGCGAATGGTGAGGCATGAAGCAGATTAACTAGATGAGATGGTGGATTGTCGAGTCCACCATAGATAAGGTTAGTTTTAAGGTAAGTGGCCATAGGAGATAACATCCCTACATTTGGGTCGCACATGGGTTGTTTATCAGGGCGACTATATGTTTTTGGTGAAGGAATGGAATTAAGCATAAGAAGGTGATATTCCCTAAGGGTGAGACATTTTATAGCCTTGGTAATAGAGACATCATCTAGAAATTTGGAAGAAGGTATCGATGTACTAGTGGATGCTTTATCGGAAGACTCGGGCATAGATTTAGGCACAAGTACATTATTTGGATGATACATCATGTAACAGTTAGCGAATGGATTTGGGTTAGCAGTGACTGTATAAGTCGACCTTCATGTTCATATTTAAGACAATGATGGAGAGTGGAAGGAACACAATGCATGGTGTGTATCCAAGGGCGTCCTAGTAACATATTATATTGAAATTCCCCTTCTATGATATAGAAGAGTTTTGGTAAGGTTTTGACACCAACTTTGAGTGGTAGGATGACAATACCTAATGTGGGTAGGATCGTATCATTGAAGGAGTGTAACAGGACAGGAGTTTGAGTGACAATTGTATTAGGTAACTTAAGTTGGTCAAAGGAAAGGGAGGATATAATGTTGATGGATGCACCACTATCAATCATGACTCTTTTGATAGAAATGTCATTGATTTGAGCGGTAATGAAAAGTGGAAAATCATGGTCTTCTGGTCTAAGAGAAGGTATCTCGATGGTTCAAATGATATATATGTGGATGCTTTAAGAGCGCCTATAAAATTTGTAAATGAATTTGTGTCATTAGAAGGTATAGTGATGGATTGAAGGGATTTTATCATGGCCTACTTATGGATAGGTGATGTTTGGATTAGTTCATAGAGTGACATCCTGGGAAGGTGACCGGTACAATTGTTTGACAAAAACCCTTTGTATTGTAGTGGAAGATGGTGTTGTTGTTTGTATAGAAAATTTAGCCTTTTTCGTAGATGTTTAATTGGACTCATCAAGATTTAAAGAAATGGACACCTTGGACTTGTTAAGTGGAGGTAATAGTTCAGGAGATGGAGGTTCGGTGACAGAATCCTTCCTTTCTGAATCTCAGATGACCCCTTGTCATAGTCTTGCAAGCTAGTGGTGATGTGAACAACGTTGGCTTGACGAATCAAGGCTTTAGGGATGGATTCTTTTGGTGATGTTATGGTTAATGTTGATGTTGTGTTTGATTGAGAGGGAAGAAAGAGTGAAGCTGTGAATCTTCTCAATTTTCTAGTGGAAAGCTTTGCAATCTTCTTTGGTATGGCCTCGTGCTCTATGGTAGTCACAAAAGGAATCAAAATCATACCAGGTAGGTTGCCACCCTTGATGATTTGATGGCTTAGGAGGTGGTAATGTAATTAATGATTCTCTTAATAGATTGTCCAAAATGGTGGCATTACATCCTTTTGGTCTGAACGTAATTAAGCATTCATTCCTCTTGGAGGTAGGTGAAACAATTCATTTGGCAGTGGTTTGTTTATTTGGTAATCACAGAGGCCTCATAGTTGTTCCAAAAAAAGGGGAACAAGGAACTTGTATGGGCGGTAGATGCATAAGGTAATCAGATTTTTCCGAAGTGAACAAATGAGATTCAGATGTGGCTTTTAATTTTGAGATGGTAGACACAACATAAGGACTTATTGTAGGAATGTGATGAATAGGTTTTCTCTTGTAATAATGGGGTGATTAACTGGTATGATGCGTGAGGGATATTGATTAGGATTTTGGACAATGTTCCATTTGGGGGACCTTGTAGGTATTGGCTTTGGCATAACAAGGGGTTCCCAAAAGAAGGCATGACCATTAGATGAAGAGGTGGGAAAAAGGTGGAGGACCACAGAAATGATAAGTTTCGTCATAATGAGGACTTCTAAAGACCTAGACAACACCTTGTTTGTTGGGTCCCCTTGAAGTTTTGGATGGACTATGGTTATTTGTTGAGGTTGATGCTAATGAATGAAGAGGAGTTTGAATAATGTGATTGATATAGTCCATATGAATTTTTGGATTACTAATTTTTATAGGTTTGCTAATGACTAGGATCCTTGGTTGGTTTAGGTAGAGGTAGCTGAGCTAAGAATGTCTTGAATGGTACCATAGTTATGTTTGAAAATATGGATGCAGTGTGGGTGTAGTTGTTCTGTGGGCATGGATAAGGATTCGATAATAGTATTCGATGAAGGTATGGGAATGGGTTCATTAGTAAGTAATGGTTACACAATTATAAGTTTATCAAGATCTAGTATTGATTTTGTATGTAGCAAATCACTAGGTGACAGGGTGTAAGAGTTTGTATGTTCATTTCAATAAGAGGATGCTTTACGATTGCAACTTCAGGTTCATTGGCCTCTGGTGTCAACTCGTAGATCCTTCTTTTTTTGGGTGATAGGTCAATTTGTATAATAGGTTCAAATTTTTTTATTGTATTGATGTTGTGGATGGAATTTTTCTACATCTTCAAAAGATGAGGAATGGTTTGGGAAAGGTTGTTTAAATATGTCGAGATTTTGGTTTGGGGGTGCATTTGGATTATCTAAATGAAGGTCACCTTTATCAATCAAGTCATGATGCAACGTTGCGGAATGTGTGATATATTTCTATATCATGACCATCAACCCTATGGAATTTACAGTAATCATTATCGCGGCACCAAATGGGTTTTGATACTGATTTGTCAATAGGTAAAATGGGTGGAAGTGATATGATGTTAGAGGCTAGAAATTTATCAAAAATACACTATATATTTCTTCTACAGGTGTATAGTTACGTTGTTGATGAGGGCGTTCAATAACAAGTTTTTTTAGGAGCAGATTTGACTATGAAAGCATTGGCGGCTGTTTTAGATTTATCAAGGATTACCATTGGTTTAGATGGGAACTCCATTTTTGGTTTCTTTGGTGAAGCTTCACCCGACCATCTTCTAGATATTGTAATTCCAACTTATGGTCCCCGGTACAACAAAAGTGTGGAATGATTGAATTTGTAGGGTAGATGAAATGTGTTTGGCACAAGTGTGAGAAAATCTTGATTAATTTTGTATGCGGTAACGTGAAAGATAGTTGATTAGTAATGCCCCTCCAATGGACAAAGAAATCAACAATAAATTTGTCTTCAAATTATTTTATGGCATATAAATCATTAATGGTGATTTCTGAGGCTATGTTTATGGAAAATTTATCTAAGAAAAGATGCGAAAGTTACGCAAGGAGAATAGAGAATGTTGTCGGATATTGTTATACAAGTCTAAGGAAGGACCAAGTGAGGGACATGGGAAATGTTCTCAACATCAAGTATTGATCATAAGATATCGAGATAATAGGTGTTTCATCAATAAGTTGTGTACATATGAGAAAAATAGGTAAGGTAAAGGTGAGGAGGAATACCTATGAAGTGAAGGTGGAAGGTAGAATGCACACGTTGTTGATGTTGTCCAAGAAGATTCTAGAGAGCTCCTTTTTATCTTGGAAGGACTACATGTAAATGAAAAGTAAGACCACATGAAGGGTATTAAATAACATAGGACAATGGACTCCATAGTGTATGCTAGTTCCGGGAAGCATGGTTCTTCCTAGAAAGGATTTCAATCTATTGTTTAATAACAATTTAATGTAAATACAAAACTAAAATAAATAGGTCCTATTGCAATGTAATGATTTAGGTTTCTCATACACACAATAGAATTAGATTTTATGCTAGATATCTAATATAACACTAAATCTAATTAGAACCATGGTTTTTAGGCCAGGAAGGTATGTCGAGTGTCCAGTAAGGGTTTGAGGTTTGTGGGTTAATTGGAGAAAAGATGTCCGGGTCTAGTGCCATGGTAGTGCAACCTGTGTGCTCCCGTGAGTATTCGAGGCTCTGGAAGGATAACCGACTACTTGTCTTGCACTATGGTTGTGTGTGTTCATCGTCTGGATGTAGGAGGGCTTAAAGATTCGAGGTTGAATGTAACAAGTCTCTAATAATTAAATGACAGACCAGGTAAAGAGTTGTGAAAGTGTATATAAAGTGACCGATTGCGTATAGGTAACAAAGACACACCAAGGGAAAATTGACATTGGCTAGGGTGAATTAGTCCCTTTTACAAAAAATATGATGATTTTCTAGATTTGGCATGTTTTCCGAGTTGAGTCCGCTTAGGAAAGTGACGTTCTCGTTAGAAAAGGTAGAAAAGTCATAGAATAAATCTAATTAGGTTGTGGAAGAAGTCTTAGTTAGTTAGGTCAAGTGATGACTCAGCATTGGGAGTGATGACTCAGTGCTAAGAGTGATGACTTGGTCACTGTAAGTTAAATTCCCCTAGAATGGGTCTATGGTGGGGTGTCCTGTTGAGGTGCATGTGTGAGGATGTAAATCAACTTAATTAAAGTAATTAAATTAATTAATAATGTGAGGATGAATATTAATTCAATTATAAGTGATTAAATTAATATCGGTGTGGGGTAAGGGGTCATGGCTAGGTGCATGCATTACGTTGATCAATTGAAGGGGACCCAAGGGAGCGTGACCAAAATTTAGTTCCTACATTTTCCCCTTTTTTTCATGTAGCTTGCATTGATAAGCGACCCCGACAAAAATAGGAGGTTTTTGTCCCAAGTATGAGTGAAGGTTAGGTTGCCCCAAGTATGGGTGGAGGTGATCCCCCTCAAACCAGGAATTGATGAAATGGTAGGCTAAGTTGGTAAGTGGTTTGATAAATGGATAAGTGAGAAAAAAGGAGATTAGTTGATGGGTAGGTAATGATGATAAAGGTTTGGGTAATAGGTGGGGAATTCAAACCCATGCACACATATAGAATGTGATAAGGTACTAGGTTAAAGAGCTTGTAAACTCTACTTTGTCAAAGGTCAATAGGTTTATCTAAACAAGGTTAATGTGATCTAGGTATCCAAGGTATAGGATCTTTGTCTCTAAAATAGAACTAGGCTAGGTGAAGGAATGGGTAATAGGTATGTTCCAGAGCACCAAAATATTGGGTTGAGATAAACGACATGGCATTAGGCAAGGCAAGTTCACTAGGCTAAACAACACGAGTAACGACATGCAAGATAAGTGAGTAAATGAATTCGAGTGTCAAATGGGTAGGTTTGGGTTGGATTGATAGGTAAGGCCATAGGTAAAGTCATTGTTAAATGCAAAAACATGCCCCAACCTGGTAGTGTGATGGGGTGGTAAGGTAATAAGGTAATTAGGTACGATTACATGGTTGTGGTGAGGTCATAACGGTGAGAAAATGGTTATGGGTAGAAAAATTGAGGGTAAATTAGGTATAGGCTAGTGATAAGGTAACCAACACTAGTTGAAGGTAAACTAATGGCGGTAATGGTTAAGCTGATGTCGGTCCATTAGGGAAGGGAACAAAACCGATTTGATCGGGTCAAATTTTGGTTAAAAAGGTAAAACCCATGTTTGATTTGAAATCATTTTTCATTTCCTATTTATAAAAAATGATAGGGTAGGATAGATGGAGGAGAAAATGATAATGAGAGGCAAGGGGTTGAGGTGGCTAACTGTTAATGGGTGATTGGATTGCGATTGATGGTCCCACAAGATCGATTCAAGTGATTCCGTTGGTTAGAGGTGGAGAGAGTGAGTTATGCTATGGAAGAGGTAGGAGAAGGCGCTAGAGGACCTATTATTCGAGAGATGAGAGGCTCCACTAAGGATGTGTCACCATGTTGAGGTAGGATTCAATCCTCTCTGGTTGTTTTTGAGTGAAAGTTTAGCTAAAAATGAAGAAAATGGGGTTTGAAATTGGAATTTAAAATTTGGTTAAAAATGAATGAATTTGGGTAAGAGGAGGGTGGAATGTAGGATAAATAGGTAGGCAAATGAATGGGGGTGGGGTTTAGGTGGGTTATGGGTAGATTTTCCTTTGTTTTTAAATTTTTTAAAATTTGGTGGCGTGGAGGTTTAAATTTGGAGCCGAACCAAGAATCGATTTCGGTTAAGCATCGACCGATGTCGGTTGATATGTTGGTGTCGGTGGGTAAAAGAGGTGATAGGTATTGGTCATGGTGACCAGCACCGGTCCACCGTGAAAAGTGGCCAGGTCTTAAAAAGGCTAGTTTTAGAAGGATAAAATGGGGGAAAATGAAATGGGAGGGTAGAGAGTTAAGTAATGGGGTAAACATAGATAAATGAGGGATTGTGAAAGATAAAATTAGGTGGGTTGGGGGTAAATATAGGTAAAAATAGGTGGGTAATAGATGAAGGTTAGGTATAATAATGAAGGAAAGAAAGTGTGAAATAGAATATGGGGACTTGTTTAGGCTAGATAAAATGAATGATAGGTTAGTGAAATAGTTAGGAAATGGATAGGTAGGTAGAGAAATGTGGGTGTGGGATGGGAATGGGTAGGGGCTATGAAATGAGGAAAATAGGTAAGTACTTGACATTGTTGATTGGTATGGATGTAGGCATGTCACCGGTGATGATGGGTGATAGGGTACCACCATTATTAGTACGAGATGTGACCAAGTGTCATAGAGGATGAGTGGACTCATATGCGAGATGTTGGATTGGTCACTATCAGTGATATAGGTGTATTACACAAGATCACATCTCATGGTCAAGCTCATTGATAGATGGGATGCCATGACCAATACCCTCCACCTACCCACTGGTGAGATGATGATCACTCCGGAGGAGGATGTGCATAGGATTCTACAGCTATTGATTATGGGGAGCTTGTTTACTAGATATCATTAGGACGAGGATTTTTAGTCCATGATTATAGTCTTTGGAGAGGTGACAAGCGACTTGGTGAGCACAAAGTGTAAGCCTGGTGTATGGAGCTATGTATGTTGTGCATCCGCAGGAGAATCGGTTGGTAATACGATAATGGTTGCGGTGGGATGTTATGCACTCTCGATCGAGGGTGACCGATTTCCCTAGGGATTGATGGGGGTTCTATGGGATATGATTGAGGATCGTATATTTTACATGGATTCTTGCATATATAGTTTAGTTATACGAGGAGCTTTGGGCCTATCAAAGGATGTGGCAAGTATGGTATCTGTTATAAGTATCTACTACATTGTTGGGTGTATGAGCACATAGTGATTATGCGCCCACAGGTACTATCGATAGTATATTTGTATCACACGGTGGAATGAGAGTAGGATACAGGAGATGGGTGGTAGTAGGGGGAAATCCATAAGTGGAGGAGGCAACGCACGACATGGACTACTACAGATGACAGATAGAGGGGCTATACACGATGGATATAGTATGATGAGCATATGTTAGTTTTTGTGCTTATAGAGGTATGAAACATGAGCTACATGTACTTGATTACTTAGGTGGATACATGGGAGGTGTGTCGACAAGCATGAGATGATTCTAGTGGATAGAGTATGCGCTTGATTCGGACTACAATAGGATGTGCCTCCATTCCCTTAATCTATCGCAGAGATGATGTGGAGAGACCATTATCTCCACCCCATCCTATAGGGCCAGCATGACAGGAGGAGTATGCTATTGATATCCGGATTGATGATGCGGGACAACTATACCACACAGATAGTGGTGGGTAGCACATCTACGTAAAACACCGCCATGACCAGTCATCCGGATTTAGCTACGGTTATGGTGCAGAGAGATGCACTACAGGGATAGGTGACTACTTTAGGGGTGTAGTTGATAATAGTAAGGCAGACATAGGTAGCTACCCTAACAGACAGTGATAGTGTTACGAGGATAGCTAACATAGGTGCAGGCTTAGGCTCCTGTACAGGCACCTGCATAGGCTCCCACAGGGGATGGAGTATAGGTAGCAACTCTATAAGCACAAGTTACAAGTTTACAGGGTTAGTTGGTGGCAACGTAGGCAAAAGTCACTACATTATAGGCACATATAGTTACTTAAGCACTAGTGCGAGCTTTAGGACAGGTCCCATTAAACAGTAAGAGGACATGGGCCACCGATATAGGAACAAATTCCATTATTATTAGGGAAGGTTTTACAGGTTGGAGCTAGGCGATGGCCCAACCTAGACAATATCCCTTGCTAGATTTCATGATGCTCTAAACAAGGCCCGATATTATCAGGATCAACTAAACATAGATAACATTAAGGTTCTTTCATATGATTAATATAGGGCCCAACAAGAAGCTAGTCAGAGGACCAACAACACTAGCACTACAAGTAGTCATTTATCACATAAACATGTCAAGAGGAGGTGACCGGTGCACGAGCACTAAACTAGATGAGGGTACCTGAGAGATGATGGTTGGGCGGAGGACAAGGTGAGAGGAGGATACAAGTGAGATGTTGGTTTGGCGAGACAGGTGAGATGAGGATACATGTGAGAGTGGAGGCAAGGGCCCTATATGGGGGTGATGTAGGATGATAGGTGATACTGCATTTTGATTTTGATATATATATCGGCCTACGTGCTGAAGATGCGAGATTGTACATGATTTTTTGAGATACTGATATTATTTATATTTGTGTATATATGTATTGATACACAAACATTCCATTTATATAGTTGATGATGATATTGGACTGATGATGTACTTGGTTTCATTGTTATTGTTATTATTATTGAAACTAGGTGAGTTAGGCATGGTTGAGTTAGGTATAGGCATGATGGAGTCTTGGTTAAATGTAGAAGGTTTAGGCATGATGGAGTCTAGGTCAATGAGGCATGGTTGAGTCTTGGTTGATTAGGTATGATGGGGTATGAAATGTTGAAGTGTCATTTATTTATGGCATATAGGTTATTTTAGGCATGGTTGAGTAAAAATGTCCAAGTTATTATTTTAATGGAAATTAGGTTGTGTTAGGCATGGTTAAGTTAGGCATGGTGGAGTTAGATGTAGGCATGGTTGAATAAAAAAATTCAAGTTACTATTTTGATGGAAATTATGTGTTGTAGGTATGGTTTGGTTTAATTTCCAAGTAATTGATATCATGGAAATGTTAGATGATCCAGGTATAATGAAATGATGTATGTTTTGTGATATATCAATTTCCAAGTTATTGTGTAGATGGAAACTAACTAGATTATGATGCGTGTTTAAAGGGAGTAAATGGTTAGGGGAAAGATTGGTGAGATAACCTCCAAGGCCCTCATGCCCTCAAAATGCCGCCTACATAGCCCTGATGAAAAGGGGCCTCAAGCCCATGTAGTTATCCCATAGGATAGGGAAGAGTATAATGAGGTAGATGGGTAGGTTGGTGAGCTTAGATATGGGAAATTTAAGTGAGGCTTGGTTGAGTCTAGGTCATTTTAGGCATGGTTGAGTCTAGGTTGATTAGGCATAGTTGAGTCTAGGTTGATTAGGCATGGTTGATTCTAGGTTGATTAGGCATGGGTGAGTCTTGGTTGATTAAGCATGGTTGAGTCTAGGTCATTTAGGCAAGGTGGGATGTTGAAAATGAGTTGAGGAAAATAGATGAGAAATGTTGGGGTAGGTGAAAGGAGAAGAAATCCCAGAATTTAAGTGTCGAAGGTCTAGTCTAGTGTAGAAAAATCAATAATTAAGAAAAGAGGTGAACGGTAAAAAGAGGTAAAACACTCCAAAAGTGGCAAGGACCATAATGAGCATACCAAGGCTATAATTATTAACTAAAATCCTGAAATGCGTTACATGATCATGAAATGTTGCATGTGTGCCATGTCCCTTGAGTAGGTAGAAGATAAGAAATAAATTAATGCGAGGTGGAGTGGTTTGTTTAGCGTAACCTTATTGTGAGACAACATGCCTCTTTTGCAAGATACCCAAAACCAAAATAGGCAAGTCCACGATGAAAAAGTTAAATTTTCTTATTTTTTCGTATTTTTTTGCTTTTGTTTTCATAGACTATTCGATATGGGAAGTCTATGTGGAATGAATAGAATATCTCCTTGAGGTATTCATGAAGCTGATCGATGCAGGAAGCTTCAAAATATTTTTAGTTTTATTTTTACATAAATAAGCTTCTTTTTTGATAGACTATGTATGATGAGGCCATAAATTGACCATAAATTACCATTATTTTGTCCTTCCAAGTTACCTTTGAAATTGGATTTAAATATAATCTAGGAACTTATAGTTTTCTTAAGATAGAATATAGGATATATATCTTTTTCATTCTTTAGAAATATTTTGTTATCTATTTTGTTAACTAATCCTATTGATTATTTGGGAAAAGATGCAAAGTCTTGTGTATGCAAGCCATAAAGGAAAGATAATGCTAGTATTGGGAAAAGTTGAATTGATCATGAAAAGTACATTTAAAATCAGATCTGATTTCATATTCATATTCCTCTCAAAAAATTATGCAAGTTAAAAAAATAATCATCTCAATCCAAGGTCGCATGCAAAAGTTATAGCTATTTTAAGTTAGTCTGCGGAACTCACAGAGTTAGTTTGAACTTAGTTCTGCAACTCACGAGTTAGTTCTAAAACTTGTAGGTTTAGTTCGGAACTCATGATTTAGTTCTAGAACTTGTATCAATTGAATGACAGTTAGTTCCAAAACTTTCAATTCGTGGACAAATCAAATTTAGTTCCAAAACTTGCAGATTTAGTTCGGAACTTGCATAAAAGGAATGACAACTTTAGTTCCGAACTTGCATCAACGGAATGATAGTTTTTGAGGGATTGTGAAAAATCAGAGTTTCAATGGGAAATATGAGAGAATTATTTTTGTTCATAGCAATGTGTTTAAAAAATCCTCATTCATATTTGCTACAGAGTTTTACCAATGAAGAGAGATCTAACTTTTAGTGAGCTACGTTCGAGGAAAAGTGTATCAAACGAGCACTAAAAGTTCCATAAATAGAAATAGAAAATTAAAATGGAAAATCTGAGAGATATTTTGTTCATAGCAATGTGTTTAAAAAAATCTCATTCATATTTATTACTGAGTTTTACCAATGAAGAGAGATCTAACTTTTAGTGAGTCAGTGTTCTCGAGGAAATGTGTATCAGACGAGCACTAAAAGTTCCATAAACAGAAACAAAAAATTCAAATGGAAAATTTGAGAGAGTTTTTGTTCATAGAATTTTTTTAACAAAAATTTCATTCAGATTTACTACAGAGTTTTACCAATCAAGATAAATCTAACTTTTAGTGAACTGCAGTCTAAGGAAAAAGCATATTTGACAAGCGTCAAAAGTTCCACAATCAAAAACAGCAAAGTCAAATGGAAAATCTGAGAAAGGTATTTGGTCAAAATCATATTTTGAGAAAAATCCTCCTTCCAATAATGTATAGGAATAAAATCATTATGATTCTTGTTACTAAAAAGCAAGGAGAAGATTTGGGAGCAAATATTCCTAAAATAAGTGAGATAAGATTTGACTTCAATAATATATCTCTCTCCATATTTTGTGGAGATGGAGATCTTAGTTGTTAGGATTGGAATAAAGATAAGATCATATTGTATTTCCTAAAATAAGGAGTTGGTTGGATGCATGAATTATAAATACAACCTTCCACACTTAGATATGTAATTATTTTTCCCCAAGTAATCAAGATATGTTCTTTCTTTCCAATATTTGGAAGTAAAGTTTTTCTACAAGTTCTGAATTAAAAGTATGAATTAAATCCTCTTCCAAGGAATGAGCTAGCCACTCATTCCAAGGAAGATGGATCAATGTGTTAATATTTATTTCTTTATTTCTACTGATTTTCCTTTTTGTTGTAAATTTCTATTTTTTTATGTTATGTAATTTCTTTTGTGAACCTGTAGGTGTCCTTTCCTCTTTCCTTTATTTTCAATTCAAAAATTTCAATTTATGCAAGTGTGTCTTTATTTTTGCAAGTGTGCCTTTCAATTCATGCAAGTGTGTTTCTTTCATGCAAACTTTATTTCTGCAAGTGTGCCTTTTAATTTCTGCAAGTGTGATTTATTTTATGCAAGTTTGGTTTGTGTTTAAAGGAGTTGTTTTCCAAGATCTTCTTCTCTTAATGCATACAACCTTGAACACCAACCTGGATTGACATTATTAATGGTGAGGATTGACGACCCTCATCAATGTATAATAGGGCTAGCTTTTTATAGTTTTCCTTCAAGGAGCAATCTATTTATAGCAACTACATGTCCTTTTGAGGATTCATCTAGTTATAAGAATTTATACTTAAGGAGTTGAGTTTGAAAATCTCATATATTACTTTTCAATTTTGTTTTGGACTTTTAGGTCATGGACAAGACTATAAAGGAGTATAGGCTTTTTTTAGGAAGGAAAAACCATAACACGCAGAGGTTAGCTATGAAAGAGAGGTTTTAAGTGATGAATGACCATGGGATTCCATCCTAAAAAGGATAAAACTATACATGAGAACTATGCTATGAGCGAGCCATGGTACTCATATTGAAGATAAGGTGAAAGGTGGTGGATAATTGCACAATTATTATTTAGTCATTGGTCCTTAAAATAAGTAAGTGGAAGGTGAAGGATGCTTAAGGGACATGCGTTAAATTAGACAAAAGGTGATGTAGAACTTTAGTCAATAGTAGAATGGTCAAAGATACAAGGTGTTGAGGGGTTCATGTTCAAGTTTACCTTTGAGAGAAGCTAAATGATAAGCATCCGATCCATAGGTATGTGTGACAATGTAGGGTCAAATCCAATTGTGAGAAAACTTTCCCCGTTTACTTTTCTCCACTTTTTTACGTGTTGATTTTCCTTTAGGACAAGATCATCAACCTTAAAGGTTCGTTCATGGACACATTTTTCATAGGCATGTTTGATACGTTTTGGTAGATTTGAAGATGATATAGAACATTTAAACAACATTCATCTAATAACTCAAGTTGGGCCAAATGGGCCTTATGGAAGTCATCATTGTTGAGCATATATTTAAGTGATATACATAGAGAGGGAATTCAAACTTCGAGAGGTAACATGGCTTTGGTTCCATAAACCAAAGAGAAAGGTGTGGAAGTGGTCGAGGTACGAATGTTGGTGCAATAATCCCATAAGGTGAAAGGAACATGCGTGTGACAATCCTTACTAGTATCGTCAACCACTTTCATAAGAATTTTGTTAAGAGTTTTGTTAGTTGATTCAGCTTTTCCATTGGTCAGAGGGTAATATGGAAAAGATAAACGAAGTTGAATACCAAATTTATCACAATTTTTTTGTAGGTTTTAGGTTTTGAATTTCTTTTCATTTTTAGTGATAAGGAAGTGAGGAACACCAAAGTGACAAATGATGTGATGGTTGATGAATTCATAAATTTTCTCAGCTTTTGTAGTAATGAGAGGTACAACTTCCACCCATTTAGTATAGTATTCAATCATGGTGATGATCCATTGATGGCGTTGAGAAGAATGAGAGTTAATCTCTCGAAGAGATCCAAACCCATTGGGAGAAAGGCCAAAGGTCTCTAGAACTGTAAGGTCGACTAGGGTGTCATGAAGATTAGTGTGTTCTTTGACATTTCACACAACATTTGACATAGTCACAACATCCTTGGTTTAAGGTTAGCTTCAGTAGTAGCTGAGGTGAAGGATGCACTTCACGAAAATGAGGCCACGATATGAGCACCACAAATCCCACCGTGAACTTCCTTAATGGTGTATGGGATTTTATAACTTGTAAGGCATCGTAGGAGGATACTCATCAAAGATGAGTTTTTAGAGAAGACCCCCATGATAGAATAGCAAAAGAAACTTTTGAGAAAGGCTCGTTGTCCATTGTGAGTGAGGTCCAAAGGGAGAACTAAAAGGGAAAGGTATTTAGCAAACTGCTTATACCAAATATCACTTGGATCCATTTAAATTCTTGCCACAAAGCTAACGTATCGAATTTATAAGAGGGTGATTTTAATCTTTGTATTGTGAAAAGTTTTTTTAGTTGGAAGCGAAGCGAAGGTATTTGAGAAGAAAGGCGAGGCCATAGTATCTGCAAATTTTTAGTGGAGCATGGAGTGGTTTGATGTTCATAATGATCAAAGGTAGTCAAAAGTATATTGACGTGATGTTTATACTTTTAAGTACCTCATTACGACACTAATATAAACCGTTGAATTGGTTTGTAACTAATTGGGAGTCACCAAAGATATTAATAATGGATTTAATGTCTAAGGTTATGGTGGTCTAAAGACCTAAGATGAGTGCTTCATATTCGGAAATGTTATTAGCACAATCGAAATCCAGTTTAAAAGATAAAGGTATACGCTCACCATCACAAGGAATGAGAATGATTCCCGCACCACCGCCACACTGAAATTTAGAATCATCAAAGAATAAGGTCATCGATAATTGGTGTCATCAAGGGAAAGGGTAACAATTGATTCATCAGGAGATTAAAATTAGACGATTGATTTCCGGAAAGAGGTGAGCCTATAAAGTGATGGTTTGTCCTTTAATAGAATTTTGATGGATGAATTCGATATCTAGGTCTACGATAAGAATGAGCTAACGTGAAACACATTGGTGTTGGTAAGGTTTAGCATATATTTAATGTAAGGGTTTAGTGTTGGTGACAATGAAGGTTTTGTGGTTGAGTAGATAATGGAAAATTTTGGTGGCGATGAAGACTAAAGCTAACCAAAGTTTTTAGAATGGGTATATATGGTTTCATAGTCTAAAAGAGTATGAATTATTTAATAAAACGCTTTCCCCCTGTGTTGCTCATCACGATGAGTGAGCATGGCACCCAAGGAATGGTTTGTTATCTTGAGGTGGAATGAGTACACGTGGTTGGAGAAGGTATTTTTAAGGTGTCAAAGGATTTATGGCATTCATCATCCCATTTGAAGGAGACATCCTTTTTATAAGATGATGAAATGGATGAAAATGATAAAAAATATGGGAAATGAATTGTGAATAGATTACAAATTTCTTGCGAACTATGAAGTTGGAAAAGGTTAGTAGGTGGTGGCATCTTGAGAATTACCTTGATTTTAGCGGTGGATCGACTTCAATGCCACGAAATAAATGACGAAACCAAGGAGCTTTCCGAGAGAACAATGAAGACACACTTCTTTGGTTGAAGGTGAATGTAGTATTAGATGAGGTGGGAAAAGATGACCATAAGGACAATAAGGTGTTCGGCCCAATGTTTGGACTTGGAAATAATATTTTTAACATAATCTTCCAATATACTATGCATAATGTTGTGAAAGATATAAGTCATAGTCCATTTGGTATATGTTGCACCAACATTTTAAAGGCTAAAGGGCATGACATGATAGTTCAAGGTCCCCTAATGGGGTGATGAAGGCGGTATTTTTCTGATCTTCCGGGGTGAGTAATATCTGGTTGTAACCTAAGAAACCGTTTATGAATGATAACATATCATGGCCGGCGGTAAGATAAACTAGTTGGTCAATACTAGGTAGAGGAAAGTCTTCTTTTGGGCAAGCTAGGTTAAGGTCACGAAAATCCATGAAAATAGAGAGTCCCCTATCATTTTAGTGACAAGAATGATGTTAGAGATCCATTGGGGATAATCAATGGGAAGAATAAAAGAAACAGAAAGGAGGCACTAAAGTTCTTCTTTCACAAGAAGGGAAATGTGAGGATGCATTTTTCGCAAACTTTCATTTCACATGTTTAGCATCGAGAAATAGTTATAATATTATGAACCATGATATGTGGGTCAATACTAGGCATATCAAAGATAAGATAAAACAAAAGTGTTGCTATGATCTCAGAGTAAAGAGGTAAAAGCTTCGTGTTCAGTTCTATCTAAAGATTTGCCTATCTTTAGAATGTGTGGGTCATCTCGAATGTGAATGTTCATCTCAAATCTTGATGATCGATTCATTTAACATGGTTTGTGTCTTAGATGGTAACACCTGGTGAATATAAGAATCTTCCACACCAAGGTAGGTGAGAATAGACTCATCTTCTTGACATTGAATGACGTTGATAGAAGGCATGTCATCATCGATCATATTAGGATGCAGGAAGGGAATGGAAGAACGAGTCTCGTCATCATGTTGATAGGCCAAAGGTCCCAGGGAAACGGTGTTCATGATTTTTTTAGGAGGAATGGATTCTAGTTCCATAGACTCCATAGGTGAAGGTGATGAGGTAGGTGAATGGGGTGGAGAAGGTTTATAATCCTCAATGGGTTCAATTTGGGCCTTCATAGAAGGTGTTTTGGAAAATCGATACCATTATAGTCTTTACACTTACGGGTGGTGCAAGGAATGAAAATATGGTGGCCTTGTTCATAGAAAAAAATCCAAATCCCTTCCAAGCATAGCGATGAAGGAAGGTGTGGGAAAATTAGTGCTTGGTGAGAGATTGGAGATCAAATGAAAATGGTCGAGTTTGGGAAGGTGGCTTAGGCAAGTAGGTAGAAATATCAAGTCCCCATATGTTAGGTTGGTGTGAAGGTGGGGAGGACCATAGGGGAAAACTTTACCTACTTGGTGATTATAGTGTGGGTGTTGATGAAGGTTACCATACTCTTGAGGAGTAAGGAATGTGTCAATGTTATAAAGGTGGTACTCCCCCAGAGTGAGGTGTTGAAAAACACCTTCTAAGGGATCAATTTTTGGTATATGGGTAGTTGGAATAGATGAATCACTAGATGGTTGGGAAGAAGAAGCATCAAATGTTTGTGAAGTAGATGGGTTGGTTGATGGGTCAACCATGGAAGTTACTGAAGTAGTGGGAATAGAGGATTTGGTTGTGGAAGATATAGTGGCGTAAGTGGTGGATGAGGTAGCAGCTAAAGAAGAAGCGGTAGTTGTGGTAGATGCCTAAACAGTAGAAGGAAAACATTAGGTTGATAGAGCATGTTGTAGGTTTTGAATGACGAGGGATCTGCTCGAATGGTTTAGTTATTCCCTTCATGTTCAAATTTTAAATAGTGATGTAAGGTATAAGAGACATAACCCATGACGTGGATCCAGGGTGGACCAAGTACCATGTTGTATTGGAATTCCCCCTCTAAGACATAATAATTTAGGAATAGTACGGGGGCCCACACAAATATCGAGAGTGATGGTACTGAGGGTGGAGGTCATAACGTCGTTAAATTAGTGCAACATAACTGGGTTATTATGCATGTAATTTGAAGGGATGCACATTTTTTTGTATGCATGGGAGGAAATAATGTTGATACTAGCACCTCCATCGATCATAACACGTCAAACACACATATTATCAATGTAGATAGAAATGAATAAGGCGGGTCAGGATCATCGGCTTGGAGAGGTACAATCTCTTCATTAGAAAAACTAACAACATAGACTTGATGAATGGTAGTGGGAGCAAAAGATAGAGGTGAAGTGGTGAGAGTAGCCACATGATGAGGAGTGATAATGTCGACGATAGGTTTGGGGTCATTAGGTAGAACCTCAATAGATTGCATGACCTTGATAAGGGCTTGACGATGAGACTCAGAGGTTTGGACGAGGTCATATAAAGAAATTTTGAGAGGATACTGGTGTAATTGTTTGATCATGATACTATGTGTGACTCCATTAGAAATAGGATATCCCGGCCCATGAATGATGATCTTGGGTGCAAGTGCAGATGGAATTTTGGGTAAAGGTGCAAGTGGATTGTTTATCCTGTCTTCTCTTTTCCTTTGTCCTTTTTACGCAAGTTGAAATTTCAACCATGTTAATATGAGGTGAAGAATAAGGTGTGTTGTGAAAGGTGTAGTGTTAGGATGAGAAAAGAGTCTTGAAGGAAAAGATTCTTATGAAAGGAGTATGATGCAATGGAATTTTTGAGGATTTTTGGCTAGTTCTCTAATACAGACCATGTTGATCTCAAATGTTGGAGGAGGGTAGAAGGGCTATGGAGGTGGAGACAGAGGTCACTGAATAAGTATGGGGTGAGGATGTGTGGTGATAGGTGAAGGTGGAATGGGGTTCTCATCTAAAAGATCATCATCGTCAAAGTTCTCTTCAAGAGGATATAGTTGGATAAGAATAGTCTTAATAAGCTTACAATTTTCTACATTATACCCTGGCACACGATGGTAAGTGCAAATTTTGGTATCATCAAACCTTTCTAGTTTAGGTTTTATTGTGTCATAAGGTCTAAGCGGTGGAAATGTTATGACAGAGGTTTCCAAAAGGTTAGCCAAGATGTTGGTGTAAGACCCTTCCAATGGATCACAATGTGAAGTGAGTGTGGGTCCTGGATGGAAGTTTGGGTGACTTTTTGTGCAAGAGGTATGGCTGGAAGTGGAGTTGGAGGTTGAGTAATTTTAACTACCCATTTGGTATATAGTAAGGTTTTGGGCTTGGGTTACACCTTCTTGGGTAAAGGTACTGTTGGTGATGGGGTTAGAGGGGATGTATATTTAACTACCTCTTTAAAAGGTAGTGGGGCTTTTGGGATTGGGTTTCACCTTCTTGGGTAAAGGTGTAGAAGGAGTGCTTGATGTAGAAGGAAAGGAAGATGACAGAAGGGGATGGGTTAGCCAAAGCGATAATGGAGGTACAATGAAGATAATGGTAGGAGGAAATGTTGAAGGGACTGGTTAAAGAGAAAGGAATGGCATGGGTAATGTTGAGGATACATGAAGTGGTGTAGGTACAGGAGAGGTGGAAAGGATGTAGGTAACAACGAAGGCATAGGTTGTTAGGTATTTTTGTAGAACAAAAGATCATGACGAGGATGTGGGATGTTTTATTTTTGGTTTAACTTGGGTAGGAGGATGTTTGAAGAAGGTTGATGGGTGAAGACCTAGGATAGATGGAAGTGGTGAAGGTGACAGAGTGGTTGTGGGTGAAGTTGATGTATGTGGCCTAAGAGGTTGGGTCTTCCTCTTAGGTGAGGGAATATTATTTGTGACGGCTTGCGAGGATGTGGCTAAATCCAGTTTGATAGGAGGATGGACTAGGCTTGATGTCAACATAACTCCTAATGTGGTAATGGGTTTGGACATGGGTGAAGGTATGGGTGTAGGTAGGGTTTTAGGCATAGGAGAAATTTTGGTTGATGGTAACAGTTTAGGTGTGGGTGAGGATGATGAAGAAGAGGTGACTACAATTGGCATGGGCATGATGGGTTTGGTTGTCTTAAACACCTTTGGATAGATTGTGGAAGTGTTGGAAGACAACATCTGCATTTGAGTTGAGACATGAAGCTGAAGGTGTCCCCAAAGCATGAAATTGTCAATATAATCCAAGTGGTTGGAAAAATGTGAGAATGAAATAGAAGTGGAGGGGGATGATGTTGATTTGGTAGTAATCCCTGTAAAGAATTTTTGTGAGATAGGGAAATGGTTGGCTTCAGACTATGTGGGTAGAAGAGATGATAGAAAATCGACAGGGTATTTAAAGGCAGTGGGGAATTATCACTGAGAGGAAGAGATACCACAAGCGGATCGTGGTCCTCTATGGATAGAGGAGGAGGCAAGGTTGATTATATAGGCTCTTCCTTTGGTAAAGAAGAGAGTACACTGGGATCTTCCATAGGTAGAATAATGGGTAATGCGGGTTGCTCGATAGGTGGCGAGATGAGTGGGATAGATGCATCCGAAGATAAGGTAGAATCCTCTGTGGGTAAATAAGAAGGTAAGGTAAACTCCTCCATGGGTAGAGAATCATATTAAATAGGTTCCTCCATGGGTAGAGGAGCTCGTGTAAGAATTTCCTCAATAGATGGGATGGGAGGAAACTGAGTAGAAGGAGCTGGTATGATATAAAAAATGGTATTGACATATCAAACATTGGTATCATTAGTTGAGGTTTTTCCAGCTTGATTGGATGATGGGTATGATTTGGGAACAACTTCTTGAAGATATAAAGGTTCTAGTTAGCTCGTGCATTGGGATTATCTAAGACAAGATCACCATTATCCAACATGTCCTAGACAATGTTTTTAAAAGTTATGCAATTACCGTCACTACGACCTTGAACATGATGATAGTTATAGTAATCGTTTCTCCTTGTACCATGTAGGCATGGGATGGGAGGATCAAAACCAATATATGGTTTGATAGGTGGAAGAGTGATTATGCAATGTTTAAAAGATTTTCCAAAATTGAGGAGTAAGGTTCTCCAATGGGAGTATATTTTCATTGTTCCCGCTTGAATTGGAAAGTTTGAACAAGAGAAATATTAGAAGAAGGTTTTTATTGGTTGGATGGATGAGAAGGGCCAGATTTTAAAACCACTTTGCATTAATATATCCTTTTGATTTAGAATACTTATTTTTGGTTTGGTAGAAGAAGAAGAATCATTTGGTTTGAATGGAGCGCTTTTGTTGCGCAATTATAACTTCTTCTCTTCGATAGCATGGATTTCAAGTTTTCAGGCCATTTTAAATGCCTCATAAAATGTGTGGAAAGTTTGGACTTGGAGAGTTGGTGAGATGTGTCTAGCACAAGATCTAGTGAACAATTCTATTAACTCAATTTGAGGCAATTGGAATGTGAGTTGATTAATAAGGTTCTACCAACGCATGAAAAAATATGTGATAGACTCATCCTCATATTGGCATAATGAATAAAAGTTGGTCATGGTAACCTTATTGACAATGTTAATGGAGAAATGATCAAGAAATGCCTGGGATAATTGATTAAACGAGAAGATAGAGTGCCTAGGTAAAGCACTATACCAATCTAAGGCTCGGTCTGTCAAGGACATTGGGAAAGTTTGGAGAAGTAAGGTGTCATCATGGGAAATCAGATAACATACATGTTTAAAAGATTACAAATGTTGTTGTGGATCTTCCTTACTATTAAATCGGTTAAATTTTGGCATTTCCCAATGTGTGGGGTATGGATGAATTGGAATAGAAAAGTGAATAGGCTTGTTACAAATTTCTTCATAATTCAAAGAGTTGCACGAGCCAGAGACAAATGCTTCTAATATCTACATCTTTTCCATCATCATTTTGATGAGATCATTCATAGGTTGTGATGACGGAGCACCCCGCATTATAAGGGGGTAGATAGGATGAGTATGACATGGAAAACACTCTACGGTATGTGGTTGTGTAGAGTACAAAAACTTTGATGAGGGAATATAGGATGAAACTAATATAGAGGGAACATACATTCAATAAAAAGTAGATGAAACAAGTGGTTTTTGATGATAGGTATACATAGGTAGGGTGGATGTAAAGAATCTTGTGGCGATCGGTGGAAGCGAATGTGGGATAGAAAGGACTAGGTTGTGAAAAGGAGTGTGAACGATCGACACTAGAGGTGACTGGGAAGCAATAGGTATGTGGGAAACGGATGATGCAAGTAGACTGCACTAAGGGTGGTGGATTATGGCATGGTAGACATTGTAGGAATGACAGACGTTAGAGGCACGATATATGCCATAGGTGCAGCAAATATCGATGACGTGGGGTCTAACCGGGAAACCATAGGTGGTAAGGTGGAAGCAACTAAGGATATACTAGTAGTGGTAATGACACGTAGTGGGTGCAAGAGAAGGTGGAATGGATATAGGCATGTCGTATAGAAGTTTACCCGATGAGTTAAAGGTGGATGAGTGAGAAATATAATACCGTAATGCGGAGGTTATGATCAAGGATATTTTTTAACTCCTCATCATTGATAGGTATGTTAAGGGACTAGTTGTGGTCTATAGGTGATGAGATGAAAGGTGGCGATGGGCTAGGTGGGAGCGGTGGTGTTTGACATGAAATACGAGGGCGTTGGCTTAGCTACTGAAGTTAAAACCATGACATGTAGTAGAAATAGTAATCCAAGTTTTGTAGATGGTATAGAAACACAAAAAGATGGATCGAATGAATTTGGAAGGTAAAATTTGGTCGTTATTTTGATTGAAAAATCAAAACACGAGAGAGACCGATGCCGGTATTGGGGGTAAAGCGATGTTGGTTGTTAGACTAATGCCGGTTACTTATGGATGAATATGATTAAAAATATGGGGATAAAAAGTGATAATGAGGTAAGCGTGATCTCGTTAGTGATATGTAACCCCGAAAATGTGATAAAGTGACAAAACAAGTCACAAAAAGCATAGAAATGTAGATTAGACACTACTTTGATAGAAATGACCAAAACAACACAAAGCGATGGTGGTCACTTAGCGATGTTAGTAAGATGATGTAACTTAGATGGTGGTCGCTGGACCGATACTAATCACTTTTAAATCTGGAAAGAGAGGAAAAATGATTTTTGGTGATTTAAATCAAATAAAAGGGCCAACACGAAAATGAGTATGGATGTGATGAGTCCTAACACACCCATAATAAATAGGAATACACCAGTTGTGATGGGGGATGCAAAGGATGAGAAAAATGAAGAAAATGAACTCACACCTCAAAACACAATCAGTCAAAAAGATAACAAACATGAAATCCTATGCTGTAGATTTTATGTTGTGGGTTCTGCCATTTAAATCAACTTGCGAGTAGAAAAAAGTTTTTTTGGTCAACGAGGGTGCCCTATAAGAAATCTATGGCTGGTTTTAGGTATGTTTTGGATAAAAGGACCTGATATACCTTTGGTATGTGTGGTATAACTCTGATATGATGACTAGCGAACACCCAGTTGGATATGTCGCGAATCGATTATTAGTCGTTAATGGTAATTACCGAGAAATATATTGTTTATTCAAGTGGTTTGGATGGGGCATGTTTTCACAAAGGGATCTATGCTTCATTCCCACCAACCATCAAGCTGGTCATGACCTCTAGCATATAGGTTGCAAATAAATTTAAATGATCTAAATGTAGCATACACAAGAATGAAATGCACCAATTTTAAACCGGAATTGACAATTGGTTTTGATATTTCAAATAATGAATAGGTAAAGAATGTGCTCTTTTACTACTATGTTAATGCAAGAAGAAAGAAATGATTCATTTTAAGTACCAAATCACAAGTGTCATTTAGATCAATTAGAAGAAAATAATGTTACCAGGGAGAAGATTAAATGTGAATTTTTCAGAAAGAAAGAAACACACAATATTTCCCTATATGAAGAAAATGTAATGAACCCAAGAGAGGGTCCCACTAGGTGTGCCAAAATGTTTCACCAATATGTTGCATACATATGAGAAAAATAGATAAGGTAAAGGTGAGGAGGAATACATGTGAAGTGAAGGTGGAATATAGAATGTGTGCATTGTTGATGTTGTCCAATTATATTGTAGAGATCTCTTTTTGTCTAGGAAGGACTACCTATAAATGCAAAGCAAGACCAAAAAAATAGTATTAAATAGCATAGGATAATGGACTGCCTAGCATATGCTAGATCCAGGAAGCATGGTGCTTCCTAGAAAGGTTTTCAATCCATTATTTAATAATAATTTAATGTAAATACGAAACTGAAATAAATAGGTCTTATTACAATGTAATGATTTAGGTTTATCATACACACAATAGAATTATATTCTATGCTAGATATTGAATATAACACTAAATATATATAGAACTTGAGTTTTTTTAGGTCAGGAAGGTCTGTTAGGATCCTAGTAAAGGTCTGAGGTTGGTGGGTTGATTGGAGAAGAGATGTCCGGGTCTAGTACCATAACAGCTTTTTAACTTGTGTGCTCCCGTGAGTATTCTGAGGCTCGGAAGGATAACCGAATGCTTGTCTTGCACTATGGTTGTGTGTGTTCGTCATCTAGATGTAGGAGGGATTGAATATTCAAGCTTGAATGCAATAAGGCTCCAATAAATGAATGAAAAACCTGGGTAAAGTGTTGTAAAAGTGTATATAAAGTGACCGATGGTGGTTAGGTAAGCTGCGCTGGCCGAGGAAAATTGGCATCGGTTAGGGTGAATTAGTCCCTTTTACCAAAAATAGGAAGATCTTCCCAGATTTGGCATGTTTTCCAAGTTGATTCTGCTTAGGAAAGTGGAGTTATCGTTAGAAAAGGTAGGAAATTCATAGAGGAAATCCAATTACGTTTGGGAAGAAGTCTCGATTAGTTAGATCAAGTGATTATTCAACACCGGGAGTGATGTCTTAATGCTTAGAGTGGTGACTTAGTCACTATAAGTTAAATACCCCTGGAATGGGTCCAAGGTGGGGTGTCCCTGATGAGGTGGATGTGTGAAGATATAAATTAACCTAATTAAAGTAATTAAATTAACTAATAATTTGAGGATGAATATTAATTAAATTATAAGCGATTAAATTAATATTAGTGTGGGGTAAGGGGTCATGGGTAGGTACATGTGTTACGTTGATTAATTTGAGGGGACCTAGGGAATGTGACTCAAATTTGGTGTCTACAATAGACATGACAAAAAAGCATGAATGTGTTGTTGGGGCTCTTATTTTCTATATAAATTAATAAATTTAGGAGGTTTCAATGCGGGGATATGACTTATATGGTATAGAAGGATGAATGGGTTCGTTGAAAATTTGTTCATATGAGGGAACATTTTTGGATGAAGATGAGGTGACTTCTAAACTAGATAGACAACTTAGGAGGGCATAAAGAGCATCGGTATGCACTTGTTGGTTTGGAGATGAGCTAGGTTGATATGAAGACCTGTGTGCAGTGTGCTTGGTATTGTTGTGGAGAATTTGGTTGGTGAGAAATTTTCATTTGAGGGATGTTTTTCTAATAGGAGGGATTATTCTTATAAGGGTTATTTTGTTATGGAGTGTTTTATTGTGAAGTATAGTATTGAATGTTATGTTGTTGGTGTGAAATGTTTTATTGGGGGATATTGTCTTTGGGAAAGAATGTTTTGTGATGGGATGTTTTTTTGAGTAGAAAACCGTGTTGTAAAGCATAAGATCTGTGGGGTTTGAATGTGCGATATTACGACGGTACTGATGTTTTCATGAGATGGTGAAAATATGTAGGTATCTATTGGAATGGTGGTACTTGTTGTGGGATACTTTGTTTTGAAATTTTTATAAAGGTATAGACTGTGGTACATAAATCACCTTGCACTACTGACGGTTGGGGTATGTATTGTGAAATAGGATGTGTACTAGCAATGACACTAGTATTAATCATTGGTGTTGTTGTGGGAATATACATGGTAATGTTTTGGATGGGGGTAGTAACTTTTTGGGAAGTTATAATTGTAGAAGAGGCGGCGGAGCTTTTAGGAGGTGTGAATACCGTGACGAGAATGAGAGAGTGGGGGTAGAAACAATGGTAATATTTGGGGGAGGTGTGGATCCTATAGAAGGACTTGGTGAAGATGTGAGTTGTTGAGAGGATACATTTTGTGATGATATCATGTGAATATCATATAATAGTGCTTTGAGGAAACATTAGATGCTTCTTGTGTTTCCTTACAAAAGGTTGATCATTCAACGTGTCAAATGTATTAGTAGAATTGGTAATGTTCTGGGATTGAATAATGTTTTGGGTTTTGGATTAACTTGAAGTGTAAGGAAACACCTGTTGGACAACAGGTTATTGGTTCTATTCAATGAGTTATGCAATGATGGGTGAAGGGTTGTGATCATGTGCAATGGGTTGCCATGTGAATGGTTGCATTTGGACATTTCTTGCTACTAGGTAGGTGTTGAGAGCAATAGGATTCGAGTATAACATCTCCTCAAAAATAGGATCACCCCCATTGTAGAATGGGAGCTTAGATGTTTTAGGAGGAGAATAATATTTTTATTTTGGTGTATATATCATTTGTTTGTGATATTGTTGTGGAGAGTGAAAATATTGTTGTCTTGTTTCATTGTTATAACTAGTCCCTAATTCATTCCAAGTTTGTGCATTAGAAAAGGGATTGGATGCTTTTTTGATAAAGTAATTCTTGTGGTTGCATAGGTGAGAGAAATGTTCCTGGAAGTGGTGGAGCCTATTGTTGAAATGCAAACTATGAGGTAGACATGTTTTCATAAATCTAGTTATGTGTTTGTTGTCTAGTAAGTACCATATTAAGAAAATACACATAAAGAACTTAGAAAAAAATGAATAATAACAAGAGGGGTAAATTTACAAATAATAAGTAAAAGCAAGAAAAATGTTGATTAGTATTTATCTTGATTAATTATGAAAAGTGAAATGTGTACAAATTTGGGTCACAAAGGTCCTAAGAAATGGTGTCTAAGGTTGGTTTCATGAGTGTTTAAGGACAAAATCCTCGATATACCAAAAGGTACATGAGGCCCAACTCTGATCTTATTACTTTGGTACTAGCATGGTATTGGGACCTACCAATGCACTTCATGGTCTTGCTGCAATTAGGGAGTCATGTCTTTGAGCCAAAATATATCGATAGACGGGAGATTAAACTCGATTATAAATTGAGTTGGTTTACCTATTGGGTGTTCAAATCCCAATCAGATTCACAGGTAGGAAAGTGTTTGAATGCATTTTTATTTTGAATTTATTTAGTTATGTGTGAGGGAGAGTAAGTGAATGCAACAAATTTTTCTCTTAATTAGATTATGTGAAGCAAGAAGAATGCAATTGTTTATTTTAAGATTTCGAAATGAAATGGTGTTTTCGATGAAGGTAGAAAACAAAGAATGCCAAATGGGAGGTTAAACAGAAGGCCTTAGAACTTACCATGAGCACGCCTCCTTTTTTATTTAAGTTTAGTTTTTGCATTTTCTAAGATAATTGCTTAGGGAAACTTGAAAGTACAATTTCGAGGATAGAAAGTCCTGTAATCCGATTAGAAGCCACATGAAATAGAAAAGAAGACACCGCAAATTGATAATGAGATGTTAGAAAGAAAAATAGAGGAATCACTAATGATTGGTAAAATCATGGGAAATTAAGTCAATCACTACCGATTAGCGTTAGTGAAAACAATATTAAAAAGAAGATGAAATGAGAAAATTAACAGGATACAAGAGTCCTAGGGCATGTCGAATGTCTAACATAGTTTTTACCTTTGTTTTCTTGATTGTTTTAAGGGGTAACAACCGAGCTTGACCTTAATATGGTGGGGTTTCTAGGATACCTAAAGTGTGGATTGTGACTCCGATTACACACCATTTTAAAATAATGGATCAAGAGTGTCTTCTCCATGAACAAACCAACTTATAAACATTTAAGACAAAATAATATTACTTTTCAGAAAACACTCATGCTTTTATTAATGTTTATGATTGTGCTACAAAATGATAAGATAGAATTGTGATTATCACTTATTTAGATTAGATACATATAGCTAATAATTCATCTCAATTTAAAACCATAAATCGACTCCTTCTGGGTAAAGGTTTTTAGACACATTAGATGCTACAAAGTCAATTATCTCTTCCTCTTCCTTAGTAAGGTTAGAATCAAGGATAGAGATGTAGTCCTCAAAGAAAGAAGTCGAGAATCCTCCTACGTGTCATAAAGGTGGGAGAATTTTGTGTTGGTGACAGATATATTGATGTGGTTGTGGGTATCAAACTTCAAAGTGGTGTGGTAGTCTTCATCTAAGAACTCTAAGCCAGCTCGTAGCGATGCTCATATTGGACCAGGTCCTCTTGTAGTCTCAAAGCTTCATCATAGACATCCCAGTAAAGAATTGATGGCTTATTATATACGCTGATTGGGGGAAACAATAGCCACTAAATGATCAAATGGAGCTTCCTAAATTGCATAAAGTTTAAGATCATGGAGCAATTTGTATTGCTCCCAATAAAATAGATAGAAAACAATAGGAAAGGAATAAGGTGTGGGAAGGTTAGATCCTCCTAATTCCATATAAAAACATCATGCTAGATAGAGGATTAGTATATAATAAGAAAAAGCTAGAAATTTTAGTTAGATTTGATAGAAAATGATGAAAAAGAAGAAAAACACAAGAATTGCTAGCAATTTAGGTGAATCGTTAATGATTAAGGAAATCACAAGCAATCATGCGGCTAGTTATAACAATTCACTAAAACAAAGCTAAATATTTTATTAGTCTATGGAATTGAAGCTCTAAAAATATAAAAATGTCTAAATAGGAGTTTACGTACTTTCGTATATAAAAAATAATCAGCGATATAGATTACCTTGCATAATGAACCGGCTTGGTGAGCAGAGACGGAAGAAGACGACCGAATGATGAAATACGAGTGATTTGATGATGATTTCGATGTCCTTTAAGCAATTGGAAAGAGTAAATTTGAAATTCTTGGATGTCTAATATGTTAGAATTTAGGTAGAATGCACTGCAAAGTGTGAGAATTCATTATGCAAAGCATGTGAATGCTTGTATTTATAGATCGTCGATGATCAGACAAATCACCGGTGATTGTGGAAGATCTTAGTTTAGTTAACAAAATAAGTGATTTTCTTCCATTTCAAGAAATATATGATAAAATTGAGGTTTTTAAGGTGGTGGAGTCGGTAAAAAGCATGAACTATAATCCCAACCCCTAAATTTCCATTGGATCCTCATACGACCTCTTAGACCTCTAGTTCAACTCCTGGGAGCTAGTGGAGCCTTAATCCCTGTATTCGGAACAAGTTACACATGTCATCACTAGGAACACTGTGAAATTTTATGTCCCTCACACCCCTTTGTGTTGGGGGACATCACGGACAAGAAAATTCACCCAGCCCCAAGGAAGCCTCATGGTTCTTCAAACGATTGTCTCTTAGCCCTCGGTGTTTTACAACTTTCTGTTTTCTTGAATCCCTGTCATTGGATTGCTTCCACTTGTCATTGTGAGGAACTACGTGTAATTTTATGTCCCTCACATCCATTAATGATTAAGGGACATCAAAGGGACATGAAAATGCACCTCATCCCTACTCATCTTTATTTCAAAATTTTAAAACCCCTCCTGCTTCCCGCTTCTAACTTCTAACTTCTCATGCACAACTTGCTCTACGATTCCCTCTGTAACTTCTCATCAAACCCCCATGATTACTTTGAAGCTTGAACAAGCTCCTAAAAGTAAGGAAATCCTCTATGCCCTGATAATACATAGGTCATAGAAGAAATATTGATCAAACCAAGAAGAAGAATGAAGAACGAAGAAGAAGAAACAAAGAAATCCTTCATGGCCGTGAAATAGAAATTTGAAGAGATCTTGCAAACCACTACATGGAAAAAAAATTGTCTATTTTTAAGTTCTTAAATCTTGAAAACCATCAAAATGAAATCTTCAAACCATCCTTCCACAGAGATAGAATGTTTGTAGCAAAGAAATCCATTTCTTTGCACAACGGAGAAAAAAGCTCAGTTTCTCGTCAAACCGACAACCAAATCGAGGAGAAATTTCACCAATGAGATAAGAAGAGAAAAACCATATCAAAAATATAATTTTCATCGTGATTGGAGGAGAAAAATAGACCTATAATTTTCAAGTTCTGTTAATGGTTTTCGTGTTCAAAAGTGTTTCTGAGTCAAAAATTTAAAAGTTTAAAATATCCTAAACTATTGATCGGGTAAACATAAAATTTCAGAGGGGTGATATTGGGAAAAAATCATATCAAATAACTTTGTTCCACAACATTCTGATCACTAGAACCCAAAATTTTAAATATTTCATGTTTTCTACATAGAGGACTGTTATTTTGGGAAAGTCATCAACAAAAGAACCTGTGAAGGAGATGCTGAACATAGAGGATGTCACTGTAGTTGAAAATTCATCAAAACAAGCATCTTGGTCCAAATTTGACACTTAATAAAAATAGTAAGTGGTCCCATGAGAACCTTCCAAAAATAGAAAGTTGATCAGAAGGTGAGAAACGCAGGAGAAAAGGGAAATTTGAGTTATAAAATTCGATTGAGGTTCCAGAAGCTGATTTTCATACTTACTAAAAATAGTAAGTTATTTTTCTAAGGAAATCATGAAGCATAAGTGGATGGGACAAAACCAGTGACCTTTTACTTGCGAGTATGAGATATAAGACAATGACATCTCATACATAAAACTAAATGCCTAAGGGCTCATGTGACATCGAAGGAACGAGGAAGATCAAGGATCATGTATTCACAAGTGGATTGTTTGCAGCCTATAGGGAACCTTGTATCTCATGCAAAGCTATGAGTTGGTCCTAGCTTTCTCTCACCACTATGATCCTAAAACACAAACAATTTGAGCCAAAAATGGTACAATGATGGTGTTCATTAGTCCTAGAACCATCTCACTCTCTCTATAGATACTGAAATCACCTAGCATGGTCATCATCTCAAAGGACAGGCCTTACATGATTGGGAAATGATGGATGCATATGTGCAAGGGGTTGCACTTGGTTCATGGTTAAAGATAGGGAGAAATCCCTCAAGGATGCCCAAGAACCTTCCAAGGTGTGAGTTTCATGAAGGATATTTAGATGCCATCACTCTCCTCAGCAGAGTTATGGGTGAGGAAAACACAAGAGACTTCCAAGATTGGATGGGCCTTTTCATCTTGATGGTGATAGAAGGAAAGCAGAGAATTGACTGGGGAAGATCATCAGTGAAAATCTCCATCTACAATTACTCCAAGTACCCATGATGAAGAAGTTTCACATAACTTCTTACTTGGTCTATCTACTTGCTAGCTCAAAATCTTTAAAAGGATTGACTCTCATGCAAAATATTTCTTCCAAGGTTCCCACATATGAGAAACTTCCATAATTGGTAATCAAGGAAAGTGATAGGAACATTTCTTGCGTGAATAATGTGTTCACAATATATGTGGTCTGAATCTTGGAAGATGATTTGGAGGCTAGAATTTTTCCCCAAGCAGCATCCTTGAGCAAGATGTATGGCTCTTATTTCATCAAATTCTCAACCTTCTCCTACCTGCGAGTTCTAGATTCAACCAAGATCTGTGAAGGTTTCACAAGTACCTTAGTGACCAAATCATACTATTTGAGCTCTATAAGAAGATCATTCAAATGAGCAACAGGCTCAGGAGTAGAAAGAATAAGTTGATCTCATTTCCTATCTCTCTCGGAGTATTCACATGCAAGAGCACAAATGATGCATCTCATCTGGAGGTAGCCTTCACTCATTTGACTTTATATTCCTACATTTACAAGCCTAATTTTGACATCCGAGATGATCCCAAATCTTTCTACATCCCATAATTATAACACAAGCCCAAGTTGAGGATTATTGGGCCAATTGTGCTAATGAATTTGAAGTACGTGAAAAGGACCATATGAGGATGACAGTTAATGAGATGAAGAAATTCAAGTTCTCTTGGTACGAAGACATATTGCAGGATGGTGGGATAGAGACATATGATCCTAAGTACGTGGTAGTCAAAATGTATCCATTTCCTAAAGTCAATTGGTATGTTCGTGAATCAGGTGATATAAAGGAGTGGACTGAGAAGGTAGTGAGAAGAATGAGGAATTGGTTTTAGAAGAAGAGAACCATGATCATCCAGTCACGAGGTATGCTCGTAGGTTAGAAACAAGCTTCTCACCAGTCATCATCAAGGGTCGTGGAAGTTGCCTCAAGTTCAAGGCATTCTGGAGCAAGTTCCAAATGAAGATCGATAGAATTAGAGACTTCTTCTCATGGGAGGTCACCAAAGAGAGCTAGGATGGAAGAAAGCTCATTTGCAACAATGCAAGAAGAAGATCCAGTGGACATAAGTACAAACAGAGGAAGAGATTTTAGTTGAGACCCAGTCTTTGAACCACCATAAGATGCCTCACCTATTGTTAACACCAATGTCTACCCCATTCAAGATGTGCCTTCTCTTCCAGAATAGGGAATGATTGATGCACATTTCATAGATCTTGAATCTAATGAGATGTTCCCATGGATGCAAGAAACAATAGACCATGAATCTCACACTATTCAATAAGTGGAAGCCCCTAACCTATAAAAAATTGTCTCACTGGCTAAAGAAAAGAAAAATAAGTTTTCCCACATGGCCTCATGGTTCTACAGTGGGGAAATAGGTAATCAATACATCGAGGTATCTCAACCAAAGGTAATCAATCCAATGAATGACATGAAACCAACCAATTATGATATGATCATGATCCAACTGGGACCGACAACTCATGAAGGGTATTTTCATATGTATTAGCAATCTTCTGTTCTCATGGTGGCAAGGAATAAGGAATATAAGAAGAAAATTGATGAACTAAAGGAACATGTGCAAACTTTGTCATCCTACGTCGTCCTACATGTAAAATCTGGTTAAACTAAATGCCACGAGCATCCCCATTGAAGAATTCACACCCATCAGCAACTTCAATCTAGAATATATCAAGAGGATGCACGAGTTCACAATGTAGGGGTGAGTGAATAATGAATGGATCAATTAAATTTCAGAAAAGGGAAGTCAGTGATCCAAGATGTAGTCAAACTCCTTTGCCTATATGTGTGCGACAACAAATAGGATGCAGGAAATAAAAGAAGACTTGGAGAAAGAAAGGGACTACTGGGATCCTCTGGGTCCAGTAGTGAATGAAATGAGAAACATTTATCGTCAGGAGTTGATCAATAGGAATATTTTGAAACTCTTTCAGAAGACTTGTCACATGTATAGGTGAGGTCTCTAGATATCAGATTTGAAGTAGTCAATCAGGCTATCGTTGAAGTAAATGAAAAAGAGGGACAAGTGTACAAGTTACATGATAGTATAAATCATCAAATTCAGAAACTTGGAGTACCTGCAATGGGGGAAGACACAAATGTTGATGATCTAATTATTCCATTCGAGGAACATGTCAAGAAAAGGGAAAGTAACCCATTGTCCTTCACTAAGGACACCTTGGAATTCCTTTAAGAGATTTGGGATGCCATTATACTTATCGCAAAGAAACATCCATCATGGTTTGAAAAGTGAAAATATATCAACAATGTGTCTGATGGATGGACAAAGACCCTAAGCATTTCGTATTCCTCATGATGAAAAATTGGAACATGTAGCAACTCATTTTAGTAAGGAATTTTGAGGAAAGAGATCTTCTCAGGAGCATGAGATGGAAACCAGTTAGGGAGAAAGATCAAATCCACCACAACGGCTCATTATTTTGCATAATGTTTCTTCCTCCTTCCTTTTCTTCTTCCTCTTCTTTCTCTCTCTTCTCTTCTCACCCAATGCTCTCTCTCTTCAATGTTATAATTTTGCGTTGGGGTTTGCACTTTTGATATATCTTTAAGTGACTTTAGAAACATAATGTAAACTTTAAGTCACCTTGTTTTTATAAAAGGGACTTAAATATTTTAATTGGAATATGAATAGTCTAAAGTCAGAATATGGTATTTGAAAATTCACCGGGAAGATGAAGATTTTCCTTCTCTTCTATAATTTGTAACAAGCTCCTCATTTGAACTTCTTCTTAGATATTCATATAATTTTGAGCTTTTTTTTTTTTGTGAATTCATGAGAGAGATATCCTTGTGAAGAGAACAAAGAGATAAAAAATTTCTTCCATTTTCCCTACTCTAAAATCTCTTCCATTTCTATTCTATGTACAATTTATTCTTGATCTTCAATGAAAGAAGAAGGAATGTTAGCCTTTTTTGACTAAGGAGTTTAGTGGTACTTTGTGCTCATTAAACACTATTTAGTATTGTTGTTGTTATGCAGATTTGTTTTCTTCTAAATTTAAGTGCATGTAATGTAATTTCTAACTGGTGTATGCAACTCTATGATTTTCTACTTGTAGTATTAGTTTCTCTTTTCTAACTTTATCACTCCCTTTCCCATATTTCCTAGAAAATTCCTCCCTTACAGATATCTACAATATTTTTCCATAGGGTCAGTGGAGTGTCCCCTGTTGGATCCCAGTTGAAAGGCCACTAGGATAAAACTGAATTTTTACGTGTGCATGCATATATGACAGCTACACCAGTTAAGTAGAGGGACTTGGACTCCTAGAGCGCCGGTAAGAAATCCACCAAATTTTCCTTAACAAATTTTCTAGCCAACAATTTTGGCACCCACCATGGGGTAGATTTTGCAGCATCTAACCCAAAAAATGACCTTAAAAATACAAAAAAAAATCAAAAATTCAAAAAGAAAGTTTCTACAATTTGAATTGTTATCCAAGCCTCATGTCTTCAAACCATGGCTATTCCGAGAAATCCTCCTATTGAAATACTTGAATTAATCTTCCACATTCAAGAGGATATTGCTTCATATTTGTGAGAGGCTATTTGGCATAATATACAAAGTGTCAACCACTACTTCATCACCACAAGAATACTTGATCTTGAAGAAGAACATGTTGCTAAATTAGAAAGATGAAGATAGATTTAGGCACCACAAAGAAGAACATAAATCTCCAAGCTGGTGGATAGAAGATACACCTGAAAACAAAGGAAAGGAGGAAAAACCGATCCCACTTTTGAAGAGCTTCAAAGAAGACAAGAGTTTCTTAGAATTCATAGGTCTCCTTTTGTCAAGCAACTGGTCACATTGGGAGCCTGAGTGTTTCCAATCCTTTGGATGTTGAATTTCCATACATCAATGAGAACCTTGAAGATTTTATTGACATAGAGACTGAAGAAGAATCTAGAGAAAGAGAGGTAATAGTGGAAGTAGAAATAAGATCTTAGATTGAAGAAATTGAAAGACTTCAAGACGAAGCAAAAGAAAGAGTAGTAGCAGAAGCCACAACCTTAGCAAGGTTGGAAGCTAGAGCCAGGAATGGAATGGGGGATCGTGACCATGAAGAATGCAAGCCAAATGTACCATGGGGTGGAAACACCGATCCACTTTCCCTTGCTCAACCTCTCCATGAGCTACCAAAAGGCTCAAGAAAAAAATTCCAAAGTTTAGAGGGGATGGTTCTCAACTTCCGAGGAACATGTAGCAGTATTTATCACTTCTTGTGGTGTGTTGGATGTTGAGCATAAAGATGTGTCAGTCTTAATTTTTGTAGAATCACTTCAAGAGAAAGTTTTAGAGTGGTTCTAAATGTTTCCTCCAAGGTTTTTCACTTGTTAGGAAGATAGAAGAAGTGCATTTGAACATAGGTTCAAATCCATAGAAGACTATCAAGACCTTTTGGTTCAATTGGTATAAATGAAGAAAGAAGCTTCTGAATCAATGAGGATTTCATCGCCAAATATAATAGAATGATAAGAATTTTGGAAGATGTTGTGCCTCCTAAAAATAATTTGAAGAGATTATTCATCAGCGCCTTACCTCTAGAAGTTGGTTTCTTCCTCTAGAAGAGCCCAACCTAGAGATTTGAAGGAAGCACAGGACTTCATGATTGAGATGGAAGATGATCTGATCTTATCTAGCAAAGGTAAAAGGTATGAATGGAAAGCAAAAGGGTCAGATTTCAAGCTCTACTACAGACCCAATGTTCCAAAAAATGGCCAATGAATTAATTGTTGTAAAGAAACAACTATCCCAAATCACAATGTAAAATGCTCCAAGGAAGCTAAATCCTCCTAATAGACCAAGAATTGCTCCACCTCCTCATCAGCTCACTCTTGAAGAACCACCATTTAATGCCACTTGTGACACCGAGGAGCCAGAAGAAGAAGTGGAAATAGAAGAACCCAAGGAAGATGATGCAGGAGATGATGAGAACTATCTCGAGGTTGAAGAAGTTGATGGAGACACTCATAATGGCCTAATTAAGTACATTTATGGAGATGAATATGATAATGAAGATGCCCCAAGCTTCTTGTGTATGGTATTCACTCATACAAAATCCTAGAAAGGAGCCTCATCCTCAACGGTTGTGGTGAAATAAAAGAAGAAGAAAGAAGATCCTTCGTAGAAATTCCTCAAAAAAAATCATCAGTAGAGGATCACCACTACCACCTTCCATGGAGTTGAGTAAAGAAAAACTAGACCCACTGGTTAGTAAGAACCATGCTTCCTTACCAATTAAGTCATCTTGTCATTCTCCTAGTCCTAAACATACTAAAATAATTCTTCTACAAATTTTGTTCTTGTAAAATCATCTAAAGTACCATCAAAATATGCATCCCCATCTCCTTCCAAGCTAGTTTCTACACCTATAAAAGAAAATCCAACCCCCAAAGTAGCAAAACCTTCACCATGTAAACCTTATTTCATTCTCGTAACTTCTACCTTGCCACCCATAACCCCATTTGACTTTGTGGAGCACACAAGCAAAACCAAAGTCTAAATCATAGAACTTGAATATTTACAGACACACCCCGCTCAACTTGATAGGTTCATTGATGTATTCCATGAAGGTGATTCTATATTATTAAGATCAAAATCCAAAGGCATACTCCCCACACCATCCATGCCACCTTCACAAAATATGCTAGCCCTCAGTGCCTCAAAACCAACAAAATTGAACCTTTTTACCTATCACTCCTCATCAAAGGTTTCTAACTCAACAATTGCATCATTGATTTTAGAACCTTGGACAATGTGATGCCTGTAGAAGTTGTAAATTCCCTAGGCCTCAACTTCACCCAAGAAAATGACTCCTATTATTATATGGAATCCAATCAAGTACCGTTGGTAGAAAGAATCAAAGATGCACATGTAGCACTTCTCACCATTCTTGTGGTATATATTCCAACATCCTTTGGGATTCTATGAAGCTGAATATTCTATAGATATTTGGGTAGAGAAATAAAAATGGGTTTTTTTTTCTACATCTATCCAAGTGAAAGGTGAAATGAATAAATTATTACCGTTCGTAAAGATGATGTATACAGTAAAAAATTCTAATGATCGAGGGAAAACATATTATTTCAGGATGGCGGTTTAGGTAAATAATTCCTCACATCAGAAAAATATGATAACTTTCCACTTCTTATGGAGGAGGAAGAAGACCAAGTTTGGAAAATGGAATTTTATGGTAGTCACTCTAGTGTAGGTTTGGGAGCGGGCGTGGTGTTGTACTCTCCTTTTAGTGAATTGTACCCATTTTCCTACAAGCTACAATTTGATAATACAAATAACACGACAGAGTATGAAGATCTCCTCTTGGGCATGGGCATAGCAGAAGATATGGGAATAAAAAAATCTGAAATGTCAAGGTAATGTAGAGGTAATAGTAAAGCAAGTTTGACAACAATACCAAGTGAAAGAAATAGAGTATGGGACTGCATTGAGTCTTTTGATGTATTTTCTATCGAGACTATCCCAGAAAGAAGAATGAAAAAAATGAATCTCTTGCAATGTCGACTTCTTTAGTGACACCTCATCCTTATTTTGGAAAATATAAAATAACCATTGAAATGGTGTTTAGGCCTAGTGTACCAAATAATGCAAATCATTGGCAAGTCTTTAATGATGATAATCAGCTTCTGGCATTCTTGGAGCAAAGAGACAATTTCAATAATCTCTTCTTTGAAGGAAGTGAGAACCCACACCGAGAAGTAGTAACCAAAGAGGAGAAAGAAGGGATTGAAGGAATTGATGAAGAAGGAGTGATCAAATTGAAAGGAAACAAGATTCCCAAGGGTTTAGTTTTGTTAGAGGATCCCTTTAATAAGAATGATAGATTCATTCAAGAAAAAATGAAGCAATCTTCTTGGTGCCTAGCTGATTTTGAGAAGGAGAATATTGGCACTCTAGAACAGCCAAGGATGGTCAATATCAGAAAGTGTTGTTCACCCAAGGAGAAGAGAAGGTTTGTTTCATTTCTCAAGATATATTCAGATGTCTTGGCCTACTCCTATGATGAGCTCAAATCCTTCCAACCGAAGGAAATGCATCACTCAATCCCCTTGAAGCCGGATGCCAAGCCATTCAGCAAAAAACAAAGACCGTATAATCCTAAAATTGCTAATACCATTAAGGAGGAAGTGATGAAGATGCTCAATGCAAGGATTGTCTTTCCCATCCATCATTCAACATGGGTGGCCAACATGCAATGTGCGATTTAGCCAAGAAGAATGAAAAATAAGAATATGTGTAGATTTCCACAACTTGAACAGGACATCGTTAAAATATAATTACCCTTCCTAGTCATGGATCACATTTTGTAAATGTTCACCTGGATCAGAAATATTCTCATTGCTTAATGAATTCTCAAGGTAAAACCAAATTAAGGTGGTAGAGGAGGATCATACCAAGACATATTTTACAACACATTAGGGCACTTTAACGCACAACAGAATGCCTTTTGCCTAGTCAATGTAGGAGCTCCATTCGAAAGCACAATGCAAATGGAATTCAAATATTTAAAGCATTGCACTATTAAATATCTAGATGATCTCACAGTATTCTCAAAAAAGAGGGGAGACCATATTCACCATCTTGAACAGGTACTTGCAAAATGTAGAAAGCATGGCATATCCTTGAACCCAAAAAGTGCATTTTTGGAGTTACAGAAGGCAATTTGTTGGGGCATATCATGAACAAGCATGAAGCACACATTGAATCAGAAATGGTGAAGGCTATTCAACCATTATCCCTTCCTGACAATAGATAAAGTAGTTCACTCCTTTGGTGTTGGCGAGAAAATATTTTGGGTGGAAAAACTTGTGGATTTCTTGCCAACGCTCTGGGAATCTAAGTCCCTCTACTTAATTGGTGTGATTTTCGTATATGCATGTGCATGAAAATGTGGATTTTTGTGGTGGAATTTTGACCGAGGATCGAATAGGGACACTCCATCGACCTTGTGAAAAATCTTACAGAGATACCTGTAAGAGAGAAATTTGTCTGAAGAGTGAGAAAGGGGAGTGAGAAAAGACATAGGAGAACTAATGTTGCAGGTAGGAAATCAGATTCCTACACACACTAGTCAGAAGTATCATCACATGCATTTATAAGAAGAAACAACTTTGTAAACATAATTAATACTAAATGAAATTTGATGAACACAAAGTATCATGAAATCCCTTAGTCACGTAAAGCAATAAACTCCTTATTCTTGTATTAATTTCTCAAACAAAAGTTGTACATAGTGGAGAAATAGAGGAAATTAAGGAAAGGGGGAAATGGAAGAAAATGGCTATCTCCTTTGATTTCTCTAGGTACAATGCACTCTTGCGTTTAAAAGATCAATCACTAACCTTTTAAATGGGAATGGTGTTACAATTTATAAAATGAGAGGTGACTTATCATATTCCTCATGAGCCTCCGTATGCCTTATTTCTAACTTTAAACTATTCATATTCCCATCAAATATTTAATTCCCTTTTTAAAATCAAGGTGACTTAATATACATTATGTTTATAGAGTCACTTTTAGCTGACTCAAAGGAATATCAAAAAGTGAAAACCCCAAGGAAGAATTAGAACATTTGAAGAGAGAGAAATTCGGGAGAGGGAAGAGAGAGAAGAGGTGAAGATGTTGCCCTGATGAATTCTCGATGATCCTCATTGATTGAAATATCTAATGCAATGGAACTCTAAATATTCAAAATCATGGAAAAATCCTTCAAATGGGCTCACAAATTCTTTGAAATGAGTGTTTAAAAAGCTCAGTTGAATGGTATAGATGCGATGACCGCAACTTCTTCTTCTGGACAAGATACTCCCTGTAACTCGAGCCATGGAGTGAGTGTCAGGAGACACTGTTGAATTCTCGAGTTGAATCCTACATTCTCCATGAAAAATTACTATGATGATCTTACATGATGATTTTGACCTGAATGATCATTCCTTAATGTCCCATTGTGCCAAACTTTCCCTTTCAGAACAACTTGCTATTTTTAGTAAGTACAGATTACGAGCCGAGATGAACTGTTTGATGAATTTTCCTATGATACTCCCTCTATGTTCACCACCTTCTTCATGGAATCTTAAAATGGTGGCTTACCTAAAGTAACAAACCCCTATGCAAGGAGACATGCTATTTTTAGTAAGTGTACCACGAATGTTAAATTATGACAAAACGGGTCTTGAAATTCTAAGTTTTATTCTAGGGTTCCACGCTCGAATTTTGAGTAATTCCTTCATATGAATGAGTGGGAAAATGATATATTTATTGGCAGTGGTAATAACAATGAAAATAAATAAATCCCTCCATATCCCTAAAAATTAGGGACTTCATCGTGCAAAAACTAGTTTGAGAGAAACTAGATTTTTTAGAGATCCTTCCCTCTAAATTTCAGATGATTTCACCCACCAGATCTTCGGGAATTTGAGAATTTATTCAAAGAGGGAAGAATTATGATAAATAAAAATATCCTCCATATCCATACAAAATAGGGATTTAATGGTGCAAAAATTAGTTCACGTGACACTAGATTTTTCAAATATCGTTCCCTCCAATTTTTTGCACGATTTCGCCACTAGAACCCTGAGAAGTGGAGACGTAGCTCACTGATTTTTTCCATTATTGTGTCATGGAGAAAATTAATGGAGCTTGAAAATTTTAGGTCTGGTTTTTGTATGCATTTTGCGATGAAATCGATTCCATTGCGATAGTTTTTTTCTTCTTATGCTTTAGGAGAAGTTTCTCTTCAATCCGACAAATGGTTTGACGGGAAATTCAAATTTTCCTTCGTTGAGCCAGAAATGAGATTTATTCACTATGAATGTTATATGAACCACTAGGGAGGATTAAAAGTGTGTTTTTAATACCCTTCAAGAGAGTAACACTCAGCAAAAAATGGTTCATCAATCCGTGCAATCTTTGGTTTAAAAGATATGTTTGAATCTTCATTTTATGGCAATGGGGATTCCCATTGTTTTTCTTCTCGGTTCTCCATTTATTTTTCTCATCTTGATGAACTATTATTCTGAGAATTGTCTGTCATCATGTATTGAAGGATAATTTTCTTTGATGGAGCTAGTTCAAGTTTTGGGAATGGTGGAGTGAGGTGTTCTCTGCAACGTTTCTCCTGCAGCGGTGAGAAGTAAAGAAGAAGCGGCCAACAAGTAGAAAAAATTTCAAATTTTTGAGTTGGATTTGGGCATAATTTTATGTCCCTGATGTCGTTGACCTCAGGGATGTGAGGGACATCAATTTGCATAATGATCAAGACAACGACATGTGCCGGAGATCTAACAACAGGAATGAATTTTCCAAAATCAGCTTTAAAGCACCGAGGGGTTAGAAGCGGGTCACATGGGTGACCAAAAGACTCCCATAGGGGATGGGAGAATTTTTCCATGTTTTATGTCCCGAACTTAGGGATGTGAGGGACATAAAATTCCATGGTGGTCCTGGAGCTGACACATGGCACTTGATCCGATGGTAGGGAATGGATGCTCCAAAAATGCACTGGGGCTGAACTGTCAAGTCTGGAGGTCATATGAGTGTCCAGTGAGGTCACATGAAATCCCACCAGGCTCCTGGTGTTGACACATGTCCTCTCAAAAATGACTAAGTCCGGAACTACCTTTGAGAGGGTAACTTGGAACGATGATAACTTGAGCTCCCGGTGGAATTTCTTAGTGAAATTTTATATTATCCTAATTGGAAATGGAATTTTGAATCCAATGGTGGGAGTATCATGTCTTTATTTATAGATATGATCCCTGAAAAATTGGTTTTATTATTAATACTCCACTTGTGCTCGAGAAAACTTCCGAAAATCTTATGCGCCTAGATTTTGTGAAAAATATGATTTTTCCATCATATGGGTATTGGAATCCTCTTTCCGGATATGTTTTTTTTACTTCTAACTCACAAAAAGCTCTAGGAATCTTCTTTTGAAGCCCAAAATTGTTTTAGGCTCTGTGTGCTACCCAGCTTGTGAACCCCCCGTTTCTTACTCGAGATCGCTGCAAGTCTTTCAAAACTTCCCCAAACCTTCCAAAATAATTTCCATGATGTTCTAGGGTCTTTTATTCACCTCCATGTTGAATTTTTCCCTTCTATTTCACTCCGTGGGGTTTGATCTAGTCTGGGAAGGCAAAAGATAGCCCTTCCAAATATTGTCGAAGATAACATCTTTTAGAACTTCCTAAAATCACCTAGGGGGAATGAATAGACTTTCCTAAATCACCTAGGGGGATGAGATAACATTAATTGGGAGGTCACTTGGATTGAATGGATAGACTTGAGGTGTCTTGGAATGATAGGACTTGAAAAATTTAACACGGGGTATCATTGTCATGCTTGGAAATTTTCAATTTCCCTATTGCACATTTGCACAACAACTGGCTCTAGCTTGGGGACATGACATGGACTGAGTGTAGCGAAGACATGGCATGAGAACTCCTAGAATCTCAACTTATAACATATTAACCAAGTTGCTTTATCCATTGGGCCCTACGGAGTCATGTACAACCTACAATGAGAGAGAGAGAGAGAGAGAGAGAGAGAGAGAGAGAGAGAGAGAGAGAGAGAGAAGAAGGAAACACACACACACACACACAAAAATATGGAAAGGAAACACATGAAACACAAAGGGAAACACACCTATAAGGCAGAGGACACCCCACTTTCATTGAAGAACTTTTCATTTCTCAAACGTTACCCCGAAGAGGTAACACTGAATGATGATGTTCTACAAAGATATTGACAGGTTCAAGAAAGTAACCTCCCCTCCTCAATTGTTTATGGAAGCTAAGTGCTTCCATGATTGTCCTTTTACTTTATAAGAGTGATTCCATGTGATCTTCTTGATGCTCATGTATTCGCTTGGAAATTCCACTGCCTTCATGTTCTTTGAAATCAGTTTCATAGTGCCAGTTGCATTCCACATTTATCCACATAGATGATTCTCCATCAGCATCTCATCACTACCCAAAAACTGATTTTTGTTCCAATTCCTTTGATATTCGAGTTACTTTATTTCGAGTCTATGCTCATCGACATCTTCTCCATGAGAAACATTTGATTCATCCTTTGTCTCTACTCCACTCTGAGGCCTTTGAGTACCGACAAGATGATTAGAGGAAAACTCATACTTGTCTTGTATATCCATGGCACTTTACAAAAGAGGTCTTGATGGATGCTTTCTTAGGTGTGTAGACAAAGAGAAACAACGTAAGTTTCTTAAGACATGCCATGACCAAGTGTATGGTGGGAATTATTTGGTAATGGTAAGCTGCATAGAAGATCCTCCGAGATAGGTATTATTGGCCCACTCTTTTTGCAGATGCTCAAGAATGGGTTTCCAAGTGTGAATCATGTCAACAATTCATTGGGAGACCACATCTTACAAAGTGCTACCACTAAGGCCGCTTGTCATTGAATAACCATTTCAGCAAAGTGAGGGCTATATTTCATTGGTGTTATGAATCCTCACTCAAGTGCATGACACAACTACGTGCTCACAACAATACAATACTTCACAAAGTGGGTGGAAGTCATCCAAACCAAGCAAGATAATACTGAAATGGTATGTAATTTCATCAAAGAGAACATCATAATATGTGTAGACACAAAATTTGGGTCACACTCCCTAGTCCCCTTCAATCAATTAACGTAAAATATTTTATTAACCATGTCCCCTTCGCTCCATATAAATATTCATCCTCACATTATTAATTAATTTAATTATTTTAATCAAGTTATTTTCATCCTCACACCTCCACCTCATCATTATATCTCACCTGGACCCATTCCAGGGGAATTTAACTCACAATGACCAAGTCATCACTCTCAGCATCGAGTCATCACTCCCTAGTGATGAGTCACCACTTGACCTAACTAACTAAGACTTCTTCCTAAACCTAATTGGACTTCTTCTATGACCTTCCTACCTTTTTTAATCAAGAAATCAACTTTCCTAAGTAGACTCAATGAGAAAGCATGCCAAACCTGGGAAAATATGCCTATTTTTGGTAAACCTAAAATTTCTCACCTTAACCGACGCCAATTATTCCTCAACCGACGCTGGTCACCTAACCATCATTGGTTAATTTATATACAATTTTCAGCCTATTACCCGGGTTGGTCATTTTCATTTTTGGGAGAAATATTGCATTCAAGCACAAATTCAAATCCTCTCAGATCTAGAAAACACAAAATACTCAACCACAGGCCCAAACAAGCATCTGGTTCTCATCCCAAAGTATTAAATTATTCATGGGGAAGTCTGGGAGTATTTCCACGGAACTGAACATAGAGGCTCTTCACGGATCAACTACTATCCTCCTTCACCTACCAGATCTACAAATACAAGTAAGTATACATGATTTTAATCAATTTTTGCTTGCTTAAAATTTAGATCCATTACCTCCTTCATTATACTTTACATCTCTTTGTATTCCTTTATCTCCACCTTCACACTAATCCATTAACCCAACCACCTACGAATTTCAAATGATTTCACCCACCGGATCTTCGGCAATTTGAGAATTTATTGAAAGAGGGAAGAATTATAATAAATAACACTGTCCTCCATATCCCTTAAAAAGAGACTTCTTGGCATGAAAATTAGTTCACATAAACTAGATTTTTCAATGATTGTTCCCTCCAATTTTCTAAGCGATTTCGCCCACTAGAACCCTGAGAAGTGGAGAGGTAGCTCACTAATTTTTTCCATTACTATGTCATGGTGACCATTAATGGAGCTTGAAAATTTCAGGTCTTGTTTTTGTATCCGTTCATGATTAAATCAATTCCATTGTGATAGGTTTTTGCTTCTTATGCTTCAGAGAAATTTCTCTTCAATCGACAAACGGTTTGATAGGAAATTCAATTTTTCCTTCGTTGAGCTAGAAATGAGATTTCTTCACTGTGAATTTTCTATGCACCACTAGGGAGGATTAAAAGTGTATTTTAATACCCTTTAAGAGAGAAAACTTAGCAACAAATGGTTCATCAATCCTCGCACTGGTTTGCAAGATATGTTCGAATCTTCATTTTATGGCAATGGGGATTTCCATTGTTCTTCTTCTCGGTTCTCCATTTATTTTTCTTATCTCGATGAATTATTATTCTAAGACCTATGTGCCATCATGGAGTGAAGGATAATTTTCTTTGATGGAGCTGGTTCAAGATTTGGAAATGGTGGAGTGAGGTGTTCTCTGCAACTTTTCCTCTAGAAAGTGAGAAGCTACAAGAAGGTAACCAAAAGTTGGAAAAAAATTCAAATTTTTGAGTTGGATTTGGGTGCAATTTTTTTTCCTTGATGTCCCTGACCTCGGTGGCTTTGAGGGATATCAATTTCCATAATGAGTAAGATAGTGACATGTGGCAGAGATTTGATGATAGGGAATGAGTGCTCCAAAATAAACTTTAAAGCACCGAGTGACCAAAGGACTCCCATAGGGGCTAGGTGACTTTTTCCATGTTTTATGTCCCCGAGCTTAGGGACGTGAGGGACATAACATTCCACGGTGGTCTTAGAGTTGACACATGGCGCTTGATCCAACGACAGGGAATGAATGCTCCAAAAATGCACCTGGGGGCTGAATTGTCAAGTCTGGAGGTCATATGTGGGTCCTAGAGGTCACATGGTGGCTAGGAGAATTTTTCCAAGGTTGGTGTACCTGACTTTAACGAAATTGGGGACATGAAATCCAAATAAAGCTCTTGGTGCTGACACGTGTCCTCTCGAAAAATGACTAAGTCCTGAACTTCCTTTAAGAGGGTAACTTGGAACGATGATAATTTGAGCTTTCTTGGTGAATTTTTATATGATCCTCGATGGAACATTTTTTGAATCTGATGGTGGGGGTATCATGTATTTATTTATTCATTTGATCCCTGAAAAAGTGGGTTTTTGATTTGAGACTCCACTTATGCATAAGAAAAACTGCGCGTGAAAATCCTATCCACCAAGATGTTGTGAAAAATATGATTTCACCATCACATATTTCATAGAATTCTCTTTTCGGAGATGTTTTGTTTCACTTCTTACTCCAACTAGAGCTCTAGGAATCTTCTTGAATCCTAAGAACCTGTTTTAGGCATGTGTACTACATAGGCTTGTGAACCCTGTTTCTTACTCAAACCGCTCCAAGTGTTTCAAAAATTCTCCAAACCTTACAAAATCATTTCCATGATGTTCTAGGGTCTTCCACTCACCTCTATGTTGAATTTGGACCTTCCATTCCACTCCAGGGGTTTGATCCGATCTGGTAAGGCTATAGATAGCCCTTCCCAATATTGTCGAGAAGATAGCATCTTTTCGAACTTCCTAAAATCACCTAGGGGGATGAGATAACATTAATTTGGAGGTCACTTGGACTAAGTAGACAGACTCGGGGTGTCTTAGAATGATAGGACTTAAAAAATTTAACACAGGGGTATCATTTTCATGCTTGGAAATTATCAATTTCCTGTTGTACATTTACACGGCAACAACCTGGATCTATCTTGGGGACATAACATGGAATGAGTGTAATGAAGACATGACATGGGAACTCCTAGAATCTCATTTTACAACATATTGACCAGTGCCTTATTGATTGGGCCTGCGGAATCATGTACAACCTACAACAAGAGAGAGAGAGAGAGAGGGAGAGAAGAAGGAAACAAAGACACGCACAAAAAGACGGAAAGGAAATGCATGACACACAAAGGGAAACACACCTAGCAATCACCTATGGTACAAGGCAAGGGACACCCTACTTTCACTGAAGCACTTTTTATTTCTCAAAATTTACCCCCGAAGAGGAAACACCAAATGATGATGTTCTGCGGCCGTTGTTCCGGGTTCAGTAGCCTCCCTCCTCAATTATTTATGGAAGCTAGGTGCTTCCATGATTGTCATTTTACTTTGTAGGAGTGAGTCCATGTGATATTCTTGATGCTCAGGTCTTCACTTGGAAATTCCACTTCCTTCATGTTCTTTGAAATTAGTTTCATAGTGCCAATTGCATTCCATGTTTATCCACATAGATGATTCTCCATTGGGCATATCATCTCTGTCCTAAAGCTGATTTTTGTTCCAATTCCTTGGATATTCTGAGTTACTTTATTTCCCAGGTCTATGCTCATTGACATCTTCTCCATGAGAAACATTTGATTCATCCTTTATCTCTACTCCACTATGAGGCATTTGAGTACTAACGGGAGGATCGGAGGAAAACTCATACTTGTCTTGTATATCCATGACATGAGTGAAGAGATCAAGAATTATCTTAGGTTCTTTTATTTCTTCCCGTAGCTCTCGCAAAGTAGTTCTTGTAGGGATATTTCCTTCAAGCCATTTATGGGCTCATCACAAGCTGATTTTTTCTCTCGATAGATGACCTCACTAATATCATCTTCATCCCCAAATGGGAATGAGAATAACTCCTTATCTTGGATAAGCATATAAGATAATTTTTCTTCTTGAAAATCATCCAACACCATTTCCTCTTCTTCATGGTTTTGCATAAAGTGGCAATTCAAGGATACCTCTTGTAACTTGAATCTCCACAATGCTTATTCAAAGTCAAAATATCTCCAAGAAGGCATGTATAGATCTATCAAGATGGGGATATCCTCTTCCTCCTCGGTTTCCACAAAGTGATTCATCTGCCTGCTACCTTGATACAAGATGTTAGCTTCTTAGGCTTCCGGACTTTCATACTGTGTACCTCATCTTCTTCTCGAGAAGTAATTTATCCATGTCTCCCTTCACCGGTATGGTTACGAAGACCAATTCATTTGAATTTTACCTCCCAAGTCTCAGTAAAACTTATACTTTGAGCAACATTCTAGACGCAGGTGGGATGTCTACTACCAAAATCATCACTAAAAATTCTTGTCCTGGAAATCTAACAAGAGCCATCTGTGTGCATCTTTGAATTTCCCTACAAGTGAGACCTCTTTTGATTCCAAAGAGTAACAAGAGCCACTAGGTGGAGTCTACGTAAGTTTGAGATCCTTGGCGACCTTCAAAGGCATCATCTTTGTTTGAGGCACCCAAATCTATTATGAAATTGTTCATACATATTCTCCAACAAGAAGGGAGATGTATAAAGGTTCTACTTTATCAATATTTGATACACTCGTGAGAAAGCATGTTCGTGAGGGAGGTGTAGGTGGGTTTGGTAGTATTCCTTTAGGATGATGAGCTACATCATTGGGTGTTAGAATGCCATTCCTTATGTATTGAACAAACGTCTCAAACTGCTGTTCAAGATGGATCTGCAAATATCTAGTTTGGTAATCTTCACTTTGGCATTGTTTACATATTCAATGAAGTCAAAGGGAGAAGATGCGAGAAAAGTGGGGTGTCTTTCAAGCAAACACAGATCAAGAAATACTTATATGAGTTTTAGATAATGAGTGTAATATTTGAAATGATTAAAATAATCAAGAACACTAAACAAAGAATAGCTTAAGATCTTGGACGTAAGAACAATCTCTCAAGATAGATGAATCCCACAACACAAAGTTTGCAAAATAACACCTGTTTCTATTCCTCAATGATTAAAAAGAAAATACAAAGTTTTTCTTCTTCTTCACAATAGCTCTTAATATTCTAAAAATCTCTCCTTTGGAATGCACAAGCATCCCTTATTTATAATAGAAAGAGTAGAGAGAAAATAGGATAAATCCTAGAAAATAGTCATTTAACAAGAATCCTATTTTTCTTGACTCTCACGTAGGAGAACAAGTCAAAATTTGCTTCCTATGTGATGAAACAAAAATGAAAAAGACATGTCAATCTCTGGATGGAAATGACATGAAACATTATGCTTATTTTCTTTTCATCATCCTTGTCTTCCTCCAATGAAGCCTGCTTGTCTCAAAATTCCTGGAATTTCTAGATTATGCCCTACATCTAGCTTCATCTGGTGCACTAGAATAATCACTTAGAACCTCGCAAGTTTCCTGAGTGTCACTTGCATTTCCAGAAGTTTCTTCAATCTCTTGTTGAGTTTCCTTAGTGATTCCAAAACATTCTCAATCCTTATGAACTTATCAATGGTTTTTAGATGAAGATGGAAGTTGGTTCATGCTGAATTGATTCTTGAATTTGTTTATAGAGATCATCAGTAGGTAGAATATTGAGCTTTCATCCAACACCTTGGTGAAGATCCTAGATAACTCCTCTTCTATGTCATTGGTGGCATCAACCAACTGATCTCTAGATTCCCTCAACTTGCTGCAAGCTTCACTGAGAATATTTATCCTAAATCTGATGGCTTTGGTTAGCTGGAAATGCTTATCCCCATGTGGAATGATTCCTTCTTCCATTAAGATGGGATGGAACCTATTTTAGTGCATTGAGAGCCTCCAAAGTTAACTCAAGGTTCCCGACTTCCTGTGAAAATTCATCATCCATTTTGTCACCATCTTTCTTTATTTCCTCCAAGGATTTATAAACCTCCACTATGTCATCAATGACCTCTCTTCCTTGTAGGAGTAGCCTCTAAATCCATTCATCAACCATTCTCCCCTTCTCGTTGATTTTTTCAATCATAGGTACCGATGAGAAATCAAACTTGATAGGAGTAGGGGTAGAAGATGATGGTATTGACTGAGAAGGCTTTGAGAGCTTGAGCAATACCTCCATCAACTATTCAACTTTCTCCTTTAGCTCATCTCTACTCACCTTGTTTCCTTCAACTTCTGGCACAACACGTTCATGGCATCTGGGCATCCTGTTGTGCTCCTTCTATTGTTACCTTTCCTAGATCAACCCTTGTAATCTGATAATCAAGTAACCACTATATCCTCCTTAGTTTTTTTGGCATGTGGGAGTGGAAATCTCTACAAACTTATGCCCTGAGGCATCCACTAAAACCCTTGAAACCATTTTGGGTTTCTTGGCAGATTTGGCAGAGAGGCCTTGAGTGAACTAAAGTCAAAGGTCTGGTAGAGGAACTACCACCTTCCTCTTCCTTGGGGTCTGATCAATTAACCATTGAGGTATAGTGGAAGAAGTTTTCCCCTATCGGAGGTGTTATGGTTACATCTGTAGGTGGAGGAAGGTTTACTTGTGGAGTAGTGATGACTGCAAGTGTGGTGACTGTGGGGATAGATTCAGTGAATGAAGGTGCAGAAGGAGGAGGCATATCTATGGCCATCTTAGGTCCAACAGAGAGAGGTGAGAGGTAGAGAAGATGTTGGCCATGGCTGATGAAAGTGGTAGAAATATGAGGTGAGGAAGATTGGGAGAGAGGAGGTAAAGATTCTAAAGTCAAAGCTTGAGAAGCAAGAGAGAGACTTACTTCGATGAGCAATCAACAAAAGGAGAAACAAGAGGTTGACCAACCTCATCTTCTAAAGGAATTTTTCCTTGTTCTAGTGGAGGAGGTGAATCTAGTACCTCAACTATTTGTGAAGGAGTGGCAGATGATGTGGCTCCTTGCTTTTCTCCCCTTCTGACAAACTTAAATTTTATCTACCTCTTGGTAGGGATTTTATCCTCTTCCTCTCTCTCCTTGGAGGGTCCCACTTCTAAAGTAGCTATTTTTGAAAATCTCTTTTCCTTATAACTCATTCCCCAAGAAATGAGCCATGCCTTGGTATGGACAAGAGTCTGAGTAGCTCTTTCAATGATAGAAGCTTTTTTCAGAACAAGACCAATCAATGGCTGGGAATCCATGTTGGTCTCCATCCGACTATTCATACCTAGTGTCCAAGACACTTTCATTATCCATGGTGCCTTCTTTGGGGATATCAGCTAGATCTAACATCTGAATTTCTTCAAAGTGTCTATTTGTTGTCTTTTCTTCGGATGGAAACTTCATCCCGAAGATCAACCCAGATGTCTTCCACATTGGGCACATGCAGATACAAGGTTCCATATGACTTGAGGACTCCGGATGTCAAATCCTCCCTGAGCTTCATATGTTTCTTCAATTTTCCTAAAGCTCATGCACCATGTTCTTGGCCTTAACCACTATAGAACATGTATACCTTCCAATGGAAATAGGGAAGGAGATGATGGCTTTGTGCCTGCTTTGTTGGAATTTGTGAAAATCCAACAATTGTCTGACTAACTCCATGAGGATTAGTTTGTCACCGGGAACTGGGAAAATGGAAAGGGTTACCATGGAACCTTACCACCCGAAGATAAGTAAACTTCTTTGAATTGCAAGAAGATGCAACCCCATTTTGACACTTCAGCCCATGCTTCATCAGAAACCCTTCTCTTCCTCAGATCAAGATCCAACCTGCAAATGTTTTCATAGAAGAAGGCATCATTCACTCTTCTATATTGGTCTTCAGACCCTTTTATTATCAGCTGAGGGAAGTACCGATATATGTGTTCCATTGCTTGTTTCCCTTCGCATCTAGCCCTGGGTATTTCTCATGCCTGCTGCTGCATAGGTGACATATGACATCATATAGAACTTTTGCCGGTAGACAAGACTATTTTCATTTGGGAGTCTATCTCATCACTTATTAGGCTACCCCAATCAATCCCTTGGTCATTCTTCTTTATGATGACCATGAACTGGTACATCCACCCTTGGAATTATTTTGAATCTGGGAGTCCAAATAATCGACTCAACAAGGTGATGATATCACTGATTTCAAGAATAAAATCACTTCTAGGGACCGACTTGGGAAACCTAGAAACAACTAGCTTAGCCTTGATCAAGAACTTCTTGTTTACATGCTTGATGTAGTCTTCCTGATCTTTGTCCTAGGCCTTTTGTGCTGATTTAAGGTCTAAATCAACATACTCCACAAAGTCGGGCAACCTTAGGAGTTGATCAAAGTAACCTCCATCCAATTTCACTATAGACTCTCCTGCTTGATTTCTTACTGAGTGGGGTTGAGTCATAGTTGGAAGTGCAAGCCAGGATGAATTTAGGGCATTGAGCTGATATTGGAAATCCTACTGCAAGAGGGAGACCACTGCCTAGCTATCGACTTCATCCAAGAATTCTGAGAAGAATCCTCAATTCTCTTCCAGAAGTCCTCCATATCTATATTACCAAGCTCTGTGTCCCGAATGTCATAATTGTAGCTTATGTAAGAAGAAGACTCCATCTTCTGATATTTATACTTCATCTTTCTTTCTGACTTATCCTTAGATTGGCTGGGGTCCGACATGAGGAGTCTCAAAGAAGAAATGCCTTGATGATTTCTGGAAGAGCAATCGGGCTTGAAAGTTTGTTGGACAAGTGCACAAGACCCACCACACTATTTGGATTTTGAAACTTGCAAAACACCTTCGAAACCCGACACAATGGAGTGTATGTCAGAAGTTAGGACATGTTGAGCATCAATGAAAACCCGACACACTACGGAAGTGAGGAAGTGTCAGACAAGTAGGAAACCCCACACACATGGGGAACCTGGAGGATGTCGAGAAGGTAGAAATACCCAGACACACTATGGATCTTGATGGATGTCGAGCACTGGAAAACCCAAAACAAGGTGGAAAGAGTGAGATGTTAAACACCCTACAAAACCCAAAACAAGTATATCGGGTTTCGACATGTGTCAAAACATGAAAAATTCCCACCTCATGATCACTTAGGAATTTTTAGAATCATTTTGAAATCTACAAGTTACAACCTATGAAAAATAAGTAAATAACCTAGGGGTAAATTTCAAACAAGAACCCTCATGGAAAAAGACAAGAAACAAGGAAAAACAACCCAAAACCCTAAAACAATAATGAAGAAGGAAAAGAAATGGAAACCCCAAGAAAACACTTCACAAATAACCCAAAAATCTTCTAAAAAGAAAGAAGAGAAGAATACCTTCAACTAGCTTGAAAATGATCAAAAATGGCTGGAGCAAAATCAATCGGGAAGCTCGATCGGGTTTGGAGGTAGAAGAAGCATCAACGAAAATCCAACACAAAAAAAAATGATAAGGTAACAAATGACATGGAAAAAACCTGACTATTTATAATAACCTAGCATTAATTACACCTCACTTGACATGTGTGCCAACTGCTAGACAACTAGACATTAATGACATGTCATCATGCTTGGAGCATCCAAAACCCGATACAAAGGATTTGATTCAATTGGGTTTCAAGGTTTTGGGAAACAAGTGACATAAAACATGCATTTGGAAAAGCATGTTTCGATGCTTGGAAGTTCAAAACCAACACAATGCTTAGGTAATTTTTTTTGGAAACAAGTGACATAAAACATGCATTTGGGAAAAGCATGTTCAATGCTTGGAAGTTCAAAACCCAACACAATGCTTAGGCAATCGGGTTTTGGGTTTTGGGAACATGAGGCATAAAACATGCTTTGGGAAAAGCATGTTCGATGCTTGGAAGTTCAAAACCCGACATAATGGACTTAGATAATCGGGTTTTGGGTTTTGGGAAACATGAGACATATAACATGCAAGAAACATGTTTTCATGCAATGAAAACTGAAAACTGAAAATCTCTTTCAAAGGGAATTTTTAAGAGATTTGTCCAAAATTTTCCTATGGTTATCTCATTTTTAGCTGGAATCACTAAAACGAGATAACAACTGGCTCCAGTTGGGGACTTTCTTTGAGACATCAAAGGAAGAGAACTCATGTATCAAAAATATTTATCCATTGGGCTATGGAGTTAGAAGAAGAAAAAACCAAAAAAACAAAGAAAGAAAGAAAGAAATAAAAAAAACACACAACAAAAAATAAATTATAATACAAAGTGCAAGAGAGCATCTTGCATTACTGATGGAACAACTTTAGATGTTGACCACTAAAAGGTAGAGGGAGAAACTCTCCATCAAGATATGATAGAAAAAGCTATTTTCACCATTCAACTGATGGATTTTGAAAGGACCTTTCCATAAAGAATCAAACTTTGCCATGCATCCCTTTCTGCTTCCCTTCTCTTATCCCAGAGAAGTACTAGATCTCCAATCTGGAAATCACGTTGCTTTGATTTTTTGTCAAATATCTTTTGACTTTTCTCTGATGATCTACAATGTGATCCACCACCTTGCTCCATTCTTCTTCTAGCCTGGCTAGGTACATTATCCTTTTCTCAATGGAACTTTGAAAAGTTTCATCCTCAATTGCTTTAGCCAACCGTAAGGCTGGAAATTCTACAGAGATAGGAATCTCAACATCAATTCCATACAACACCTAGAATGGGGACATTCCAATATCTCACTTAGGAGTAATCCTGATCTACCCATAATGCATCATACAATGCTTTGTGCCATGTCCTCTGATTCTCATCAACCATCTTTCTGATTATGGTCACTAGGTTTTTGTTGCTTGATTCAGCCTGACCATTGCCTTGGGGGTAATAATCAGATGAATGAGCCAACGTGATCCCAAATCCATAGAAAATTTATCAACTCATGTGATGAGAAATTGGAAGCATTTTCAGCAACAATCTTGTGAGGTATGCCGAATCTAACAATTATATTCTCCTTGAGAAAGTTGCACACAACTTCGGAGGTTGCCTGTTTGATTGGCGCAGCTTCCACCCACTTGGTGAAATAGTAGTGGTGGTGAGCACATAATTATGACTAGAACTAGAGGTAGGATTCAAGTACTCCAATGAAATCAATTCCCCATTGGTGAAAAGGTTCTTCAATTATCACAGGCTTCAAGGGAAGAGCTGTCAGCTTAGGATGGCCAATGAAATGTTGACAAGCTTCACACTTAGCCACCCATTTTTGAATCTTGAAAGAGAGTAGGCCAATAGTACTAGCCATAAGATCTTGTAAGCCATCATGGAGGAAGAGAAATTTCCTCCACATGCTAGATTGTGGAAGGATTCTAGCAACCTTATCTATCTGAGACTTATCAACACAACGCAGAATACACCATCAATACCCTTCTTGTATATACCATTATCCCATAGAATGTATCTTGTGGACCTTAATTTAACTATCCTCTTTTATTTTTGGCTTAAATGTGGGGGACATTCACCGTAAGTTAAAAATAAAGTGATATCTGCATACCATTCATTCATCGGTTGTGCTTACAAAAAGCACCATGGGAAATTCTAAAGAAGTACCTTCAGTTTCTTCGCATTCTGTCTCGTAAATTTTTTTCGCGATCAATTGGCACAGCCTCTTCCTCATACCAACTTGGTAGGTCTGATGTCCAAGTCATATTCTTGGACTTTGGCTATCTAGTTACCCCATTGACTACCCAACTCTTGTTGAGTCAAAATGGACTTAACTACAGTATCAAGAACAAGAACGAGAGTGTGAGAACTCAACACATAATACCTGAAATGCTTCACTCTCACCACTGCATAAGCATGCTTTTCAATTTGTGACATCTTCAATTCATGTTCCTTTAGTGGGAAGCTCATGAAAGCAATGGGAGCTTTGATTCCTTCTTCATTCTCCTGCATCAGGATGGTGATGATATCGTATGTATGAAGCGTAGAAGTAGCTATACATGATGAAATCCTTCAAGTCTGGGGGCATACCAAAATAGGAGCATGAGAAATTCTCTTTTGAATTCTTCAAAAGCAAGCTTCCTTCAAGTGCTCCATCGAAATGGAGTCTTACCTTTCATCATCCCAAGGATATCCTTGGTTTTATCTAGAAAAGTCAGGTACAAATCTTCTTAGGAAATTGACCTTTCCAAAAAAAGGAATGCACCCAGCTTTTTTCTTGTAGGTAGGGTAAGGCTTTGGATGGCCTTCACCCACTGGGTCGATCTTGGTTCCTTCTTTAGTCATGATATGACCCAACAACTTACCCTCTATTACTCTCGAACATGGAATTTTTAGGATTTAATGAAATCCCATGATGCCTGCATCTTAAGAGTACTACTCTCCAGGTGATCATAATGATCACTTCACTTCTTAGAGAAGACCATCAAGTCATCCAAATATACAACTATGAATTTTCCCATCAAATCTCTAAAAGCTAAGTCCATAGCTCTTTAAAATGTGGCTCAAGTTAATCAAACCAAAAGGCATCCTCTTGTAAGAAAAAGGTCCCCATGGGGTGGTGAATGTTGTTTTATGTTGATCCTCAGTGGCTACCTCGACCTGATTATACCCCAAAAATCCATCAAGCATGGATAACATTTCTGATCCAGTGACAATCTGCAATACTTGATCCATGATAGGAAATGGGTAATTGTCTTTCAATGAAGATTGATTAAGGTTTCGAAAGTCAACACAAATCAATCTCACCATTCTTTTTTTTGATGGGGATGATGTTAGCAACCTAGGTAGAATGATGGATTGGGAAGATAATCCTTGCATCTAACATCTTTTGAATTTCTGCAAGGATAGTCCCTGAGATCTTTGGGTTATAATGCCTTTGCTTTTCTACCTGTAGGGTTTGACATCAGACTTCAAAGGGATGCTATGTTGCACATCCTTGGGCTTGAAAGACTTCAGATCCACATAGGACCATGCCAAGACATCCATATATCTCTTCAAGAGTGAAGTGAATCTTCCTTTCTCCTCAGAGAACAACATTTTCTGATGTTTACCATCCGTGGTTGGTCAGAAGAGCCCAGATTAACTTGATCTACCTCTGATGAGGAAGCACCTTTAGCTTGCCTTTTATCCTGAATAAAATGGTCATGTTTGTCAAACAGACCTTCCAGAGAAACCAATCCCTTTGGAATCTTATTGCCTTTGAGATGGATGAATTCACCATCAATCTCTTGATATGAATTTGAGATGGACTCATGGAAAGCTGATTCTGATCCTTCAAAATAAAGCTCACTAAAATTATCAGCTTTCTCAAGAAAAGACAATACTGTTGATCATCATTGAACACTTGCCAATGTGCTGAATTATCTGGAACACTGGACGATACACAATCTCAATGGTATATGTGTCCTGTTTGAACTTTGGGTGAGGAAGGAGAAGAGATGTAGACATGGCTAAAGAATCAACTTTATCATTGTAATCTCTCAAAACTACCTTAATGGAAAAAGCATCAAAGCATTCTATGTTGTCCCACACCTTGTTCCTGTAATGCCTTAGGTGATCATTTTTTACCTGATAGATCCCCCTTACTTGATTTACAATCAACTCAACATCTCCTACACTTTAAGATTTCAGATTCCCTTTTTCCTTGCCATTTCTAATCCTAATAACAAAGCTTCGTATTGGCCGTGTTATTAGTATTGTCAAACTGCAGCTTGAAGGTGAAGGGAAAGATCTCAAAATGAGATATAAGAACCACACCAAGCACTTGATCTAGTAGTTGAACAACTCCCATCAAACTCGAGGGTCCAAATAGCATTAGGATCTTCTTCCTTGATTTCTATAGAAGGCACCTCCGATGTCATGAAATAATTTCCCAAGCCTGCATCTTCGAAGAGAATTTGAGCTTTGGGGTCATCTGATTTAGTGACTAGGTACTTCTTGCTTGTGCTTCAAGGGGTGGAGGACACGAGGAACTCCATTCACTGGAATTTTAGCTTTGGTCCAGTCCATATTGATTTCTCCTCCGACATCTTTGCAAAAACCTCTTCCTAAGAGAATACCATAAGCAACTGGGATATCAACAACCAGGATAGTCATTTTTACTCTTTTTTGGGAATGTGACAAATGCAAATTATGCATCCTTGATTTGGCCAATCAAGGGGACTTGTTTGGTTTCCATGGAGTAACACCACCCATAAGATTTAGTCAAGGTAAGTCCAAGGGCATGGGCTACTTTTGTGGGCATCACGTTATCAGAGGCTCCTGAGTCAATTATGCAATTGTTGAGTTTAAACCCATTTATAAGTAAGGACAAATAAAATGGTTCAATCTTTCCCAAAGAAGAAGCAACAGAGGTCATATTATTCTGAGGTAAAGGCTGAGTGGGATTAGGAAACATGCTTTTGAAGATGAAGGGATAACAACCTTGCTTCTAATGAATTTGGAAAGTTTCTCAAATTGCTCAGATTTGACTGAGAGGTACTTGGCTTCCGACATTTGGATTTTAGTTTTCTTTGCATGATCAATAATGTCAAAAGTGGTATATGAAGGAATGATGGTGGGCTCAGTTCTGGTTTACTTGGTCTGAGCTGAGGTACTGGTCTTGGGGGTAGGAGAAAGAGAGTTAGAAGAAGAAGTTACCTTTTTAGTTGTCTCCTTTTCAGTTTGTTGAGATAGGAGAGCCTCTTTTAGCCATAACCATGGGAGCTTCTTTACCCTTCTCCTTAGAGCCTTCAACCGGATTTTTGGGGTTCTGAGATTGAGCTCGAGTGAAGACTGCAAATGACTGACCATCATGTTCACATTGGTCTTCCTCGTATTCCAAGTACCCAATGTTGGAGTCACCAGCTGAATCATCAAAAGACTCATCAACATATCCTGAAGCTTCAAAAGCTTCGTGAGAATCTTGATCTTCTGGTTCTTCATCTTCCTCAACTATTTCCACTTGCATTGATAGGAGGAGCTTCAATGGCTAGCCTTGTTGGAGCAGCAGTCAACCGATTCCTATCTCTTGGGAGTGCCATTGGTATTGTTGAAATTCCATCTAGGAATATCCCGATAAGGAATGTTGGTCACCTTGTTGAGACATTTGCTTCTTCAAAGTGATCAAGTCATTGGCCATCTTCTGAATCATAGGTCAGTAGTACTTTGAGAAGAACTCTAATTTTTAGGCTTAGATGACTCTCTTTCTGATCTTTTCCGCCAAGAATGAGATCATCTTCTATTTTAGTGGTTGTAGCTTGAGTAGTAGCCAAATCAGGGATAACAGATCTTCTTAATAAGAAGCTCACATCAGGGGGCTGAGTGTTGATGAAGAAACACTTTTGATTTTCAAGAGTGGGAATGGCTAGCACCAGAATCTTCCGAATCAGCTTGTTGAATTTTTTTCATGAAGAAGTCCGCATGGGCTCATGAGACTCCTTCTTCATATGTGTAAGTTGTGCTAACAAGTCATGAGAATCTTCAGCTGGTTTGAACCTTGCTTCAAATATAGATCTCATGGTAGCCCAGTTGGTAATGCATGCATTTGGAAGATGGTAGAACCATTCTGCTGCCACACCATGCAATGTTTCAATGAAAAGTCAAACAGAGACATCTTCATGAGCCACCCCAAGGATGCCACATGTGACAAAGAATGAAGTGATGTGTTCATCAGGGTGCTGCTTCCCATCACCATTGAACTTAGGAATATTCTTACGAGATCCATGTGGTAGATCATGCAATGATGGAGTTAGGGAAAGAGGACCAATAGCCACACCCCAAGGCACAAGTTGTGTTACCATTCTTCTGAATGAAGTGTGCACATAGAATCTGAGTATCAGACAAGAATAATGCATGATAGGTTGTAGAAGCTTCTTGTTCTTGAGGAACCCGAAGTTCTTGGATAGGTGAAGAACTTCTTGCTGGCTAGATACAACACTGTTGGGGGAAAGTCTAAAATTGTGTTGTTGAAGTAGATCAAAGAATGGATCAGTTTCACCCCGGCTCGGCTTGACCGAGTGAAGATTTTTCTAGCCAGCTTGAACCGAAAATGGATCTACCAAAAATAAGGCAAATATGGAGTCGCCAGACACCAATAGGATAAGCTTAGTCTTATCAATCCGTATTCCCCAATGGAGTCACCAAAAACTGTTGGTTGGATATTTTTTCAAGCCAAAATATGAGGTTCAACCATAGTACATGGGATTAAATCCCTCCTCAAAGACAGGTGAGGCACCTATTTATTACTGATCTAAAACACAGAAATAATATATACAATATTCACACTATTCTAACCATTGGGGTTGGGATACAATCCCAAAATCCATATCAACACGAGATGGAGATGTTACAGTTTTAGAAATAGAATGGATTAGAAAGGAAACTATTATAGATGAAACAGAGTGGGAAGGGAATGAGAGGAACGTATTTTCTTTCAAGAAAACACAGATCAAGAAATACTTATACGAGTTTTAGATAATGAGTGTAATATTTGAAATGATTAAAATAATCAAGAACACTAAACAAAGAATAGCTTAAGATCTTGGATGTAAGAACAATCTCTCAAGATAGATGAATCCCACAACACAAAGTTTGCAAAATAACACTGTTTCTATTCCTCAATGATTAAAAAGAAAATACAAATTTTTTTCTTCTTCTTCACAATAGCTCTTAATATTCTAAAAAATCTCTCCTTTTGGAATGCACAAGCATCCCTTATTTATAATAGAAAGAGTAGAGAGAAAATAGGATAAATCCTAGAAAATAGTCATTTAACAAGAATCCTATTTTCTTGACTCTCACGCAGAGAACAAGTCAAAATTTGCTTCCTATGTGATGAAATGAAAATGAAAAAGACATGTCAATCTCTGGATGGAAATGACATGAAACATTATGCTTATTTTGTTTCATCATCCTTGTCTTCCTCCAATGAAAGCCTACTTGTCTCAAAATTCTGGAATTTCTGGATTATGTCCTACATCTCAGCTTCATCTGGTGCACTAGAATAATCACTTAGAACCTCACAAGTTTCTTGAGTGTCACTTGCATTGCCAGGAAGTTTCTTCAATCTCTTGTTGAGTTTCCTTAGTGATTCCAAAACATTCTCAATCCTTATGAACTTATCAATGGTTGTCAGATCAAAGACGGAAGTTGGTTCATGCTGAATTGATTCTTGAATTTGTTTATAGAGATCATCAAGTAGGTAGAATATTGAGCTTTCATCCAACACCTTGGTGAAGATCCTGGACAACTCCTCTTCTATGTCATTGGTGGCATCAACCAACTGATCTCTAGATTCCCTCAACTTGCAAGCAAGCTTCACTGAGAATATTTATCCTGAATTGATGGCTTTGGTTAGCTGGAAATGCTTATCCCCATGTGGAATGATTCCTTCTTCCATCAAGATATGGGATGGAACCTGTTTCAGTGCATTGAGAGCCTCAAAAGTTAACTCAAGGTTCTGATTTCTTGTGAAAATTCATCATCCATTTTGTCACCATCTTTCTTTATTTCCTCCAAGGATTTATAAACCTCCACTATGTCATCAATGACCTCTCTTCCTTGTAGGAGTAGCCTCTGAATCCATTCATCAACCATTCTCCCCTTCTCGTTGATTTTTTCAATCATAGGTACCGATGAGAAATCAAACCTGATAGGAGTAGGGGTAGAAGATGATGGTATTGATTGAGAAGGCTTTGAGAGCTTGAGCAATACCTCCATCAACTATTCAACTTTCTCCTTTAGCTCATCTCTGCTCACCTTTGTTTCCTTCAACTTCTAAAGCACAACACGTTCATGGCATCCTGGGCATCCTTGTTGTGCTCCTTCTATTGTTACCTTTCCCAGATCAACCCTTGTAATCTGATAATCAATAACCACTATATCCTCCTTAGTTTTTTTTTTGGCATGGGAGTGGAAATCTCTACAAACTTATGCCCTGAGGCATCCACTGAAACCCCTCAAAACCATTTTGGGATTCTTGGTAGATTTGGAGAGAGGCCTTGAGTGAACTAAAGTCAAAGGCTGGTAGAGGAACTACCACCTTCCTCTTCCTTGGGGTCTGATCAATTAACCATTGAGGTACAAAGTGGAAGAAGTTTCCCCTATCGGAGGTGTTATGGTTACATCTGTAGGTGGAGGAAGGTTTACTTGTGGAGTAGTGATGACTGCAAGTGTGGTGACTGTGGGGATAGATTCAATGAATGAAGGTGTAGAAGGAGGAGGCATATCTATGGCCATCTTAGGTCCCAGAGAGAGAGAGGTGAGAGGTCAGAGAAGATGTTGGCCATGGCTGATGAAAGTGGCATAGAAATATGAGGTGAGGAAGATTGGGAGAGAGGAGGTAAAGATTCTAAAGTCAAAGCTTGAGAAGCAAGAGAGAGACTTACTTCGATGAGCAATCAACAAAAGGAGAAACAAGAGGTTGACCAACCTCATCTTTTGAAGGAATTTTTCCTTGTTTTGGTGGAGGAGGTGAATCCAAGTACCTCAACTATTTGTGAAGGAGTGGCAGATGATGTGGCTCCTTGCTTTTCTCCCCTTCTGACAAACTTAAATTTTATCTACCTCTTGGTAGGGATTTTATCCTCTTCCCTCTCTCCCTTGGAGGGTCCCACTTCTAAAGTAGCTATTTTTGAAAATCTCTTTTCCTTATAACTCATTCCCAAGAAATGAGCCATGCCTTGGTATGGACAAGAGTCTGAGTAGCTCTTTCAATGATAGAATATTTTTCAACAACAAACCAATCAATGGCTGGGAATCCATGTTGGTCTCCATCCGACTATTCATACCTAGTGTCCAAGACACTTTCATTGTCCATGGTGCCTTTGGGGATATCAGCTAGATCTAACATCTGAATTTCTTCAAGTGTCAGTCTATTGTTTGTCTTTTCTTCAGATGGAAACTTCATCCCGAAGATCAACCCAGATGTCTTCCACATTGGGCACATGCAGATACAAGGTTCCATATGACTTGAGGACTCTCGATGATGTCAAATCCCTCCCTGAGCTTCATATGTTTCTTCAATTTTTCCTGAAGCTCATGCACCATGTTCTTGGCCTTAACCACTATAGAAGCATGTATACCTTCCAATGGAAATAGGGAAGGAGATGGACGGCTTTTGTGCCGCTTTGTTGGAATTTGTGAAAATCCAACAATTGTCTGACTAACTCCATGAGGATCAGTTTGTCACCCGGGAACCTGGGAAAATGGAAAGGGTTACCATGGAACCTTACCACCCGAAGATAAGTAAACTTCTTGAATTGCAAGAAGATGCAACCCCATTTTGACACTTCGCCCATGCTTCATCGGAAACCCTTCTTCTCTTCCTAGATCAGATCCAACCTGCAAATGTTTTCATAGAAGAAGGCATCATTCACTCTTCTATATTGGTCTTCAGACCCTTTTATTGTTAGCTGAGGGAAGTACCGATATATGTGTTCCATTTGCTGATTTCCCTTCGCATCTAGCCCTGGGTAATTTCTCATGCCTGTTGCTACATAGGTGACATATGACATCATATAGAACTTGCCGTAGACAAGACTATTTTCATTTGGGAGTCTATCTCGTCACTTATTAGGCTACCCCAATCAATCCCTTGGTCATTCTTCTTTATGATGACCATGAACTGGTACATCCACCCTTGGAATTATTTTGACTCTGGGAGTCCAAATAATCGACTCAACAAGGTGATGATATCACTGATTTCAAGAATAAAATCACTTTAGGACCGACTTGGGAAACCTAGAAACAACTGGCTTAGCCTTGATCAAGAACTTCTTGTTTACATGCTTGATGTAGCTTCTTCCCGATCTTTGTCTCGTGCCTTTTGTGCTGATTTAAGGTCTAAATCAACATATTCCACAAAGTCTGGGAAACCTTAGGAGTTGATCAAAGTAACCTCCATCCAATTTCACTATAGACTCTCCTGCTTGATTTCTTACTGAGTGGGAGGCTGAGTCATAGTTGGAAGCAAGCAGCCAGATGAATTCAAGGCATTGAGATGATATTGGAAATCCGCTGCAAGAGGGAGACCACTGCTCTGCTATCGACTTCATCCAAGAATTTTGAGAAGAATCCTCAATTCTCTTCCAGAAGTCCTCCATATCTATATTACCGAGCTCTATGTCCCAAATGTCATAATTGTAGCTTATGTAAGAAGAAGACTCCATCTTTTGATACTTATACTTCATCTTTTTCCGACTTATCCTTAGATTGGTCGGGGTCCGACATGAGGAGTCTCGAAGAAGAAATGCCTTGATGATTTCTGGAAGAGCAATCGGGCTTGAAAGTTTGTTGGACAAGTGCACAGACCCGCCACACTATTGGATTTTGAAACTTGCAAAACACCTTCAAAACCCGACACAATGGAGTGTATGTCGAAAGTTAGGACATGCTGAGCATCAATGAAAACCCGACACACACATGGAAGTGAGGAAGTGTCAGACAAGTAGGAAAACCCACACACAAGGTGGAAACTGGAGGATGTCGAGTAGGTAGAAATCCCCGACACACTACATGGATCTTGATGGATGTCGAGCACCTAGAAAAACCCAAAACAAGGTGGAAAAAGAGTGAGATGTTAAACACCCTGCAAAACCCGAAACAAGTATATCGGGTTTCTGACATGTCAGAACATGAAAAATTCCCACCTCATGATCACTTAGGAATTTTTAGAATCATTTTGAAATCTACAAGTTACAACCTATGAAAAATAAGTAAATAACCTAGGGGTAAATTTCAAACAAGAACCCTCATGGGAAAAAGACAAGAAACAAGAAAACAACCCAAAACCCTAAAACAAAAAATGAAGAAGGAAAAGAAATGGAAACCCCAAGAAAACACTTCACAAATAACCCAAAAAGCTTCTAAAAAGAAAGAAGAGAAGAATACCTTCAACTAGCTTGAAAAATGATCAAAAATGGCTGGTGAAATCAATCGGGAAGCTCGATCGGGTTTGGAGGTAGAAGAAGCATCAACAAAAATCCAACGCAAAAAAAAAATGAAAGGTAACAAATGACGTGGAAAACTGACTATTTATAATAACCTAGCATTAATTACACCTCACTTGACATGTGTGCCAACTGCTAAAACTAGACATTAATGACATGTCATCATGCTTGGAGCATCCAAAACCCGATACAAAGGATTTGATTCAATTTGGGTTTTGGGTTTCAGAGAAACAAGTGACATAAAACATGCATTGGGAAAAAGCATGTTTCGATGCTTGGAAGTTCTGAAAACCCGACACAATGCTTAGGCAATCGGGTTTCGGGTTTCGGGGAACATGAGGCATAAAACATGGAAAACATGGGCATAAAACATGCTTTTTGTTTGGGAAAAGCATGTTCCGATGCTTGGAAGTTTCAAAACCCGACATAATGGACTTAGATAATCGGGTTTTGGGTTTTGGGAAACATGAGACATAAACATGCAAGAAACATGTTTTCATGCAATGAAAACCTGAAAACCCAAAAATCTCTTTCAAAGGGAATTTTTAAGAGATTTGTCCAAAATTTTCCTATGGTTATCGAAAAGATCATCATCAATTTCAACAACCATCCTTTGTGCTTTCTACAATGTTCCTTGGTTGGGTTATTCACAAAAAAATTCCTACTTCAATGTTGATGATTGAGCATTGATGAAGAATCTCTTGACATTTTTTTGAGATGGAAAATCCTCTTCAGGTATCTTACGAAGCAACCATTTGAAATGATCCATGAAGTCTCTCATGGTTTCATTTTATCCTTTCTTTATTTGAGCCAACTGAACCAGGAGGTCCTAACTGTATTTAGTTGATTTAAATCTCTCTTCAAAGGCATCCTTGATGCCATTCCAACCCGTGATGGACCTGGAAGGTAGGAGATAAAACCATTATATTGCTTTTTCTTGGAGGGACTCCACTAATAGTCTCACAAAAACATCTTCATGTTGGACACCAAGAACTCCCCATGATGTTGTGAAAGTAGCGATGTGTTTTTAGGATGTTTTATATTGTCACCTTTGAACTTTGGAAAGTTCTTGCGGGAACCCATTGGTAGATTGTGAAGAGGTGGTTCAAGAGCAAGCAGCATGTATTCCTTCCCCATGGAACAATGGGTTGAGGTATTTCTTCTTCATCTTCCATTGTCATTTCTATTTCTTCTCTTGCTTCTACAAATTCTTCTTCTTCTGGGAACTCAATGACCAATGGTGGTTGAAAAATGGGAGAATTTGAAGGGGGAGTATCAATATGGGGGAGTCTTGATAGGATTTCCAGGTGAACTGTTTGAAGAGTTGGATGGAGAGGAGGCTTGAGAGAAGAAGTATGGATTATCTCTAATTCATTCTTACTGATTTTGCAAAGCCTCAAAATTGGAATGGAAAGTGCCTCTCAACCATCTCAACCTTGTGTATCTTCCTTCAACCAACTTTTGGAAAATTTTGTAGTGGGAACATGAAAGGATATTGTGGAATGTGAAAATTCACGTGCAGAAATCAGCAGTGTATCTTTCGGAAATGGACTTTCATGAACTATTTTTTTATCAATATTTGATTTTTTTTGAATTTTCAAACCTTGCGGTTGTATATTAGGTGCATATGCTGCTAAATATTTCCCACGGTGGGCACCAAAAACTGTTGGAAAGAAAATTTGTTAGGTGAATGAACTTGTGGATTTATTACCAATGCTATGGGAATCTAATTCACTCTACTTAACCGATCTGATTTTGTATATGTATGCACATGAAAAGGTGGATTTATTTGGTGACCTTTCGACTAGGATCCAATAAGGACACTCCACTAACCCTGCGGAAAAGCTTGCAGATTCCTGCAAGAGAGAACTTTGTCTAAAGAGTGGGAAAGGGGAGTGAGAAAATCCATAGGAGAACTAATGTTGCAGGTAGCAAATAAGATTCCTACACACTAGTCAGAAGTATCATTACATGCATTTTTGAGAAGAAACAACTTTGTAAGCATCATTAAGACCAAATGAAATTTGATGAACAAAAAGTATCAAGAAATACCTTATTCAAAGAAATAAATAAACTCCCTTGTATTAATTTCTCAAACAAAAGTTGTACATAGTGGAGAAATGGAGGAAATTAAGAAAAGGGGGAAATGGAAGAAAATGGCTATCTCCTTTGCTTTCTCTAGGTACAATGCACTCTTGCATTTACAAGATCAATCACTAACCTTTTAAATGGGAATGGCATTACAATTTATAGAATGAGAGGTGACTTATCATATTCCTCATGACCCTCCATATGCCTTATTTCTAACTTTAAATTATTCATTTCCCGTCAAATATTTAAGTCCCTTTTTAAAATCAAGGTGAATTAATATACATTATGTTTATAGAGTCACTTTTAGGTGACTCGAAGGCATATCAAAAATTGTAAACCCCAAGGAAGAATTAGAACATTTGAAGAGAGAGAAATTTTGGGAGAGGGAAGAGCGAGAAGAGGAGAAGATGTTTCCCTGATGAAGTCTCATGATCCTCATTGATTTAAATATCGATGCCATAAAACTATGAATCTTAAAACTTGGGGAAAAAACCTTCAAATGGTCTCATATATGCTTTGGAATGAGTGTTTAAAAACACTATTGAATGTTGTTTTTGATGACCGCAACTTATTCCCACACAAGATACTCCCGCAACTTGAGCCATGGAGTGAGTGTCGGGAGACATTGTCGAATTCTCTAAGGTGAATCCCACATTCCCCATGAGAAATTCCTATGATGATCTTTCATGATGATGTTGACCTGAATGATCATTCCTTAATGTCCCATTGTGCCAAACTTTCCCTTTCAGAACAACTTGCTATTTTTAGTAAGTGTGGATTATGAGTCGACATGAACTATTTGATGACTTTGCCTATGATACTCCCTCTATGTTCACTACCTTATTCATGGAATCTTAAAATGGTGGCTTACCTGATGTAATAAGACCCTATGTAGGGAGACATGCTATTTTTAGTAAGTGCACCATGAATGTCAAATTATGACAAAACGGGTCTTGAAATTATAGGTTTTTTTCAGGGTTCCATGCTCTAAATTTTGAGTAATTCCTTCATCTGAACAAGTGGGAAAATGATATTTTCATTGGTGGGGAAGAATAATGACAAAAAACACAGCCCTCCATATCCCTAAAAATTAGGGACTTCATCGTGCAAAAACTAGTTTGAGAGAAACTAGATTTTTTGGAGATCCTTCCCTCTAAATTTTGGATGATTTCACCTACCGGATCTTCGGGAATTTGAGAATTTATTTGAAGAGGGAAGAATTATGATAAATAACATATCCCTCTATATCCCTAAAAAATAGGGACTTCATGGCACGAAAACTAGTTCACGTGAAACTAGATTTTTCAACGATCGTTCCCTCAATTTTCACACAATTTCGCCCACTAGAACCCTAAGAAGTGGAGAGGTAGCTCACTGATTTTTTCCATTACTATGTCATGGTGGCCATTAATGGAGCTTGAAAATTTCAGGTCTGGTTTTTTTATCCATTCGTGACAAAATGAATTCCATTGCAATAGGTTTTTGCTTCTTATGCTTTAGGAGAAATTTCTCTTCAATCTGACAAATGGTTTTGAGAAATTCAATTTTTCCTTCGTTGAGCTAAAAATGAGATTTCTTTACTATGAATGTTCTATGCACCACTAGGGAGGATTAAAAGTGTGTTTTTAATACCCTTCAAGATATAAAAAATCAGCAACAAATGGTTTGTCAATTCGCACACCGGTTTGCAAGATATGTTCGAATCTTCATTTTATGGCAATGGGGATTTCCACTATTCTTCTTCTCGGTTCTCCATTTTGTTTTCTTATCTCAATGAATTATTATTCTGAGACTTGTGTTCCATCATGTATTGAAGGATAATTTTCTTTGATGGAGCTGGTTCAAGCTTTGGTAATGGTGGAGTGAGGTGTTATCTACAACTTTTCCTTTGGCAGTGAGAAGCAACAAGAAGCAATGAGAAGTAGACAACCGTTAGAAAAATTTCAAATTTTTTAGTTAGAATTGGGTGCACTTTTTTTTTCCATGATGTCCTGATCTCGGCGACATGAGGGATACCAATTTCACAATGATCAAGATAGCAACACGTGGTAGCGATACGATGTGAGGAATGAGTTTTCCAAAATCAACTTTAAAGCAGAGAAGGGCTAGAAGTGGGTCACATGGGTGACCAAAGGACTCCCCATAGAGTATGGGTGCCTTTTTCCATGTTTTATGTCCCTAAACTCAGGGATGTGAGGGACATAAAATTCCATGGTGGTCTTGAGCGACATGTGGCATTTGATTTGACGGTAGGGAATGGATGCTCCAAAAATGCACCTAAGTGGCTGAAATATCAATTAAGGTGCGGAGGTCATATGAGTGTCCCGAGAGGTCACATGGAATACCTCCGAGGCTCCCCAGTCTTGACATGTCCTCTTAAAAAATGACTAAGTCTAGAACTACCATTCGAGAGGCTAACTTGGAACGATGATAACTTGAGCTGCTGGTGGAATTTCTTAGTGAAATGCTATATTATCCCAATTGGAAATGGAATTTTGAATCAATGGTGGGAGTATCATGTATTTATTTATATATTTGATCCTGAAAAATTGGTTTTTATTAAGACTCAACTTGTTCTGAGAAAAACTTCCTAAAAATCCTATGCGCCTATATTTTGTGAAAATATGATTTCACCATCATATAGGTATTGGAATCCTCTTTCCGGATATGTTTTGTTTTACTTCTAACTCCAAATGGAGCTCCGGGAATCTTCTTTTGAAGCCCAACAACTGTTTTAGGCTGTGTGCTACCCATGCTTGTGAACCTGTTTCTTACTCATAGTGCTCTAACTCATTTCAAAACTTCCCCAAACTTTCAAAATCATTTCCATGATGTTCTAGTGTCTTTCATTCACCTCCATGTTGAATTTTTCCCTTCCGTTCTACTCAGGTGGGTTTTATCTAGTCCTAAGAAGGCTAGAGATAGCCCTTCCCAATATTGTCAGAAGATAGCATCTTTTCAGAACTTCCTAAAATCACCTAGGGGAATGAATAGACTTTCCTAAATCACCTAGGGGGTGAGATAAAATTAATTTGAGGTCACTTGAACTAATTGGACAGACCTGGGGTGTCTTGGAATGATAGGACTTAAAAAATTTAACAAAGGGGTATAATTGTCATGCTTGGAAATTGTCAATTTCCTGTTGCACATTTCCACGACAACAACTATCTCTAGCTTGGGGAGATGATATGGTGAGTGTAACGAAGACATGACATGGGAACTCCTAGAATCTCAACTTACAACATATTGACCTAGTGCCTTATCCATTGGGCCTTGCAGAGTCATGTACAACCTACAATAAGAGAGAGAGAGAGAGAGAGAGAGAGTGAAGAAGAAAAACACACACACACACACAAAAGACGGAAAGGAAACACATGAAACACAAAGGGAAACACACCTAGAAATCACCTATGGTACAAGATGGGGGACACCCCACTTTCATTGAAGCACTTTTCATTTCTCAAAAGTTACCCCTGAAGAGGCAACACCGAATGATGATGTTCTACGAAGTCGTTGATGGGTTATGAAAGTAGCCTCCCCTCCTCAATTGTTTATGGAAGCCAAGTGCTTCCATGATTGTCCTTTTACTTTGTAGGATTGATTCCATGTGATCTTCTTGATTCTCAGGTCTTCTCTTGGAAATTCCACTACCTTCATGTTCTTTAAAATCATTTTCATAGTGCTAGTTACATTCACCGTTTATCCACATAGATGATTCTCCATCGAGCATCTCATCGCTGCCCCAAAGCTGATTTTTGTTCCAATTCCTTTGATATTATGAGTTACTTTATTTCTGGGTCTATGCTCATTGACATATTCTCCATGAGAAACATTTGATTCATCCTTTATCTCTACTCCACCGTGAGGCATCCGAGTACTAACGGGAGGATCGAGGTAAAATCAAACTTGTCTTGTATATCCATGGTGCTTTCCAAAAGAGGTATTGATGGAAGCTTTCTCAAGTTCGTAGAAAAAGAGCAAAAAGGTAAGTTTCTTAAGGCATACCATGACCAAACGTATGGCAGGAATTTTTTTGTAGTGGTCATTGCACATAAGATCCTCCAAGGTAGGTACTATTGTCCCACTCTTTTTATAGATACTCAAGAATGGGTTTCCAAGTGTGAATCATGTCAACAATTTATTGGGAGACCAAAACTTGTAGCACTACCACTTAGGCTAGTTGTCATTGAATAACCATTTCAGCAGTGAGGGCTAGATTTCATTGGTGTTTTGAATCCTCACTCAAGCACATGACATAACTACGTGCTCACAACAACATAATACTTCACAAAGTGGGTGGAAGCCATCCCAACCAAGCAAGCTAATACCGAAATGGTATGTAATTTCATCAAAGAGAACATCATATTATGTGTAGACACCAAATTTGGGTCACACTCCCCTTGGTCCCCTTGATAAATTAACGTAAAATATTTAATTAACCATGATCCCTTCTTTCCATATAAATATTCATCCTCACATTATTAATTAATTTAATTATTTTAATCAATTTATTTTCATCCTCACACCTCCACCTCATCATTATATCTCACCCTAGACCCATTCTAGGGGCATTTAACTCATAATGACCTATTTATCACTCTCAGCATTGAGTCATCACTCCTAGTGTGATGAGTCACCACTTGACGTAACTAACTAAAACTTCTTCCTAAACCTAATTGGAATTCTTCTATGACCTTCCTACTTCCTTTTAAACAAGAAATCCAATTTCCTAAGCAAACTCAATGAGAAAGCATGCCAAATCTGGGAAGATCTACCTATTTTTGGTTAACCTTGACTTTCTCTCCTTAAAGTTATTCCGATGCCAATCACCTAGCCATCATCGGTTAATTATATACAATTTTGCAACCTATTACCTAGGTTGGTCATTTTCAGTTTTGGGAGAACTATTGCATTCAAGTGTGAATTCAAATCCTCTCAGCATCTAGACAACAAAAATACTCAACCACAGGCCCAAGACAAGCATCTGGCTCTCATCCCAAGGTATTAGAATATTCACGGGGACACTCTAGGAGTATTTTCGTGGCACTAAACATAGAGGCTCTTCACGGATCAACTACCATCCTCCTTCACCTACTAGATCTACAAATGTAAGTAAGTATACATGATTTTAATCATTTTGTGCTTGCTTAAAGTTTAGATCCATTACCTCCTTCATTATAATTTACTTCTCTCTGTATTCCTTTATCTCCACCTTCTCACCAATCCATCAACCCAACCACCTACATGAAATTTTGGATCTTCGTACCTTCCCCCTATATAGAGTCTTCTTGGTAATATTATGAACCCAACCACTCTCCCTTCATTCTTTGTGTAATCATGAGAATTTCAAAACTACTTTTATTTAATTACTACCAAATTTCCCCTACCGATGTTGGTCACCTTAACCATCGTCAGTCTCACCTCTATACCGACATCGGTCACTAGACCGACATCAGTCACTATGTATTTTTCTAAACCTCCACCAAATAACCCATAACTCCACCAAATTCCATCCAGACCTTACCAGATACCCTAGTGACCTTACCTAACACCTCTGTGACCTTTCCCAACTAGAAACATACCTTTCCTGATGCTATATTAGTTTGTTATTTCAATATTCTACTTAATCTAGTGTGTTGATAACGTTTTGAGATACCTAAATCAAAGTGTTAGCAATAGGACTTTATTTATCATATTTAATTTCATTAATTTAATAAAAATAGTGGATTGACAACCATCTAGGAAGTATCACACTTCTAGAACTAGCAATCACTAGGCAGTCCACTGTCATTTACTATTTAATATCATTTGGTGGTCTTATTTTGTTTCTTATATAGGTTGTTCCTCCTAGCCAAAGGGAAGCTCTCACATTCAGTTTGATCAAATTCTACAACATGCATACCATCTACATAATCACAGGTATTCCTCCTTGACCATTACCTTATCTGTTTTATCACATACTTTGAGGTGAAACATTTTGGCATGCCAGTGGGACCCATCATGGGTTATTTTGCATTGTTCATTCCTAGGTGAATCATTGTGTGTCTATTTCCTTTTGAAAGAGTTCACATTAAATTTTCTCCCTTGGAACATTCTTTTTCTTCTACTGGTCTCAGTGACACTCGTATTTTGGACTAAAAAGAACACTTCTTTCTATTTTGTATTGCATTAGTGAAAGACATACTCTTGCCTATTCATCATTTCTCTCATCAAATTTCATATGTGATTTGGGTCTAAAATATTTGCATATCATTTGTGTGTTGCATCTGTAGCTCATTTAAAAATTGTGGGCAACCTATATGCTAGAAGTCATGACCAATTGATGGTTGATGAATTGAACCGTAGCTCACACTTTGCACCCTTATTTCTCTATACCAAACCACTAAAAATAAATTACTCATTTTCTTGAACAACATCTTTCCTGGAAGAAGTTGTCAACGATCACATGATCAGAGGATTGATAGTGGGCTCCAAACTGGTTTCTCTGTCAGTCATCATCTTAGAGAAGGATCCCCACGCCAAAACATACCTAAAACTATCCATAGTTGTCATCTTTTGTAGGGAACCTTTATCAAACCAAAAACTCTACTATATTCACAAGTCAGTCCAAAATGGCATAAGCCAGAACATAAAATCTACCACATAGGATTTCATGTTTTTAGCTTTCTGCTTGATCTGTGTTTTGAGGTGTGAGTTTTTTTCTCCATTCTTCTTTTCCTTCACACTCCATAATCATAGTTGGTGTATTCGAATCTTTCTAAGTGTGTTAGGGTCAATCATTTCCATACTCAGTTTCTGGGTTGGTATTTTACTTGATCTAAATCACAAAATCATTTTTTCCATCTTTTCACAAATTTCACAAGTAATCGACATTGGTCCAATGACCGCCATCGGTTCCCTTCATCTACCATTGTCATTGGTTTACTAATTGTTATCGGTTTCCTATTATTTTGGTCATTTTAACCAAAGTAGCATTCACCACATTGTTATTCTTTCTGAGATTTCCTCAATTACCTCACCATATCTCGTGTCTCTGAAATCACTGTCAAAGTCTAGATTTGCTCCATTTTCATCATTTGTTGCCAAATTTGCAAGTCATTTTATTTTCCATAGTGACCGGTATCGGTTCCTCGAATGGCATCGATTACCTCTCTCATCACCGACACTTTGGTTACTCAACCATTGTTGGTCTTTATGTTTTAATTTTTAATTAAAACAATGATCAATTGTCACCTTCTATGGAACCATTTTCTCCATTCCTTTTGTACTCCTATGTCATCTACGGAGCTCAAATTACTAGGTCTACTATTAGTCACATGGTTTTGACTCGTAGCCAAACCAACACCCTCGTGTTCCATGCTAGCCTTCAAACGATCCCGCCTAGCCCATCACCACCTTCCATTCTATCACCTATGGATCCTAATCAACCTATTACCATCAATACCGGTGATGAGGAGTTTGTGAGACTCCTTGATCAAAACCCTGTTGCTTTACAATATTATTTAGCCCATTCATCCACTTAGGATTCATTAGGGTAGCTTTTATATGGCATGCTTGTGTCCATTCCTCCTACCCTCGCACCCACTTCTGCATCAGCTACTACTAGCTCGACCTTACCCTCTTCCACCTTACCACATGTGGTGTCCCAAATTGACCCTACATCATTGATATCTATTGCACCTATGGCATATGTTGTGCCTTTGACGTTAGTTTCTCCTATGATGTCAACCATGCCTTTATCAACCACCTTGAGTGTAGGTCTATCTACACCCACCACCTCTTATATACCTATTGCATCTTATCCACCCATGGTGTTGGCAGCCCATACTCCCTTCAAAAAATTGTCCTCTCCATCCTACAATATCTTCCTCTGATTTCTACGAGATTCATTACATCCACTCCACCTACCTACACTTATCACCAACAACCCCTATTTCATTTATCGCTTATTCAGGATACTTGCCATCTACATCTATTCCATCCTACATACCTCCCTCAAAATTTTCATACTCGACATCACCACATACTAGGATGCCGCCCATATTAGACCCACCTCATCTACCCCCTTATATTGCAAGGGGTGTCCAATCATCACAACCTACCAATGACCTTATCAAAATGATGATGGACAAGATACAAACATTGGAAGCATCTATCTTGGCTCACATAACTCTCGATGTACGATGATATTTTCAATGATCCCATTCACCCATACATTTCAATTTTCCCATACCCTACACATTGGGAAATTCCTAAATTCATCCGATTTAACATCAAATAAGACCCACAACAACAATTGTGGTATTTTAAACATGGGTGTTATTTGATCTCTCATGATAATGTTTTTCTCTTGTAAACATTTCTAATTTCCTTAACATGACTTGCTTTGGATTGGTATAGTTCTCTACCTAGGCACTCCATTTTCTCATTCAACCAAGTGGCTCAAGCTTTCCTAGACCACTTTTTTATCAATAATATCAAAATGTCACCATGACTGACTTATGTACTCGACACGCCAATACATAGATGAATCTATCGTAGATTGTTTTGCTCATTGGCGGAGCCTAATCAACGAGCTCACATTCCAACTTCCTAAAACTAAGTTAATAGATTTTTCCACTAGGATTTTGCTAGACACATATCGCCAAATCTCTAAGTTCAAACCTTCCACACATTTGATGAGGCATTCACCATGGCCCAAAAATTTGAAATTCGTGTCATTGAAAAGAAGAAGATACAATTACGTAACAAGAACATTGTGCTTAAATCAAATGATACCTATTATTCTTTCAAATCACAAAATAATTACTCAAAGTAAAAGGATCTACCCATGTGGTAGTTTTGAAAGACATCCCATCTCATCTATCTAACAAATCAAAACCTTCTTCAAATCTTTCTATTGTTCAAGATTTTCAGTTCAAGCGGGAGAAACGAAAAATATACTTCCATAGGAGAACCCTATTCTTCAGTTTTAGAAAAATTTAAAATCCAGAGTAGTGACTCTCTTCCACCGTTAAACCACATACTAGTTTTGACCCCTCTTGTCTATATCTTGCATACTATAAAGAAAATAATTATTGTAACTATCATCACGTTAAAAGTCATAGCGACGGTAATTATATAACTTTCAAAAATATCATCAAGAAATGTTAGATAATGGATACCTCTTTTGGATAACCCTAATGCATCGAATAATTAGATCCTTCACATGTTAAAGAACCCATTTCCAAATCACACCCCATCATCTAACAAAACCAGTGAAACCTTGAATAATGATAGTAATGTTCATGAGGTTGATGTTGTTTCGATATCATACCAGCTCTTCATGCTCAATTTCCTCCTACTCCATATATTGAGGATATTCTTTCATGAGATCCTTCATCCATAGAGGGACTTGTTTCATTTTCTCCTTTACCCACAGAGGAATCTCCCTTATCTCCCCTTCATCCACAGAGGAGTTCACCATATCCATCGATGTAGTTTCCCCACTCACCTCTCAATCATACGAACAACCTGTAATACTTACTCTCCTACCCATGGGAGAGTCATGCTTACCTTCCTCTTCCCCAATAGATGAACCTACCTCATCCGACTTATCATCTCCCCTACCCATAGGGGATACACTAGTAACATCCCTCCTATTGGTGACAATTTCTTATTGGCTTTCAAGGATCCTGTTGATTTTATTTCATCTCTTTTACCCACATATTTTGAAGCCAACCAATTCCCTATCTCACAAACATTCTTTATAGGGATTACTACCAAATAAACATCATCCCCCCTATAATGGTGTCATTTTCATGTTTAGCTAACCACTTGGATTATGTTGACAATTCCATGCTTTGGGGATGCCTTCGGTTTCCTTTCTCAACTCAGATGCAAATGTTGTCTGCTGATACTTCCACGATCTATCCAAAAGTGTTTTAGACAACCAAACCCACCATGCCCATACCAGTTGTAGTGACATCTTCTTCATCATCTTCTCCCACACCTAAACACTTTCCATCAAATGAAATTTCTGCCAATGCCTAAAACCTTACCTACACCTATATCTTCCTCCACAGCTAGACCCATTACCACATTGGGAGTTATTTCAGACATCAATCCTAGTCCATCCTCATCAAACTGGATTTAGGTATGTCCTCACAAGTCATCATAAAGAACATTCACCCACCTAAGAGTAAGACCCAACATCTTAGGCCACATACACCGCTTCATCCAATAGCCCTCTATCACCTTCACTACTTCCATCTATCCAAGGTCCCCACCCATCAACCTTGGCCAAGTAGCCTCCTATCGAAAATAAACCAAAACACAACAACCCACCTCATCATGATCCTCGGTTCCACCCAAATTACCTACACATCTTACGCCTTCATTGTCACTTTCAAATTTTTACCTCCTATACCTACACCACTTCAAGTATCCTCATCATTACCTATGCCATTCCCTTCTCTTCAACTAGTACCTTCCACATTTCCTCTTACTTCAACCTTCACTGTACCTCCATTATCACCTTGGTTAACCCGACCCATTCCACAATATTCCTTACTTTCTACATCACGCACTTCTTCTTCACCTTTACCTAAGAAGATGAAACCAAAGAACAAGAACCCACTACCATCCAAAGAGGTAGTTAAACCTACATTACCTTCAACAACTAATTTACTGCTACACATTTACCCAAGAAGGTGAAATCCAAATCTAAAATGGTACTACCTACTAAATAGGTGGTCAAACTAAATCGACCTTCGATTCCATCTACTATGGCACCTCTCCCACAAAATTCACCCACATCTCCATCTAGACACACACTTACTTCACATTGTGATCCATTGGAAGGGTCTTACACCAACATCCTAGCTAACCTTTTGGAAACCTCTTTCATCACATTGCCACCACTTAGACCTTACAACCCACTCAAACCTAAACCAAAAGGGTTTGATGATAAAAAAATTTGCACTTACCATCATGTGCTAGGGCATGATGTGGAAAATTATAAGGCTCTTAAAACTATTCTTCTCCAACTATGTCCTCCCAAAGAAAGCTTTGATGATGATGATATTTTAGATGAGGACCTTATTCCATTTGCACCTATCACCACACATCCTCATCCCTTACCTATTCAACAACCTTCATCTCCCCCTTCACAACCCTTTTATCCTCCTCGAACATTTGACATCAATATGGTCCACATAAGTGAGCTAGCCAAACCTCCACCAAAATGCCAATATGCTGCATTGTTTTAAAAAACCAAGTATATGCCCTCACCATATTATTTCTGTTATATCGCTGCATATATAACAACTTAATTTCTACTTCACCATAAATTAATATGGTTCAAATTGCCACCTGATCCCAGAAGGAAAAAGGAAAGGATAAAATAACCACCTCATCCACCACTCTTTAACCTAATATTCCATCTGCACCTACACCAAAAATCACCATCTGTGGACCCACATACCCTATTTTTGATGGGGTTTCCCATCGTACAATTCTTAAATAGTTACACCAGTCTCCTCTCAAAATATCTTTTACGACCTTGTCCAAACCTCTTGAGTCTCATGAATGGCCCCTCATTGAGGTTCTACAATCTATTGAGGTTTTACCTAATGACCTTACTCTGTTGGATCCATTATTAATCCTCACCATGTGGCCTCTCTCACCACTTAATCTCCTTCCACTGCATCTCGCTACCACTCAAAAAGTAGTCATTCTCGGCTTTTTTCCGACGATGAGATTGTACCTCTATAATAAGATGATCCTGATACTACCCTATTTATTTACGTCTATGTTGATAATATACGTGTTACGATTGATGATAGTGCTAGTATCAACATCATTTCTCTCCCATGTGTATAACAAATGTGCATCCTTGTGAATTGAATGCATAATAACTTAGTTATACTACATTCATTCAATGATGCCATGAATTCCACCCTTGGCACCATCATTCTCCACATTTATGTAGGTCCTGTACCATTCATGAACTATTCTATGTTTTAGAGGGGGAATTCCAGTATAACATGCTTTGCTTGGTGGCCTTGGATCCGTGCCATGGGTTGTGTTCATTCAACCTTACACCACTATTTAAAATTTGAATATGGAGGACACAAATATACCATTCAAGACATATAACATGTTGCATCGACCCAATGATGTCCTTATACCTATTAAGGCATCTACTACCACTACCACTTCTTCTTGACCATGACCTCATTCACTAACATTCACGCTTAAATCTTCCACAACTAATTTCTCTATTCCCATTACTCTCATAACTTCTACAATCAATCCATCTACTTCTCAACCAACTAATTCTTCTTCTTCCCAACTATCTAGTAATTCATCCATTCCCACTACCCACATACCCACCATTAATCCCTTAGAAGGTGTTTTTCAATGCCTCAACTGGGGAGTAACTCCTTTATAAAATTAACACATTCATTACTCCTCAAGAGTATGGTAACCTTCACCAAAATCCCCGCTATGATCACCGCATAGGTGAGGTTTTCCCCTATGATCCTCCCCACCTTTACACCAACTTAATGTATGGGGGACTTGATGCTTCTACCTACTTTCCCGAGCCACCTTCCCAAACTTGACCATTTTCATCCAACCTTCAATCTCTCACAAACCGCCACTTCACGCACACTTTCCTCCATCCTTTGTTCTTGGAAGGGCTTTGGCTTTGGTTTCTATGAACAATCTTGCCATCTTGTCATTCCTTGCACCACCCATAAACATAAAAACCGCAGTAGTATTAGATTTTACGAAACACCTCCCAACAAGGCCTGAGTCAAATTCATTGAGGACAATAAACATTCCCCACCCCATTCACCAACTTCACCACCTTCACCTACAAATTCTATGGATCCAATTCATTCCTCCTAACTTTTTTTTTTTCATAAACATCATTTCCCTATGACCTTTGACTTATCAACGAGATGTCGAGGTTTCCTCTTCTCTTCCCTTCCGTATCCCGACATAAACAATGATGATACACCTTATATTAATGGCGTTCAATGTAAGGATGATGAGTCTATTATCACCTACCTTGGTGCGGAAGATTCTTATATTCACTAGTCATTACCTTCTTTGAGACGTAAACCATGTTAAATGAATCAACAATAAAAATCAATATTCACACTCAGGATGACCCACACATTCTAAAAATAGGCCAATCTTTAGATACAGATGAACAAGAAACTTTCACTTCTTTCCTTTGGGATCATAGCAACTATTTTTCTTGGTCCTATGCTGATATGCTCGGTATTGACCCAAACATTTTGGTCCACAATATCGTAATCATCCCTAATGCCAACCTCATGAAATAGAAGCTGCAAAAATACATCCTCACATTACCCTTCTTGTGGAATAAGAACTCCAGCACCTTCTTTTGGTTTCCTTCATTCTACCCATCAATTATCTCCAATGGATCTATAATATTGTTCGGTCATAAAAGTGACAGGGGGACTCCAAATTTGCATGGATTTCCATGACCTTAACTTAGCTTGCCCTACTGCATAATTTTCCTCTACCTAGCATTGACCAACTAGATGATCTCACCGCCGACCATGAGATGCTATCACTCATGGATGGTTTCTCGGGTTATAAAAATATTTATTGCACCGGAAGATCAACACAAAACTACCTTCATCACTCCTTGGGGGACCTTTTGCTATCTTGTCATTCCCTTTGGCCTTAAAAATGTTGGTGCTTTACATATCAACGGGCTATGAATTATATAATTCATGACATCATGCATAGCATATTGGAATATTACATTGACGATCTTCATGTTATATCCAAATATTGGGCCAAACACCTTACAATACTTAAGGTTATCTTTGACCGTCTCATCTAATATTGTGTTCTCTATAGACACCAAATTTGTGTCTTACGACCCTTTGTGACCCACATCTCATCTCGCAACCTAACCTCATCACCTAAACTTTACACAATTATTTATTAATTACCTTGTAATTGATAAATCCACATCACCTTACCTGCCACCTCATTTTGCCACCTCATCATGACCTAGCCCTAACCCTAAACTAACCTAATTAAGACCTATAAATTGGTCCACATCTACACCCATGATTAATGACCCCTTTCTCGCACCCAAAACCGACCTTCTAGTCACTTGACCAAGCCCACAACTAATCTCTCGGGAGAAAAGCAGGGAAGGTGGGCTATTTTACTAAAAATAGCCTACTTTTTCCTCTACCGATTTGGTTCTACTGACCGCCGCTCGGTTACATAACCGCCATCGATTCCCCTGTAAAATGGGCTCCCGACGAGAAACAAGGTCGAAGGATTTTGGATCACAGAGATCAGCGGGAGCGATAAAAGAGAATCCAGATCTTTACTTCGCAAGCAGAGATGAGTGAAGAAACTAGAAGAGTTGCGCAGTAAAAGGAGATCAAGCCCAAGATCGCAATCGAATAGCCAAAAACCCGTGATGCTCGGTTGATCATCGGGAGGGAGATATCTCATCTTCTGTTTGTCCAGCCATCCTACACCTAGAGTTCTCGCTTTGTCATCGAGTTCTTGAACTCTGCATCTTCCTCAAGAATAACGAGTAAGTTACATCTTGCATGTCCTCTTTAATAACATTTCTTAGATGTTTTAATCACATCCCCATAAATCCATTCCTAGATCCTCTACCCAACGTGTCATTGCATCTAACTATCATTCATATACCTCTCATCATCTCATTACCTAATATCACCCATATACTAGCCTTACAAATAACACAGTTACCTACAACGCAACCACCCCACAACACAACCAAACCCTACCGATATCGGTTACAAGAACGGTTTCGGTTATCCGACTACAACCGAGAAACCAGCCTTTCCCTACCCATTTCAACGAAGCAATTTAATTGATATTTTACGTCTTTTGTGTTAATTCATATTAGCAGGGAACTCGACCACCTTCGAAAGGAAGTTTTATATTTCTGGGTCCAAGGCGCCTCATTTATTGTCTAATCAAAATCTTGTGGTCTTGTGTTCTTATTTTGCAGGTAGTCCTTCCAAGACAAAAATGAGTTCTTCGCAATAACCCGATCTTTCTCTACGGACGCGCACACCATCTCGACATTCAAATGGTATTCCTCCTAACCCTAACCTTATCTATTTCTAAAAGGAATGAAAGGATAGAAGCAACTCTATTCCCAGAAGCCGAAACATTCCGAGCGAAACATTTTGGCACGCCCGGTGGGACCCATTTTGGGTTTCTTTCTTTCTTGCTTGCTTTCATATAGGGAGTATACTTGTTGTTTTGTTCTTTTAAAAGATATTCACAAGGTATTTTTTTATTTTGGTAAAAGAACTTGCTTTGCTTTTACATCTTGCATTAGTGAAAGTCATCTCTTTTGCTTCATCGAATATCATTTTCGATTTGGGTTTAAAACACGTGCATTGCATTCACCTTCTGTTTTCAATTCTAGTGAACATAGATTAAGTAATGTCGTACGTGTGGGGTGATATCCATGGTATTGACAAGAAATTAATCTTACTTTCACCGCACAACACATACCGAATCACTTCATAATTAACACAACAGCTCAAACATCCCCCTTTTTCCGTGGTATTCCTCCGCCCGATTGAGGTAACCTTATAAGCCAAAACAAACTTGACATTTCCTCTAAGTCTTTTGTTTAGGATTCTGACATCATTCTACGTCTAAAGGCATAAGCCCACGATAATTAAAATTAACCCTAGGGTTAGTCTCTGGATTTGCGTGTGCATCTTTCTTGTTTTCAGTTCTGTTTTCTCTGTCATACTTTATCTTTTGTGATCATCTCGAACAATTTGATAAAGTATACTAAACATTGTTAAAAATCAAATCAGCAGATTCTTATATCTTCTTCTACGGTCTTATTACACCAACATCGGTTAATTGACCGACGCGTGCGTTTTCAGTGTGACCGCTTCGGTTATTAGACCGATATCGTTACTACTTTTTTCCACAAAGACTGACAAACCAAAGAACCGCTAATTTCACCATTCTCGAGGTCAAGTTTCTTTCGATAGATTGAAACCTTCATCGTGTACTCTTGTCCATGGTTGTTATCACTCGGAAGCAAGCTGCCGCCATGGTTTCACATGCACCTTTCTGTGCCTTTTCTGAATCACCCCCTTCACATTCTATAGGGAACCCTACGGACACCGGTGAGATCCCCAAAATTCTGTAGGAGATAAGAACTTTGCCAAGTTTCGGATGCTAATCCTAGTCTTTGCATAATACTATTTGTCTCATACCCCGACATGTACGCCTTTGATGGTCAGCTCCTTGTTGGTATGCCTATTAGTATAGCTGCTCATTTAGCTCCCACTCCTTTGATAACACCGCCTTGCTTCCTGCATCTTTAGCCCCGTCTCCCAATCCGATGGCTTCAGAGGTTCATACGACACAGATTGGCTTTCCTTTGGCTAATCTTGGACCCCACATATCATTACCACCGACTGCCCCTACCTCATCTCTCTTGCAGACTACTCCGTTCATGACTTGCTCTCTACCACCTATCCACACGAGCTTTCCTTCTCAAGCTCCGCCTACCTTTTCATTCCCATACACGTATCCAGTGACCTCAACATCTTATATGGGACATCCCTATTCGGTCGCCTCAACATATTCATCCTCCATACCTTATCAACACTTAACCCCACCATTGTCTAGCGGAGGCCCTTGGCCCAATTTGCCTCCATTTACCACAACCGCACCATCATCTCATCCAACCACGATTTCATCAAACAAATTATGGACAAAATGCAAAATCTGGAGGCTTCTGTTTCAGGAAGTCGTAGCGCCTTGACATACAAGAAAGTTTGTCGGGAGCCTATTCACCCTTCTGTTCCCCTTCATTCGTATCCTCCTCAATGGGAATTGCTGAAATTTACTCGTTTTAATAGTAAAGAGGATCCTCAACAACACTTGCGATCATTTAGACATGCTTGTTATTTGATTGCCCATGATGATGCCTTGTTACTCCGCACTTTTCCCATGTCCTTATTAGGACCCGCCTTGAGTGGTACAGTGCTTTACCCAAGACTCAATCTTCTCTTTTAACCAATCGCCCAATATTTCTTGGATCATTTCTCCATTAACATTGCCAAGAAAGTATCTATCACCGACCTCTATGCCATCCGACAATTCGAAGACGAATCTATCATAGATTTCGTTGGACGATGGCGTGGCCTTATCAACCAACTTACATATGCTTTGCCTCGAGTTGAACTTATCAAAATTTTTACGTGGGCATGTGCTAAGCACATTTCTCCTACTCTTCAAATTCAAACTTTCCGCACATTTGATGAGGCCTTTACCATGGCTCGGAAACTAGAAATTTGAGCCTTAAGAAGAGAAATTACGGTTCTTGCAACAAAAATCCCAATTTCGAACTCCGATTCTACCAACAAGCCAAACACCACCACTCCTCACGCATCCACTTCTTCTAAATCAGAATGACTTTGTCCACGCGGTGATGGTCAAATCTCAAACAACGTCTAATACCCCACCAAAAACCACCTATAAGTATAAAGCCGAGCCTATCAATTACACTCCCTTGGGAGAAACTTATGGAGCCATCTTGGAAAACTGCTCAAAGCGAGCTATCACCTTGCCTCTGTTAAACCTCACTCCGGGTTCGACTCCACTCGCACTATACCTTCCTCAGTACAAAGAAAATGACTTCGTAACTTTCACCGCATAAAAGGACATAGTCATGAAAAGCGCAAGATGTTGAAAAACATAGTGCAGGAAATGGTTGACGCAGGGGATATAACCCTCGATAATCCTAATGCCCCTGCCAACCGAAATTTGAAAATCTTCAACAAACCATTCCCGAATCACTCTTCTAACAGTAACGTAAACCAGGATATCTTAGCCGAGGAAAGTGTTCATGAGATCCATGCAGTCTTCGACTCCCAGCCAAAAACCTCCATCGAGAAAATTTTGAATCAAGCGTCTTCACTGACACAGAGGCCTGAACCTCCTTCACCACCATCAAGCCAAAGCGAAATCATTCCTTTACCCATAAAGGAGTTAACTGCCCAGACTTCTCTTCTCATCGATGAGTCTGCTTACACCACATCCCTACAAGACTACGAACGGATGTTATCTAACTTATCTATTTCCCAAACGTCTCCTCCTACTTCTCTTGCTTGCCGCACAAGAGGGAGGCTCGCCACTCCTTTTGACATCCTTAGACAAAAATCTCTTGCACCGACATCACCAAATTCTTTAACCATAATAGACCCTCTCAAACATGCCCTCCGCCTATTAGTTCTTCATCGCCTAAATCTTTTCAACGACTGGTTGATCTCTTAACATCTATTGATACAAGATTGCCTCATTTACCCCTCGTATCACACCCACAAGTGGATCTGGAATCACAACCCACCTTTCTTCCGTACAAAAATTCCAATTCACACACAAGACCTGTCATTCTCGTAAGATAGATGAGTCCTATGGGAACGTTTGAGTACCCCCTATTCTACTCAAATGCGGATGACCGATCCAAACACCCCTACCATATACCCTAAGTGTTTACAGAAACTCAAAATTCCTATGTCCTCATTCTCACCCCCCGTATCTATACCAAGTATCCCATCCACCTCTATTAATCTACCCAAATCTTCCCCTACACTTGGGACCTCACCAATACCCAGTCTAACACACCCGCCTAAGCGACTAGATTTATCCAAAAATAAAGCCGCCCGCCACCTAGGAGACAAACTCAATCCGTGCCTCTATCACAATCAAAACCATCATCGTCACACCTACCTTCCATATTGGGACCTCATCCCTCCACCTTGCATCAATATATCATACCTCCTGCATTTTCTTCAAAACGACCTACGCCTTCTGCACCCATACAGAGATCAAAGGGTATATCAACATTATCACCCCACGTACCTTGTCCACCCATCAACCCTAAACAAACTCCATCATCAAAGGATTTATTTTCTGTCACTCCCCTTTCTCCGTGGTTGTTTCCCGCTACCACGTCATCTGTAGCCTCATCATCTAACCAGTTGAACGTAGCTCCTGCGCCAAAGAAACCACGTTTAGTGAAAACCACGTGTCAACACCCCTTGGCTAAACCACCACCGTCACGAACCAACCATGCCCAAACATTACCAAAACCCGCACAACCAATACCCTCATCCTCCTCCGATTTTGAACGACTCAAACGATCTTACGCTAAAATCCTTGCATGTTGGTGGAGAATGCGACCATTTCCCTACCCCCACTCGGACCTTATGACCCGTCTAAACCCCGGCCTATAGGTTATGATGAGTCTAAAATCTGCGCTTATCACCACACACCAGGACATGATGTGGAGGGATGCAAAGCTTTAAAAACCATCCTTCGTCAGTCACCTCTCTCAGATAGAAAGGTTAAGAAAGACAACTTACGAAGGGAGAGACCTTTAGCTTCAATTCCCTCTCCTATAGCATCCGTCCCTGCCTCACCAAGATCTATCATTATTACAACCCCACCTCTTGAAAATCATGATTTATCCCAAACATCTTCCTCATCTCAGGTTTACGAGATTAATATGATTAGTGTTGCTACTCGAGCGTAGAAAAACAACGAGAAAGCGAAAGAAAGCACACTTGCGTCCTCTCTTTCTCCGTCCACCATCCTGATTGCACCACCACCCAAAGTGGTTATTCGTGGACCCACTTACCCCATCTTTAATGGAGTTGCCCATCGAGCCATGATCAAACAAACTTCACCAATCACCCGTAAAATGACACTATATGATCTCATTGAGACTTCGAATCTCATCGACAAGATCTCGTTGAAATTCTTCAAGGGATCGAGGTCTTACCTAATGAAACCCTACCTATTTCCTCCATTCTAACACCCAATCGCGTTGCTTCTCTCACCAAACAACCCACTGCCCCAACCACTTCTATCTCGGTACAACAAGCTGCTGTAATCAGTTTCTTCGAAGATGAAATTGTTGACTTTGGTCTGTAAGATCCCGACTTTGTTTTCATCTCAGCCTTATGTCTAGGACATTCGGGTACGCGTCGTGTTATGATTGACGAGGGCGCTAGCCTAAACATCATCTCTTCAAAAGCCTTCCAACAAATGAATATCCCTTCTAGCTACATGTGTGCAATCCCATCATGTCATGCGGTCATTCAATGATGCTATTACCTCTACCTTAGGCACCGTGATCCTCAACATTCATGTAGGACCACGTACTTTACCCGAACTCTTCTATGTCCTTGAGGGAGAGTTCTAATATAACATATTGCTAGGTCACCCTGGATCCAGGGCTATGGGATGCATTCCTCAACATTACATAGATGCATTAAATTTGAGTACGAGGGGAAGTCCTACACCGTAAAGGTTGATCCTCCCCCTTTAAAACCTGCAATATGTTATACCGCCCTAATGATGTGCTTGTACCAATCAAGACACCCATTCATTCAACCCAACCATCCTCTTAAAATGTGCCTCAACCATCCACCTTAACCGCACCTACGCTTCAACCGATGAAACCACCGCCGCAAAACCACTTCCCTTCCCGCAGCCTAATATCCCCACCACGGACCCTTAGTAGATGTTTTCCATCACCTTACGCTGGGGAGTATCGCCTTTATATAACATTAGTTCTTTCCATACTCCCACGGGAGTACGGACAAGTACATGCACATCCTACCTATGACCGTCGTGGGGAAGTAATCCCTACGGACCTCCTCACTGCGTACTAACCTAACATATGGAGGTGTCGACGCATCTTCCGTTTCCCCAGCCTCCTCTTGGTGTGTTTCCTTTCCAATCCGATTTTCAATACCTGACAAACCATCGTTTCACCCTCACCTTCTTGACTCACTGTGCTTGGAAAGGCTTTGGTTTTGGTCTTTATGAACAAGGCCGACATACGCTCATCCCCATCACCACACGCAAGCACAATGATCGTAGTGGTCTCGGATTTCTGGGAACACTTACATCAAAGGAACCTCGTGTCAGTTGTCTTCTAGAAGATGATGACGTCACCCCTACCGAACCATCATCACCCATTTTACCATCATCACCTACGAGTTGATAGATCCCGAATCTATCCCTCCTAACTTTTTTTTTTTCATAAATGCTATCTTCCTAGGTCCTCTCACTTATCAACGCGATAATGAGGACCCCTCTTCTATTCCCCTTCTATATCCAGACATGATTGAAGAGGACTCGCCTTCAATTAATGTTGTTGAGTGCCAGGATGATGACTCCATCCTCACTTACCTTGGTGTAGATGACTCTTATATTCAACGCGCCTTACCATCTGAAACTCAAACCATGCTGAATGAGTCTACTATAGAAATCAACATCCACACGGAGGAGGATCCTCACATTGTGAAGATCAGACAATCCCTTAACGCATCAGAACAAGTCACCTTTACTACCTTTCTCCGTGCTCGCAACCAAGCTTTCGCTTGGTCCTACGCTGACATGCCAGGAATTGATCCTGACATTGCTGTCCATAACATTACACTAAAACCCGATTCCAAGCCAATTAAACAGAAATTGAGAAAAATGCATCCACGCATTGCCCTCTTGGTCAAAGAGGAGCTTCAACGACTCCTTTCTGTTTCCTTCATTCTGCCTATTGACTATCCTCAATGGATTTCTAACATCGTACCTGTCACTAAAGCGACGGGGGGACTTCGGATATGCACGGATTTCGGGATCTTAACCTCGCTTGCCCTAAGGATGACTTCCCTTACCTAGTATTGACCAACTTGTTGATCTCACCGCAGGCCATGAGATGCTCTCTCTCATGGATGGCTTCTCGGGATATAACCAAATTTTGGTTGCCCCCGCCGATCAACATAAAACTACCTTCATAACTCCTTGGGGAACCTTCTGTTACCGTGTAATGCCATTTGGCCTTAAGAATGCTGGTGCAACCTATCAGCGGGCTATGACCTACATTTTTCATGACATTATGCACACTATCCTTGAAGATTACGTCGATGATCTTCTTGGCAAATCTAAACATCGTAGTGAACATCTCGATGTTTTAACTACTATCTTTGATGCACTTTATTACAATATTCTATCCGTCTTCAACCAAAGAAATGTGTCTTTGGTGTCCTTTCGGGAAAACTTCTTGGCTTTATCGTCTCTTTGCGTGGCATTGAGGTCGACCCATCTAAAGTCAAAGCTATCCTAGAAATGCCCCCACCTACCAATCTCAAACAATTACGTAGTTTACAAGGTAAGCTCCAATCTATCCGACGTTTCATATCTCAACTCTCGGATCGATGTCAACCTTTCCATCACCTCCTTAAAAAAGACATTGTCTTTCAATGGAGCGAAGAGTGCCACCAAGCCTTTGAAGCTCTCAAAGCTTATCTCTTGCAGCCACCCGTGCTTATCCCACCTCGTGGACACGCCCTTTCTACGTTTACCTTTCCGCCACCGACCACGTCAGTAGGGGCCATGCTTGCACATCGTGACTCGAGAATCGAGAACAAGCCGTTTATCATATAAGTCGACTTTGGTGGACTATGAGACTAGGTATACACATGTAGAAAAGTTATGCCTAGCCCTATCATTCGTGGCTACCAAACTCCGACACTACCTTCTGAATCACAAAACTTTCATCATCACCAACACGGACCCCATCCATTACATGTATGCCAAGCCTCATCTAAACCAACGCATCGCCCGATGGCTCATGCTCCTCGCCGACCTTGACCTTGAGTTTGTCCACCAGAAATCAATCAAAGGACAAACCATCGCAGACCAACTTGCGGAAGCCCCTTTACCTGGGGAACAATTTACCAATTTTACATTCCCCGACGAACTCATCACTACTCTTTCCCTCAAGGAGGAGTCGTATCCAATGACCCTCTTCTTCGATGGATCCAAATGCCACTGCGGTGGAGGAGCGGAGTTGTTCTCATTCCTCTCGACACCGAGCCTATGCCTCTTTCATTTCGACTTGATTTCCCTTGCACTAATAATACAGCGGAATACGAAGCCCTTGTTCTGGGTCTCCAAGTTGCGTTACACTTAGGTATCAAATCTATCAATATTTTTGGCAACTCTCAATTGGTATTCAATCAAGTTATGGGCATCTACCAATGCAAAAATGAGGAACTTCAAAAGTACAAACACTACGTGGATTCACTTCTAGCCTTATTTACTCACTATTCTATCCAAACCATTCCCCGCTCCACTAACAAATTTGCGGATACTATGGCTTGCTTAGCCTCGCAAATTCCAGCTTCATCAACTGACTCTGATATTTTCGTCTTGGTCCAACAACTCTTTGCCCCATCTTATTCAGCCCGGTTGTTTGTACGATAAATACGGTGTCTGCTAACTCGCAGGATACTTGGTATCACCAATTCCACGACTACCTTACAACCTCTGTTCTCCCATCTGACCTTACTAGTACCGGCAAACGTGCATTTCTTAAACGCTTTCGTTATGTTTTTATGGGGGACTCCTTTATAAACGTGGCTTCGATGGCATCCTCCTTCGATGTCTCACCGACACGGAGGTCACCCATACCATCCAACAAGTACATGACGGTATTTGTGGCGGACATTTTAGCGGCCTTGCCGTGGCCAAACGAATCCTTCGCCTTGGTTATTATTGGCCTACTCTCAATAACGATTGCTACGAATATGTTAAGCGTTGTGTTATGTGTCAACAAACACGCCAACCTTCAACATACTCCTAGCCACTGCTACTGTGTCACCCGAGATCTTTGGCCTTTCTCACAATGGGGTTTAGACCTTATTGGTGAGATTCATCTGTCCTCTTCACAACGTCACCGATGGATAATCACAGCAACCGAATATTACACAAAATGGGTGGAGGCTATTCCACTCATTTCAACCAAAAAAGAAAAAATTGTAGAGTTCATTAACCACCACATTATCTGTCGTTTTGGTGTTCCTCATCGCCTGATAATGGATAATGGAAAATCTTTCAAAAATAAGTTGTTGCAAGACCTTTGTGACAACTTTGGTATCAAACTTAGCTTCTCATCACCCTACTATCCACAAGCAAATGGACAAGCCAATCCTCTAATAAAATCCTAACAAAAATCCTCATGAAAGTTTCAATGAGTCGGAAGAAATTGGCATGACCACATTCCCTTTGCCTTTGGGCTTATCGTACTAGCATTCGTACCTCCACTAATGCTACACCTTTTTCTTTGGTATATGGTACCGAGGCTGTCTTGCCTCTCGAAATACAAATACCCTCCTCGTAATATCTCTTTAGGATATTCTCACCAACATTAACGATTTCCGCCAAGAGCGGTTAGCCCAATTGGAGCTTCGATTTAACGCCGTCTTACACTGACTCTCGATTACCTTCAAATCTATCAAAACGATCAAGCGTGCTTATGATAAGCGACTTCATGAGCATACCTTTAAGGTTGGTGATCTTGTCCTCAAAGAGAATCAACATGTAACCAAACTAGAAAAGAGCAAACGTGGAAAATTTGCTCCCAATTGGATTGGGCCTTACATAATCACTCACACGTATGGATCGTGCACTTATCGCTTAGCTTCGCTTAATGGTAAACCTGAGCTCGAACCCTTAATGACTTGCATCTTCGACCTTTCTACTGTTTAATTTAGTGTTACATAACTTCTTATCTACCTACCGCTCATCCTCGAGCTCATTTACCGCTACATACACTTTGTTTCCTACATCTCCAAATAAAATCAAGCTCACTTCTCACCTCCCCTTAACGATGCCTTCCCCTTTTTAGTCTAGTCCATGACTTCAAAGTATTAAAATAAGCCGTATCCTTATGGGATTTTCTTGAGTCAAACTTCCTACCAAACTAGATGCTTCGCGCCAAAAGGACATCTAGCTATCTACATTATATATAGACTGCTCCCTCGAAGGACAGCTATATGCCAAACTATTGCTGCTATTATATATAGACTGCCTCCAAGGACAGCTATGCACTAAAATCATATCTGCTACTATAAATAGACTGCTCCCTCGAAGGACAACTATACACAGTCAGCCTTTTATCAGAAGCTTCTCGCATTGATCAGCTTTGTGAAGACCTCAAGAATAATACAATCAATATCCCTTGTAGACTTCCCGCATCGATCAGTCTATATTCAGTAAAATAAAAGCCTCATTCAAAAGAAATTTTGAGTCATGGACTTGTCTATTTAGGGTAGGTTCTCTTTCGTCAGAACACTCACTTTGTAATAAGTTCTCCGTACCTCAGCTATACCATTCACCTCACCTCACCATTTGTTTCAACTCAAGGGACGTGACGTACACCCGATATATTGTGATCATACAACTCTTTTCACCTATTGACTTCTCGTCTATGCACGGTACCTAGGGCTTCAAGTTCATTCTACGTTGTGTGGTTTGTTTCGCTCTTTTCACCTACGGAGAAATCTTTCCTCTTTGCCTCGCATCTAGGATTGTGTGTTGATCTTAATCAGGACATGGTTCCCTACCACTGGGTAAGCTAACTTTCACTTCCCTTATACCTTTACAACATCACCAATTCATTACCAACACCATCAACCTTACCTTACCAATATTAATATCAACATTTTTACCAACCAACCAATTGCCTAATCATACCAAGTTGCCTAAATTCACCTCTCCCTGGTCCTAAGGGAGAACTACATCGGTCTGAGGCCCCTCCTTGCTTTGTGCAATGGGCTATGTAGGCAGCACTTCGGAGACATGGGGTCTCCCAAGGTTAGCTCGACCATCCCCTACCATAACCTATCATGTGTGGTAAATATAAATATTTTTGTATTTCTATTCAATCACATTCCTCTTTATCCTTTTTCAAAACACCAAAAGTCATAACGCAAACATTCTTATTGTTATCATAACTCGAATCAACATACATATTCGTTTTATTTAGATGTTAAACAAATACATCTTCTCTATCATCGACACGTTGTGTCGGCATCCTTATTTATTCTTATACCTCGATAACATTTACTTAGACCCTCACGACTCATCCCGACTCAGAGATGATCGTGATCGCCGACGCTCTCGCCAGCCTCTCTGTCCTCAACGGTACCACGGCTATTGGTAACACCCACCGATCTACCAATCTCTCCTCGTAACATATGAATACGCTCCCTCGCATGGAGGAATCCAGCCTCTCTAGTCTCTCTCGCCCGTGACTCCGTAATCGCTAACAATCCTCTTGTCTCATTCACCTGTGTTTGGAGCTGCTGAACTAAACTCTGCAGACGATCTCTCTCTACTGTAATCATAGCTATGTCAGGACGATCACGTACACCTCGTAGTTCTGCTACCCACCATAATCTATAGGCCTCTGCTCGTTCGCATCCATTACTCTGCGATCGGCTGCTACCTCTTTAGGAACTTCTGGAGGTGTTGGTCGGGAGGTGAGAATGCCGCCGGCGTCGATCCTCATATATGGTCTATAGGCCATGGGTATATCTGCACAAATCCAAATTGCCGCTGCACGTGATCTATAGGAATCCTCTCATATTCACTCCGGCCTCGTGCCCCGCGATCCACCTCAATCGTTCTACACCCTCAACTCCTCGCCTATGTTCTCTGTTACCATATAGTTCTCGTAAGGCCTCTCGAGATATCTCGCAATCGTCACCCTCTCCCATACCTGCCTGTAATACTCAATGTCACCCATCACGGCCTGGGATCTTGCCTCTTGTTCTATCTGGACCCATCGTCTGAATCCCAACCTCTATACTCCGGTCTCTCCTGATCTGGATGGGTCGGCCTATTGGTCGCACACAAACAATGTGCTCATAGGCCCAACAGTGTAATAAGTATGAACAATCTAGTGTCGTCCTGTGATTTCACCTACAAGCCCATAAACCCCTGTATAGCTCCGCCAAATATGCAGGTGCCCATGCAAACGTCACGTTCCTTTCTACCATCTCCCAAATAAAACACATCAATGCTTTTGGAAATCTTCCCCTTCCGCCCTCGGTAATGCATAATACCCTACCGCTATCATTAATATCACTGCTAACCTTGTCTCCTCAGGGTGTGCTGCATACATTATGCCATACGTAAATGTCAAACCTCGCTGTGTCAAATCACGTGCGTATGGACCAAATACTGCTGTTATCGCTGCCCGCCGGCTTAGCCATTGCTCGATATACTGGTGTTCCTATAATTGGGAGTCTCAAAATATGGAACACATCTTCCAATGTCACTATCATCTCCTGTTGGCAGATAGAAGGTATTTTTCTCAGGATTCCATCTCTCAATCAACGCCTGCAACATAGCATGGTTACGTGCAATTCGTGAATAATAGCAGATTCCACTTAACCCTAAACGATTTATCAATGTCCATTCAGCTGGTGTTACATCCGCTCGGATTCGTGACAACAGCGCTGGTACACTATCATTCATCCTCGGCCCTGCCTCTGCCTGCATACGTCAAAACAACAAACAACCATTCAATCCATCAAATCCCTAAGGGTTTTTCTCACATTCTGGAAATTCCTCCCGAGCGGTATCGGTTATAAATAAACGCTCTTTGGTTCACTAACGATACCGGTTATCCCTAACCGCTATCGGTCACTGTCAATTACATACACCTTGCCTAAACAACCACCTACGACAATAAATTGATCATTTATTCCTCTCTGTATACATAGACATACCCGAAACCCCTGATTACCTACCCCATAACACTCACCTCACCTATAACCCTTGCTATCACGTTTTCTTTCTCATATCTACCCACTTAATCTCCCTCCTCCTATTCACCAAACATGCAGTAATCAAATCACAACCAAAACGTTTACCTCTTGGGTTGCAGTAGTAGCTTGAGGTGGCATCTATCTTCCTCTCGTCCCGCCTCGCCTGGATGCTTCTCCATGTTCTGTCATGATCACCACCCTTTTCAAATTTTCCTTTCTGCCTTCTGAATCTCAGATCACATTCACTTTCCCTGTCTCTTTTCTCCTTATCACTCAAATCTCTCATGCAATTACCTGTCTCAGTCGTCAAAAAGCGTCGTGTTCACGTATTTAACATCTTGCATGCCTCTCAAAAATAAGAACTTCAGTTGCCACCCTCGCTTTTCTATTTTTAGAAAAGCTCATACCTAAATAACCGGTATCGGTTAGATAACCGATATCGGTCTATTAACTACCGGCATCGGTTGCCTAACCGATATCGGTTACACACCTGCCTTTTTGAAACATAGTTCTTTTCTTCATTTTCTACCTAATTTTTGTCGCGCCCACCTCTTTTTCCTACATAACAACACCATTATCCATATTTGTCCATCCAATCCACTTCTCATTACGATTTCATCCATATCATCTATCTACATTACCAAAACAAACATGCCATCACCTAAGGATATCAAAAAACTATCAATCTATACACCATTTGGATCCAACTCATCAGATACATACATTCAATGTCACAAAACCAGCAACAAAACATGCAACATTTCATAATATAACATGACATCCATATATACGTGCATCCCATTAACAAAAGACATCACCATCATCAATATATCAACATGTCAATTAAACTCATCATACATCCTATATCACAAACCATCGACAAAATACTTAAAAACATTTTAAACACAGCATGTGAGTCAAATCATCATATCTATATATCAATATACAATGTTTCCAATATACAATGTGCCCGCAGACGGGACCTCTGTGATCTCATAATACAAAAATCCTGCACGCAGCCGCAATAAATGTCAATAATCTCGACTCGGCTTGCGGCCGGTCCTCATATCAAAAATATACTTGGCTCGCAGCCGGTATCAACTGCATAAACTGCATTGGCTCGGCTCGCAGCGCAGTATACAATAAATGAATGAATAAATGAATAAATGTAGGCACACTGAGCCTCTATCAACACAACCGGTTCGCAGACCGGTGCCCATGTCCAATATACAAATGTGCGGGGACCCCTCGGCTCTCTCCACCTCCCTCGCCTCGTCTCGCTCGCTGGTCCTCGTCCTGCCTCCCCGCCTCCTACCTATAATGTAGACACCTGCCCATTGGCTGTGGCTGCACCTCCTCGCGATCTCGACTATGAGAGGTCTCGCTCTATGTGCCACATATGGCTGATACTCAGCTCCGTCTTTATCAAGAACATCCTCGATAGTCTTTGGGCCTCCGCTCTCGCCTCCATGTAATGCTCTCGGAGCCACCAAGTAGGTCTTTGGGCTGGTCCTCGACACCTACTACCAATACACAATGCTGTCTTTGGTGCCGCTGGTGGTTCTCTGTGGGCCGTGGTGGTACTGCACTCGTGCTGAGGCTCGGGCCGTGGCCGTGCATGCCTTTGGTGGTGCTCGTGCTCGTGCACGTACTCACGCGCTGGGCTAGTTACCCTGTAGGACACCTATTCGTACTCGTGTGAGCGCAGCTGCCGCCTGTAATAAGCGCACTCGGCCCCGAGCTAATCTCACTCTGCTATCACTTTGCTGCCAAGTCTGGTGCATGCAGGCGGTGCTATCTAGGCTGCTTCTATGACCAGCCCACCAAACCATGTATGCTCCCTGCATAACCAAGATCATCTACAGCGTCACCTGCTTTGGCCTCTCTCGCAACCCAACGGGTCCAAGGGCTATGGTGCGGGCGGTGGGGCCTCTACATCATCCCTCTGTCTTGAGGGAAGGGAGGTGGCTCGTCTGTCGTAGCCCCATCTCGCTGCGCACCCTCTCTGGGGGTATCCTCTCATGCTCTCTCAGCCCTCCGTCCCGCTATCCGTAAAGTGTCTTTGGATCCCAGAATTAACTATAATCGGGCTCCTCTGCGTGGGTGATGACCTCTGTAAGGTCTCCATACGATGTTTGCATTTGTGCCCTCTAATAAATGCCTATAATAAGTGACGTCCCGCCTCGCCTCGTGGTTGGCCCACGACCCCAACCACCTCTCAAAGCCGTATGTCAGTAAATGACTGTGGCCCTGCCTTGGGCTGGGCAGCCCTCTTGGTCCGATGCATATGATGTGCTCATATGCCCACAGTGAAGTAAAATGTCGAACAAATCCCGATCGCTCATCATCGGTGATAGCCCCACAACTCCTTTATAAGCGCACTCGGATATCTGGTGCCCAAGCATAACAGTGTGCTCCTCCACCATCTCATGCAACACCCCCATCAATTCCGTGGAAAGCGGCCTCCTCTCGAGTCCGGAGGGCGAAGCAAGTGATCTGATCATCATCAACACGGCAAGCCGTGTCTCATGTCGGTGCGCACGGTACATATCACCATACCGATGCTCATGTTTGTGATATGTCGAAGAGCGCACCGCATCCTCGAAAACTGTAGGATGCTTTGCCCATGGCTGTCTCGCATCCACTCAAAGATCGCCTCTCCATCGATAGGTAATCAAAGGATGTGATACACATCCACCAATGTGATGGTCATCTCTCGGTCGGGAGATGGAACACATTGTCGCGGATCCCATCTCTCGATGAGGGCAACCATCAAACTATGATCTCTGTCGATAGCTCGTATCATTTGGACTCCTTTGAGTCCCACTCACGCATGATAGCCCAGTGTGCTGCGGATACGTGTGGTTGCATCCGCACCAACAGCGGGGGCATCTCGTCCCGCATCGTCACCGGGCCGACGTGCTGCAAAACCAACCCACAACCTTAGCCCTACTCTTTATCACAACATCTACTTTACCCTCTATACCCCCTTTTATCCCCCCGACCACACCCCGACTCTCTAAAAACCCTCTACCCACCTATCTTCTCCACTATCCCCTCCCTCTTCCCACCCAAACCCAAACCCCACAACCAACACCCCAAAATAAAAAAATAAAAAAAAAAAAATAAAAAAACAAAAACAAAAACAAAGACAACCACAACATAAACACACAACACCCACCGACGCCGGCCGATATATCGACCGACGCGGTCAAACACAAAGCACCTTGACTGAAAATTTGCGACCGATGCTTGCCAGTCATGTATTACCCAGAGCCGAACCCCCATGCGGCCCCAACCTACATTTTTTCATTTTTCTCCTCTCTACCCACCCAAACACCCTAAAACCTACCCACCCGGCCGCCTCGGCTTATTTCACCTATCTACCCTCTCCCTTTTTCAAATTATTTTCATTTTCTAATTATTTCCTAAAATATGTACATTCTACCCAAACCCCAAATCTAGCTTAATAACATCAAATGAACACAATGCGAGGTTTCGAACTTACTGGGGAGTGCGACGACACGTCGTCGTGGTGGGATAGGTGGTGGTGGTCTGGCTGGTCTAGCTCCTCCTGCTCCTCTCTGGTTGTGCCATGGCTCCAAATGTCCTCTTTCGGGTCCTCCACCAATCAATGTTGCCTCCTCCTCACTCGGGCCCGCTAACAACTCACTCCTCTAGTCAAATAACGCCACCTCACGTAACCAATGCTCCAATCTCCACTCTCCACGTCGACAACTCAAGTTGGTTTCCAAATTGACAAAGTGACAATGACCGGCCGTATTTTTCTTTTTTATAGGTTTTTAACATTGAACCGAGCACGGTCAAATCGTGCCCTAAGGAACCGGCGTCGGTTTATGTAACCGCACTGGTCATAGATAACCGATATCGGTTTTGTCCCTTTTCACCCAACTTTTGCCCTTATTCACTACTTTCCCTTTCTCACCACATTGCCTATTTACCACATCGCCTATACGCTCCATTGCTCTTTAGCCGTTTTTGACTTCACCGGCCCGACCCAAGGCCGCAACCAACTAATCCGGCCCGACCCAAGGCCGCACCCAACCATTTGGCCCGACCCAAGGCCTCACCCTAACCATTTGGCCCGACCTTAGGCCGTCACCCAACCATTCGGCCCGACCTTAGGCCATCACCCAACCATTTGGCCCGACCCAAGGCCCCGCCACCCACCCATTTGGCCCGACCCAAGGCCCCACCCTACCCATCCGGCCCGACCCAAGGCCTCACCCTACCCATTTGGCCCGACCCAAGGCCCCACCCTACCCATCCGGCCCAACCCAAGGCCTCACCCTACCCATTTGGCCCGACCCAAGGCCTCACCCTACCCATTTGGCCCGACCCAAGGCCTCACCCTACCCATCCGGCCCGACCCAAGGCCGCAACCCAACAACTTGGCCCGAACCACGGCCATACCACTTCAATACCTTACCCAACATCAGCAACATACACTTTTATCCACCCATCATATAGTTTTTTGTTCAATCGAGCTCACCTGTTCGTGTTTTAGCATGATTAGGGTCCTTGACTTGATCTGTCGACCAACTTTGCCTAGACCTAGACCGTGACGTTTATCTCAACCAAACCAACCATTGGTACTGCCGAACATGCCTAAACGCTCTCGTACCTTACCTATTATATACCCCGGAGTTACTTCTATGCCTTGGATACCTGTGGATTATATCACCCTTGTTTGGATAAACTATCGACCTTTGCTATGCATTGCTGATTTGCTCCAAATCATGTACCCTAGTCGCACTATTGCATTTCAACATGCGTCTGCTTCCTTGGACCTACCCCACCATCTCACCATCCTCTCTACACCATTTACCCTTTATCAACCCTATCCCTGATTTCAAGTTCTCTCAATCTGTGATAGATTTGAGGGGGATTACCTATACCCTTAACAGGAGAAACCACTTCATATTATTGTCTGTGCAACTTTACAAAACAAGCTACACGACAATAAGGGGCTAATGTAGACACCAAATTTGTGTCTTACGACCCTTTGTGACCCACATCTCATCTCGCAACCTAACCTCATCACCTAAACTTTACACAATTATTTATTAATTACTCTTGTAATTGATAAATCCACATCACCTTACTCCGCCACCTCATTTTGCCACCTCATCATGACTAGCCCTAACCCTAAACTAACCTAATTAAGACCTATAAATTGGTCCACATCTACACCCATGATTAATGACCCTTTCTTGCACCAAAACCGACCTTCTAGTCACTTGACCAAGCCCACAACTAATCTCTCGGGAGAAAAGCAGGGAAGGTGGGCTATTTTACTAAAAATAGCCTACTTTTTCCTTACCGATGCCGGTTCCTACTCGACCGCCGTCGGTTACATAACTACCATTGGTTCCCTGTAAAATGGGATCCCCTAACCAGAAACAAGGTCGAAGGATTTTTGGATCAACAGAGATCAGCAGGAGCGATAAAAGAGAATCCGGATCTTTACTTCACCAAGCAGAGACGAGTGAAGAAACCAGAAGAGTTGCAGCAAAAGGAGATCAAGCCCAAGACTGCAACTGAATAGCCAAAAACCTGTGATGCTCAAACCGATCATCGGGAGGGAGATATCTCATCTTCTATTTGTCCACCATCCTACCTAGAGTTCGCTTTGTCATCGAGTTCTTGGACTCGCATCTTACTCAAGAACCGCGGTAAAGTTACATCTGCATGTCCTGTTTAATAACATTTCTTAGATGTTTTAATCACGGTCCCCATAAATCCATTCCTAGATCCTCTACCAACGTGTCATTGCATCTAACTATCATTCATATACCTCTCATCATCTCATTACCTAATATCACCCATATACCACTGACAAATAACACCGTTACCCTACAACGCAACCACCCCACAACACAACCAAACCCTACCGATATTGGTTACAAGAATCCTGGGTATCGGTTATCCCGACTCACAAACGAGAAACCACCTTTCCCTACCCATTTCAATGAAGCAATTTAATTGATATTTTGCATCTTTTTGTGTTAATTCATATTAGCAGGGAACCGACCACCTTCGAAAGGAAGTTTTATATTTCCTGGGTCCAAGCAGCGCCTCATTTATTGTCTAATCAAAATCTTGTGGTCTTGTGTTCTTATTTGCAGGTAGTCCTTCCAAGACAAAAGGAGTTTTTCACTAAAGCCAACCCGATCTTTCTCTACGGTATGCGCACACCATCTCGACATTCAATGTATTCCTCCTAACCCTAACCTTATCTGCTTTAAAAGGAATGAAAGGATAGAAGCAACTCTATTCCCGAGAAGCGAAACATTCCGAGCGAAACATTCTCCTTCAACCTAAGAAGTGTGTCTTTATTGTTCTCTCTAGAAAGCTCCTTGGTTTTATCATTTCTTTGCATGGCATTGAAGTTGATCTCACTAAAATAAAGCCTATTTTTGAAATTCCTCCACCTACTAACCTTCATCAAATTTTTAGTCTATAAGGAAAGTTGCAATCTGTTTGTCACTTTATTTCTTATCTTTCTCGACCATTGCCATCCATTTCATCATCTTCTCAAAAGGGATATCTCCTTCGAATGGGATGACGAATGCCACAAATCCTTTTATGTATTAAAACAATTCCTCCTCCAACCACATGTGCTCATTCTCCATAAGGATTACCAACCATTTTACCTTTACATTTTTGCTACTGATCATTCCCTGGGTACCATGCTCACTCATCATGATAAAAACATAGGGAATAAGAGGTTTATTATATAAGCCGTATGATTTTAGACTATGAAACTAGATATACTCACGCCAAAAAAATCTTCTTAGCCTTAGTTTTTGTCACCACTAAACTTCACCATTACCTACTCAACCACAAAACCTTCATTGTCACCAATACTAACCCCTTACATTACATGTATGCTAAGCCTTACCAACATCAACATGTTGCACATTGGCTCATGCTTCTTGCAGACTTAGATCTCGAATTCATCCATCAAAATTTTTCAAAGGACAAACAATTTCTAACCAACTCGCAGATGCACCTCTCTCAGAAACCAATCCTCTAACTTTTATTTCCCTGATGAATCCATCGCTACCCTCTCTTTGGACAATACCGTTTACCAAATGACCTTATTCTTTGATGGTTCCAAATGCCAATGTGGTGGTTGTGCAGATTTATCCTCATTCCTCTTGACAATGAGCCTATGCCATTATCTTTCAAACTAGATTTTGATTGTACTAACAATATCACCGAATATGAAGCACTCATGTTAGGTCTTCAAAGCTCCATAGCCTTAGATGTTAAATCAATTAATATCTTTGGTGACTCTCAATTGGTTGTGAAAAAAATAAAGGTATATACCAATGTTGTAACGAGATACTTCAAAAGTATAAGCATCATGTTGACATACTTTTGACTACCTTTGACTGTTATGAACTTCAAACCACCCCACGTTCCACTAATAAATTTGCAAATACCATGGCTGTCTTGCTTCTCAAATCCCCACTTTTCCTCTGACTCAAAAATATTTGTCACCATACAAAGGTTGCAATCACCTTCTTATCTATTTCAAGATGTCAACCTTGTAGGAAACATTAAAACTAACCCACGTGACCTTTGGTATAAGCAGTTTGTTGACTACCTTTCCCTTTCAATTCGCCTCTAGATCTTACTCACAATGGACAATGAGCCTTTCTCAAAAGTGTCTCTCACTATGTCATCATGGGTGGTCTTATCTATAAACATGATTTTGACGCTATCCTCTTACGATGCCTTATGATCTCTCTGAAATTCCATACACCATCAAGGAAGTTCACGATGGGATTTTGGGGGTCACTTAAGTGGCTTAGTTGTCACTAAGTGCATCCCGCACTCGGGCTATTCTTATTCGCCAACCCTAAACCGTGATTTTTGTGACTATATAAAACATTATGTGTAAAGTGTCAACAACATCCTAATTTTCATCACACCTCTAGTCACACCTTATAGGTCACATGAGACCTTTGGCCTTTCTCTCAATGGGTTTGGATCTTGTCGGAGAGATCAACCCTCATTCTTCCCAACGTCATCAATGGATTATTACCGCTACCAAATATTACACTAAATGGGTGGAAGTTGTACCTCTTATTTCTAAAAAAGCCAAGAAAATATGTGAATTCATCAACCATCACATCATTTGTCACTTTGGTGTTCCTCACCACCTCATCACTGATAATGGAAAACAATTCAAAAACAAAACCCTATGGAAACTCTGTGATGCCTTCAACATTCAACTCATTTTTCTTCACCTTATTATCCTCAAATAAATGGCCAATCCAAATCAACAAAAAAACCTTAAACAAAATTCTTATGAAAGTAGTTGATGATATTGGAAAGGATTGGCATATGCACATTCCTTTCACCTTATGGGCTTATCGCACTAGTATTCACACCTCAACTGTTGCCACACCTTTCTCTTTGGTTTATGGTATAGATTTTAGCTTGCCACTTGAAGTCCAAATTCCATCACTTCATATCTCACTCAAATATATTCTCACCGATGATGATTTTCACCAGGACCATTTGAAACAACTCAAGTTATTAGACAAGCGTTGTCTAAATTCTCTTGATCACCTCCAAATCTACCAAAACGTATCAAACGTGCTCTATGATAAATGTGTCTAAGAATGAACCTTCCAGTCGGTAACCTTTCTCTAAAGGAAAATAAACATGTAACAAAAAAGTGAAGAAAAGTAAACGGGAAAATTTTCTCCTAATTGGCTTGGACCTATATCATTACTCATGCCTATGGATTAGGTGCTTATCATTTATCTTCACTCAAAGGTAAACCCAAACCTGAGCCCCTTAATGCCTTGCATCTTCAACCATTCTATTATTTAATCAAGTTCTATATCACCTTCTATCTATTAAATGCTCATCCCTTGAGCAACATTCACCTTTCACTTACCTATTTTAAGGATCAATGACTAAACAAGAATCATGTGATTACCCATCACCTTTCATCCTTATCTTCAATATGAGTACCACGGCTCTACTCATGGCATGATTCTCATGGATAATTTTTGTCCTTTTCAAGATGGAATCCCATGGTTTTTCATCACTTAAAACCTCTCTTTCATAGCTACCCCTATGTGCTATGGTTTTGTCTTCATAAAATAAGCCTATACTTCTCTATAGTCTTGTCCATGACCTAAAAGTCCAAAAAAACAATTCAAAAGTAATATACAAGATTTTCAAATTCAAACTCCTTGAGTCAAACTTCTCTAAAAAGATGGTTTCTAAAAAGGGCATCTATCTTCTATCTCACTACTATAAATAGATTTCTCCCTCAAAGAACAAGCTATAAAAGTTAGCCCCAAAAAACACATAGTCTATCCAAAAAGAAGATTAGTTATATAAAAAAAATAAAAATATTCTGAAGCTTCCACATCGATCAACTTCACGAATACCTCAAGGAGATATTATATTTATCCACATAGACTTCTGCATCGATCATCTATAAAACAAAAAAAAATAAAATATAACTTTTTCATCATGGACTCGCCTATTTTGATCTTGGGTATCTTGCCAAAGAGGCATGTTGTCTCACACCAAGGTTACGCTAAAACAACCTATTTCACCTCACCACCTTTCCTTTCTAATTTTCTACCTACTCAAGGGACGTGCCACAAATGTGACATTTCATGATCATGTGACCTTCTTCACCCTTAGAACAATCAATCATGCAACACCTTTAGGGTTTTATGTTCATAAGCCAATATTTGGTATGATAGACTCATAATGGTTCTTATCAATTAGGTGGCTTTTTGTCTCCTCTTACCATTCACCTCTTTTCTTAATTATTGATCCTCCTACACAGGACCAGACCTTTGACACCTACATTCTAGAAATTCCTCTTCCACCAAAATCACCCATATCTATTCACCATATCCAACAACCATGCCTATTTGACCTAAATTCAACCATGCCTATTCAACCTAAATTCAACCATGCCTATATGACCTAAACTCAACCATGCCTAAATGACCTAGAATCAATCATGCCTAAAACCTACCGACCCATTCATCTATCCTCATCCTATTCTTCCCTAGCTTATGGGAGAACTACATTGGCCTGAGGCCCCTTTTATCGGGGCTATGTAGGAAGCACTCTAAGGCATGGGGCCCTTGGAGTTAGCTCGGCCACTCTTTCCCTAACCAATTTTCCCCCTTTTTTATTCACATTCTACCTTAGTTAGTTTCCATTTTACACAAAACTGGGAAATTAAACAATCATAAAAACATACATACCTACCATTTTATAACATCAACCATATCATACATCAATCATTTCACATTTCCATGATATCAAATATTTGGAAATTTACACCACAACATACATATACATCATCATTTATTTTCCATACTACCAATAACTTGGAAATTAAATCAAACATAAAAATATGACCAAACCATGCCTATACCTCAACTCCACCATGCCTATACCTGACTCCACCATGCCTATATGACCTTGAATCCACCATGCCTAACTCACCTAAACTCAACCATGCCTAAATGACCTAGACTCCACCATGCCTAAACCTAAATCCATCATGCCTAAACCTGACTCCATCATGCCTAAACCTAACTCCACCTTGCCTAAATCACCTAAATTCACCTTGTCTATACTTTACTATACTCCGTGTCTAACTCACCTAAACTCAACCATGCTTAAATGACCTAGACTCCACCATGCCTACATGACCTTGACTCAATCATGCCTAATTCAACTAGTTTCCATAATACACAATAACAATGGAAATTAAAAATGAGTACATCATCCATCCAATCAATATCATCAACTATATAATGGGAGTGTTTGTGTATTAATACATATATATACACAGTATATAAATAAATATCAATATCTCAAAATTCTCATGTATAATCTCACGTCTTCGGCATGTAGGCTGGTATATATATCAAAAATAAAAATAATGGTACACTATCACATACAAGTGACCAATCACCCCCACCTGATGCCCTCCTCTTCTAGTCTCACATGTCTCATCCTCCTTTACCTTTGTTGATCCCAATTTCCAAGACATAGTAACCTTATCATGGCATTGTCTCCGGGGTCAATGCCCCCTTATGCTAACAAAACTTTGGGTCTTGGATCTAGTCCACTCACTGGCTACTTACCGGGCTCTGAGTACTACACACGATGGCACATAAATCTATGTGGTGGCTATATGGTCTTGATAATAGTGAGTCTCATTCAGGGCATCCTTAAACATCACCATAGATACGGTTTGGGGTGGTGCCACTAGCCTAATTGCCCCCTATAAACTCTACCTGACCAAGAGTGTACCTTGTCCTGGTGCAGCAGTGCCTATACTAGGGGACCCTATCCTTATGCATATGTGTTGGTACCTAACTACCTAGGCCCGTAGGTCCACAACTGTGCCTATGTGGTGGCCAAATGGCCCTATAATCTCACCACCTATTCTTGTAGGGTGACTACTTGTCCTCCATCCCCATCTCAACCCTGCTTCGGGAGCCTATGTCATTGCTACATGGGTCCTCAGGGCCATCACCGTATACTTCTAAAGGTGGTAACATGTGCCTGCCTCGATCCTTTCAAATTTGTCCCTACAACCCTATAATTTATGCCTCTAGGGTGGCCACTTGACCTCGTAATGTACCCTCTCGCACTATGACTATGTCATTAAATATGGCTTCCCTAGCCTCGTGTGTGTTGACCTTAGTTGTGCCATCCACCACTGCCTATATCCATCAGTGACACCCACATCATCAATCCATCTATCTAGACCTACTCCTCCTACCCTGTGGGAACACTCAGACATGGTGGAGACATGGGTCTCTCCATGTCATCTCTACTGGTACTTGTGGGAAAGGTGGGGGCACATCCTATCCGTAATCCAAACTATCGTTTGACCCTATCCATGGGTATCATCTCGTGCTCCCCAAAACACCACCCCTGTATCCATCTCAAGTAGATGAAGCTCCTATAACTCCTCAGCCATGCCTCTATATGATGGATAATCAACATATGGCTGCCACACGATATCCACCACTGATAGGCCCTCCAATAGCCACCTGTAGTATATAACATCATATGTGGTCCTACCCTCTCTTGGTTGTGCCCTAGTTGGTACCCATCTCCTGAATCCTACTCTACAATCCACCCTTGAACTAGTCCTATCGTGGTAACCCAACTAGATACACACAAACAATGTGCTCATATGCCCAATAATGTAACAAGAATGTGCAACACATACCAAATATCCTCAACCTACCATAGGCCCATAGCTCCCTATACAACTGGACTAAAAATGATGGTACCCAAGAAAAGTAGACCCACTCCTGATCATGTCTTGTAGCACCCCCATTAGTTCTCATGGGAATATCCCACCCTCGGAATACAGAGAGAAAAACATCCCTACTATCACCATCATCGAAATCGATGATATTTGGGTCTCTCTTGTGGGTAAGCCACATACATGTCCCCATAGCTCAGACTCACACTGTGATAGCTCAACAGGCCCATCGCCTCACCGAATACCACCACTATCAGCTCTACTGATGCCTCAGATGAAATTTAATACACTGGCTCCCCCACAATAGGAAGCTACAAGATCCTATAAACATCCTCTAATGTGATGGTCATCTCACCCGTCGGTAAATGAAAGGTATTGGTTTCGAGTCCCATCTATCAATGAGAGCAACCATCAAGCTATGATCTCAGAAATATGTCTATAACACCTGATCAAACTAAGTCTTACCTTCACTAGGTGCTCCCACTCCTCCACTATCACTCTAGGCCTTCATCGTACTCACCGGTAGGGGTGGTACTTTGTCTCTCATCCTTAGCTAATCTCTTACCTACATCATCCAAAACAACACTGTCAAGTCATGACCCTCTCAAATTACCTATTCCTTAAAACCTCAACTGACCTCATACTTAGCCATTTTTTTCCCACATCATACCTAAAACCATCACTCATACCTACCCCTCACATGGTTTCCAATACTTATCCCTTTACCTAATTCACCTAAAAACCTATTGTCTCCATTTTCATACTTACCCAATTCCCTAGACCATTTCACCTACATACCTATCACACACCTACAACATGGTGCCTTACACTCTTCCACCTACACTAACCTTCACCATACCCCTACCTCACTTGTTTAACTTTCCCAACTACCTTTGTGTTACCCTAGTCACTTTTACAATGATCGACATCTGCTTCACCTGGACCGATCTTGGTCACTTTGACCGGTGTTGGTGACCCTTTATCCGATCAATGCCGGAAAAACAACAACAACCGACATCGGCTAACCCTTGATCAAAATTGGTCACTATTTGCAGCTACGAAAAACTAAAAATCCCATCCCCCATTATCAAAAATTACCCAAAAACAACCTAAACACCTACCCCAACCCACCCAAACCTATCCTACCTTCATTACCAACCCTATTTAAGCTACATTTGACCTTCCCACCCCTCGTTTCATTCATTTTAACCACATTTTCAAAATTAAATTTCTACCCAAACTTAACCCGTAATAAACAAAATGATTTCAATCTTTTCAACTCAACTAAAAGATTTAGATAGTCTCCTACCTCTACTCGGTGTCATCTTTGCATGGTGACATCTCTAGTCTCTATGTTGGTGGTCCTCCTCATCTCCCTCTCCCACCTCCGCCATGCCAAACTCCAACCACACACCTCCCAACCAATAAAATATCTCCAATTGATCTCATGGACCCACCTAGCGAATGCCAATCACCCATTAGTTTCTCGTAAGCTCAGCTAGAGACCTCGTATCATCACTTTTCCACTTTCCACTTCTCTATCATTTTCCACAAATGGAAAAGAAACAAATGAATCCGTAATTTTTTTTTTTCCTTTTTTATCCCCAAATCGACATGATTGATGTCGTCATGTCGCTCCCTAGCCAATAGAAGTCGGTTAAGCTATAACCGGCATTAGTCACCCGACATAACCATTTGACCTACCCTATGCCCATTTAGCCTAAAACAATGTTTCTCATATAACTATTACCCTTACCAACACCACTTACACCTTACCCACACACCTAAATTACTGTACATTTCCTTAATTGCATTTAGGGACATGTTATTTACCTATACCTTGGCCCTACCTATGCCCTGACCTACATACCTTAACTGAACTCGCCTTTTGTGACATTTGAATTTGTGTACTTACTATACCTTACGATGTTGTTACCCATGTTGTTTAGCTTGATGAACTTACCTTGCCTAATGACGTGATGTTTATCCCAACCATACCTTTGGTGCCATGGAAAAAACCTATTACCCATTCCTACACCTAACCTCGTTGTGCTTCATGACCATATCCTATACCTTGGATACCTAAATCACTTCAACCTCGTTTGGATAAACCTATCGACATTTGACAATGTAGATTTTGCAAGCTCTTCCACTTGGTACCGTATCACAATCTATGCATGTGTGTGCATTTGATTTCCATTACCTATTACCCAACCCGACCATTACCCTTACCTACACCCCATCCACCCTTGTTTTTTATTAACAACTTGTTTATCAAACCACTCACCACTGCTACCTCCAACTTCAATAGTTCTTGGTTTGAGGGGGATCACCTTCACTCCTACCTGGGCCAACCCCACTCTCACCTATATTTGGGGCAACCACTTCTATTTTTGTTAGCATTGCTTACCAAATACAAGCTACGAAAAAAGGGAAAATGTAGACACCAAATTTGGGTCACACTCCCCTTGGTCCCCTTTAATCAATCAACGTAAAATATTTAACAACCATGATCCCTTCATCCCATATTAATATTCATTCTCATATTATTAATTAATTTAACTATTTTAATCAAGTTATTTTCATCCTCACACTTCCACCTCATCATTACACATCACCCTAGATCCATTCAAGGGGCATTTAACTCACAATGACTGAGTCATCAATCTTAGCACTAAGTTATCACTCCCAAGTGTTGATTAACCACTTAACATAACTAACTAAGATTTCTTCCTAAACCTAATTGGACTTCTTCTATGACCTTCCTACATTTTTTTAATGAGAAATCCACTTTCCTAAGTGGACTCAATGAGAAAGCATGCCAAATCTGGGAAGATCTGCCTATTTTTGGTAAACCTAGAATTTCCCACCTTAACCAATGTTGGTCACCTAACCATCATCAATTACTTTATATACAATTTTGCAACCTATTACCGGGTTGGTAATTTTTAATTTTGGGAGAACTATTGCATTCAAATGTGAATCCAAAGCCTCTCAGCATCCAGATGACACAAAATACTCAACCACAGGCCCAAGAAAGCATCTGGCTCTCATCCCAAGGTATTAGAATATTCATGGGGACACTGGGAGTATTTCCATGGCACTGAACATAGAGGCTCTTCATGGATCAACTATTGTCCTCCTTCACCTACCAGATATGCAAATGCAAGTAAGTATACATGATTTTAATCATTTTGTGCTTGCTTAAAGTTTAGATCCATTACCTCCTTCATTATACTTTACTTCTCTTTATATTCCTTTATCTCCACCTTCTCACCAATCCATCAACCCAACCACCTACAAACTTTTGGCTCTCATGTACCTGCCTTATATACATTCTTGAGTCTTCCTAGTAATATTACGAACCCAACCACTCTCCCTTCATTCTCTATGTAATCACAAAGAAGCTTAAAACTAATTTTATTTAATTACTACAAAATTTCCCCTACCGATGTCGGTCACCTTAACCGTCATCGGTCTCACCTCTATAGCGACATTGGTCACTAGACCGACACTTTGAGTTACCGTATTTTTCTAAACCTCCACCAAACAACCCATAACTCTACAAAATTCCATCTAGACCTTATCAGATACCCCAATGACCTTACCTAACACCTTTGTGACCTTCCCAACCAGAAACATACATTTTTCTTGATGCTAGATTAGTTTGTATTTCAATATTCTTCTTAATCTAGTGTGTTGATAACATTTTGAGATACCTAAATCAAAGTGTTAGCAATAGGACCTTTATTTCACGTATGTAGTCTCATTAATTTAGTAAAAATAGTGGATTGACATCCATCTAGGAAGTATCACACTTCCCAGGACTAAGAATCATTGGGTAGTCCATTGTCATTTTCTATTTAATATAATTTGCTGGTCTTGTTTTGTTTCATATACATGTTGTTCCTCCTAGCCAAAGGGAAGCTCTCACATTCAGTCTAATCAAATTCTACAACACGTGCATACCATCAAGCCGAAGGGAAGCTCTCACATTCAGTCTAATAAAACTCTACAACACACGCATGCCATCAACATAATCACAGGTATTCCTTCTTGATTATTACCTTATTTGTTTTATCACATACTTTGAGGTGAAATAATATGTTTCAAAGTGCCCTACAATATCGTAGCGAGATAATGCTACCTATTTCTCTTCGAGGGAGTTAACCGAGTTTTTCTATGACTATGGAATCTCCTTATCTCATTCATCAGAATAATATCCACAAGGAAATGGACAAATGAATCAAACAACAAGAACATCATGACTATTATCTATAAGCTCGTGGATGAAAACCAAATAAATTGACACAAGAAGTTATATGATGCATTATGGGTGGACAAGATCACTCCCAAGAAGGCAATAGGTATGTCACCATTCCAACTGCTATATGGATTCAAAGCAGAAATTCCCATCATGGTTGAAATTCCAGCTCTCAAGTTGCTCCAGGGAATAGAAGATGGACAATACAAGGATTCCATTGACAAGAGGATCCTTTTTATTGAGAAGCTAGAAGAAAACATACTCCGAGTAGTGGACCATATTATAGAACACCAACTGAAAGTGAATAAGATATTTGACAAGAAGGCCAAAGCGAGAGAATTTAAAGTTGGAGACCTTGTCCTACTATGGGAAAAAAGGAGGGAACCAAAAGGCAGCCATGGAAATTTTGATTCGTTATGGCTCGGCCCATTCTAGGTTTATGAAGCTTGAGGTGAGAATGTATTTCTAATTTCATATATAGATGGAATGCCGTTGGAATTTCCTCGTAGTGGGAAATACCTGAAATTGTATCATCAATGAAAGTGGGTTATCCCCCGCCTTATACCATAGGTGATTGTTAGGTGTGTTTCCCTTTCTTTTGTGTGTGTATTTCTTCTTGTTTTGTGTCATGTGTTTACTTTTCATCATTTTGTGTGTGTGTGTTCTTCTTGTTATCTCTCCTTGTAAATTGTACATGACTCCATAGGGCCCAATGGATAAGGCATTGGTCAATGAATTATATGGTCTAAAGTTGAGATTATAGATTCTCCATGTCATGTATTCATTGTGCTTAGTCCATGTCATGTCCCCAAGATAGAGCCAACTATTTTCATGTAAATGTGCAATAAGGAAATTGATAATTTCCAAGCATGAAAAATATACCCATGTGTCAAAAATTACAATTTTTACCCTTCCAAGACACCCGGGTCTACCTAGTCAGTCCAGTGACCTCCTAATTGATTTTAAATCAGTCCTTTAGGTGATTTAGGAATATCAATTCAAAACCCCTAGGTGATTTTAGGAGTTCATTGAAAAATGCAAACTTTGGGCAACTATGGGAAGGGCTATCACTGACCTTCCTAGGACTGAAGCAACCCCATGGAGCAGAAAAAAAGAATCCAAAATAGAAACAAAAGTGAATCAAAGGCCTTGGAACATCTTAGAAGTTATTTAGGAAGATTCGGGAAGGATTCAGAGAAGTTGGGGTAGTTTCACCAAAATTAGGGTTCACGGTGTCTAGGTAGTACACATGCCAAATAAGATGTTGAGATTTAGAAGATAATTTCGGGAGCTCCAAATGGAGTTAGGAGAAAAAAAAAGAAATATTTAGAAAGGGAATTCTAGGCCCTAAAATATGGTGAAATTATGTTTTTCACAACACTTTGGTGAAATGGTTTTGCAATAAGTTTTTCTCATGCATAGGTGGAGTACTAGATCAAAATCCAATTTTTTAGGGATCAAATTGAGGAATCAAGACATGATACCTCCAAAATTGGATTCAAAATGTTATCTCCCGAAGCCTGGCGCAATTTCATGTTGCCCTTTAGGAGAAAGTTTAGGACTTAGCCAATTTTTTAATAGGACACGTGTTATCTCCGAAGCCTAGTGCAATTTCATGTCCTTTATGTCTTTCAAGAAAAGGGACATGAGGGACATAAAAATACACCCAGCCCCTAAAAGGCCTTTGGATCCTCATATGACCTCTCTGATCGCTATTTCAGCTCCTCGCGAGCTAGTGAAGCCTTAATCTCCCGCCATCGGATCAAATGACACATGTCATCACCAAAGTGCGGTATAGTTTGATGTCCATAACTCCCTTTGTGTTGGGAGAAATTAGGGACAAGAAAATGTTCCTCGCCCCTAGGAAGCCTCATGGTTCTTCACGCGACTATCTCTTAGCCCCTCAGTGCCTTAAAGCTATCTTTTGCTTGAATCCACTACCATCGATTGTCTCCACTTGTTATCGTGATGCGCCACATGAAATTTGATATCCCTTACATCCCTTAATGCTCAAGGGACATGAGGGACATGAAAATGTGCCTCATCACTACTCATATTTATTTCAAATTTTTAAAATCCCTCCTACTTCCCACTTCCAAATTATAACTTCTTTGTGAGCCACTTGCTCTACAACTCCCTCTGCAGCCTTCTCATCAATCCCCCACCATTACTAAAGCTTGAACCAAATCCTCATAGTAATGAAATCCTCTACGTCATGATAATATGTAGGACACAAAATAAATATTGATCAAACCAAGAAGAAGAATGAAAAACCAAGAATGAAGAACTAAGAAAGAAGAAAGAATAATGAATAATGAAGAATGAAGAACGAAGAACGAATAACGAAGAATGAATAACAAAGAATGAAGAATGAAGAATGAAGAATGAAGAATGAAGAAGAAGAAAAAAAGAAATATTTCATGTTCGTGAAATAGAAATTTGAAGAGATCTTGTAAATCACTACATGGAACAATGAACCGTCTTTTTCTTTGAGTTCTTCACTCTTAAAAACCATCAAAACTAAATATTCAAACCCTCCTTCCATGGCATGAAGAAAGTGCAACCTGGGAAAACCTAGAAGATATGAAAACTACTTTTCCATATTTATTTGATCAAAATTGACTATGATGACTGATAAAAATTTGTGATTTTATCTTTATATGTCAATAAGTCTCACAGTTTTAAAGAGTATATCTATTTATTTTTAAATAAAAAGCTATGTGAATGCTGATTTCTAGAACTTTAAATCCTTATATTGTTGCAAACATATGTTAAGAAAGTGAATAAATTGATTATCCTGAATGTAATGATTAAAATGAGATAATCATCAAGACGATGATTCTTTTTAGGAGGGAAGTATGTAACACCTTAGACAAATTGTTATATTTCTCTTTGCATTACAAGCATTGGCATGTGATTTTATTGAAGGAGGTGTGTTCCCTTGATTGTTGAAAATCATGCTTGTTATGGATAAATCATTTCTACTCTTGGATTCCTTAGAATGGAATGATATGGCTTTCAGGAGTCCATTTTCACTTCTTGTTGATAAGCTGCAATCTGATTTTGAGAGTTAAAAAATTATCTCTTTTACTGACTCATCCTTGGATCAATTTCAGTGATCCAAGGAATGTTTTAAAACTTCTTAATGGACTGAATTGTAAATTGACATTCATTGGTTGAGAGACATAGTGGACTGAAATTTGTATGTTACAAGTTCTTTAGGCTTGAGTGATCATGTCTTCATTCGATTGTATGTTGTGCTTGGGTCTTTGGGATTGATCTTTGTAGGACATTAAAGGCGTAACAAAAATAGTCTAATTCAAGAATATGAAGGGGATTAGAACCCTAAAACTAAAGGACTATCCTAACGGTATCCTAAACTAGGTATGAGCACCTACTTCCTAGCTACGTCTACTTAATTGGGTTATAATCTAACCTAAGCTTCTTATTCTATTTTCGTTTGGAATGGTGTCCTAACCTAAGCTCTAGTGCTAAATGAATAAGGGAGAAAGTTTTCTAAGGTAATATTAGGCTATATTAACCTAATGCCTAATACTATATGGAAGTGAATTTAATCTAACCTAAAGTGGGTATTACCTATGGCAATGTTTTAAGACCTAAGGTGATTAATTGTTAGACTAACCTAAGTTTTGGGGACATCTATCCTAAACTATTTAAAAGGAACCTAAGGGTCGCATGGCACTAAGGTGACGGTTCCAATGGATTTTATTTGATTTGATTGGGTTTAATGCATGAGGTACTACCAATTTTGGAAAAGGCTAGTTAACTCTGGTGGAGGCTTCACTAAATATGGAATTGCATGTTAAATTAAAAATGGCATTCGCTAGTTTTGGGAGGTGGTGGCAAGGAGAGATAAGCAGGAGAATTGGGAGTAATGGCATTAATGGATCTTGGTTTTTGTGTGCAAACCATCTTGGAAACAAGGGAGGCAGATTTGTGAGAGGTTGTTTGGTTTTACATGTCTCGTGAATTTTGCTCTACATGGAGCTATCTGGTTCTTTGAACCAGCAGTTCGACTTCTTCTTCTTCTTGGCTATTTTTGGTTTCTCTGGTCTATTTTCGATCAAGGGAATGTATATGAGGCATTGGAAGAAAATTTGTTTGGTTGTTGATCTATTGTGGAGAATAAAAAGAGTGGGAAGCTCAGTTGGAAGTCTCCTTCGAATTAGCGAAGCACTATCAGGCATGATAGGCTCTACCCATTAAGATTTCTTTCTTTCTTCTAAGTGATTCATTAAAAAATTATGCTCTCATGAGATAAATATTTGCATGAATTGTCAGTTGATTACTTGCATGTTTTATGAATCTTTGTGATTTTTGGAATGAAAATCTATTGCAGAGGTAATGTTATTTTTGGGAAACTTTCTCTGTGCTAGTTTAATGGTGACATGCATGTGAAATTTGTAATTGAAGCTTTGTATTTCATTCAGAAACTTGTATTCTAGGAAGATGTTGTTACGAACTAGAATTTGTTACTTGTGTGGTTCTAAACCTTTATTTTTGTCTTGTGTTTAGTTGAGCTTTAGAGCTTCGTGGTTATTCCGAGCTTGTATTGGAGCTTTGTGGTTATCTTGAGCTTGTATTGGAGCTTCGTGGTTATTCTGAGCTTGTATTGGAGCCTTGTGTCTCGTTGAGCTTGTACTAGAACTTTGTATTGTTCTGAAATTTTGTTTAAAGCTACGTGTTTGACACTATACTAGGAGTCTATACCGCATGTTCGAGAACTTGTGTTGGAATTGATGTGTTGATTACTGTACTTGTACTATGAGATGGAGTTTTACTCGTATTAATGATATGAAAAGATTTAAACTCATGTATGGACTATCTACTCAAAAGGTTCTTGGGAGATTTGTTTTAGTTTGAAGTAGGACGGGTAATCTCTTTTTGAGATCTCCTCTGTGTAGCTTCTAGATTGGGAATGGTTGTAGTACTTATGTCTTTTAGACTCGTATAACCTTCTTTGAACTTGATAGGGTGTGTGAATATGAAGTATATCCTTTTCTTCTCTTCCCTAAGTGAACCCACGTCTTGTTGAAGCTTGAATGTTTTGTTCATAGGATTAATGGACTAGAACTATGTCTTGTTATGGGTTAGGTTGATTTTAGTTTGTTTGGAGCAGAATAGATTTAGAGGGTTTCAAAAAGACAATATGCTTTCTCCTTCTTGTAATAGATGTCTGAAACAAATGCCTTCCTTGTCGTAATATTTTTAAATGGAACTTGAGAGTCCTTGTTGTGATTCTGTTTTAGTCACGTTGGAGGTAAGTTTGGGACAATACTTGTCTTAAACGTATATTGAGTTTTCTTACTCTCTTCAGTTATTTTTAATTGATTTCGGGTTTTATTAAAAAGATGGATTGAGTACCTTAGTGTACTGAATTTTGTATGAAAGGATATATTTTATCTCTGTTCAGATAGTTTTGTATTATTGTTCTTATTTGGGTCATGAACTACTTACTTTATTGCATTAGGTTGTTGAAGCCTTGTAATGCGATTTCAATCTTTGAGTTCGTGAGTTGTATTGAACCTTGTATATCTTACACTGTTGTGGATTTCTATTCCTTGATGGATTCATTGAATGAATCTCTGGGTTTTAAAAGAGAAAGGAATGTGTTCTCATGGGGACAATATACTGTTTTAGGGACTGTACTGTGTACTTCGTTCTAAGAATTGAACTTGAACTTTTGTTTGATGGATAGAAATAGGTAAACCAGTTTGTAAGATTTGTAAAATGTTTCTTTAAGCTGTGTGATCGGTTTTGTGTTCTCTTTTGGGAACTATTTAAAGAATTTATAAGAATGAAATGAATTATGGATTAGGTCCTTTTCCATTTTAGATCCTTTTTCTATTGTTTGGATAAGTTCATATGACTGAGCTTCTCTATATTCGATTCTCTTCTAAGATGAAAATTTTTGTGGATTGTTTGGTCTACTTTGTATAATTCATTGGTTTTGATGATGTGGAAATAGATTAGCTAAGTCGGTATGTTTGAAAGAAAATAGTAACATGCTTAGATCGATCAATTTTTACTTGATTGAGTCACAATCCATTTGGATTAATATTGGATGGTTGTCTTTTTTGCACTATGTTTTATTAGGAGCATTTCTTGGATGGATTGGATAAGAGATTAATTCTATTGATTCTAGCTTGGATTTGTGGAAAGTCTAGTTTCAGATCTTTGAATTATATCTTCTAACATGTAGAAGTTAGTAATACTTTCAGTTAGACTGTTTTGATTTCCTATTCTTCTTGGATTGATTCAGGATTCTTGTTTAGATGTTGTCTCTTTATTTATGGAATCCTTATATTGTTATCCTTGAACTGAAGCAGTTAGGTGAGTTCTAAACCTATTTCTATCTTTCAGATGATGAAGTGTGTAAGGAGTAGTATGCATTGATTCTTCTTCTTTGCTTAAGTTGTAGGATGAATCATCCTAATAAGAGATATGTTGTATTTAACTCTTTTGCTACTTAGTAAAGATAAATGTGTATTTCTATTCTTATAGAACTATGAAACAATTGGATGATAAGACCTGTTGATTTTTTTAAAGTAATTGATAGGATCAATTAAACCTTATGACATAATGTTGATGTTTTGGATCATATTATGCTCTTGTCTTAAAAGTGAATTTCGACTTTTTAATTGTAATTCTTTTCGGATGTTATTACTTATGATTATTTGTATAATATATTAATTGTTTCATTAAAGCGAGTTGTTTTAATGGAACAATTAGTGGAATTCACTTCACTTTAATGCTTAGTGCTTATCATGCTCGGTTCAATTGAACCGGCCAGCTATCAATTTTTGTAGATGAACATCGTAAGTGATAAAAAAGGAAAGACTTTTACGATGCATTGGCTTATCTAATTCTAGATCTTATGTAAAGAATTTCGATTCATTCTTGAATTGTATTGGAAAAGAAAAGCGTTGTTCTTTTATTATCTTAATTCGATTGACATGCGAGAATGTCGAAATGCATAGTCTTGTAAATGTATATTTAACATCATGAATTGAAAGGTTTTGTGTTGGAATCCAATTTGTGATGTGAATTCTTTTGTACTTGTATGACAGAAATAATAGTGATATCTTGGCGGTATTCTTTATATCATTGTATACTATTGTTATTATCAATCAATGAGTTGTATTAAGGAGATAGTATAATCTCCCTCACTATAATGAACTTGTTGATTTGCAAAATATGTCGTTTCTCTAAGTACACAACTATAGTCTAATAATGAAATATGATTGGAACATACAATTAAAATATATAAGTAATGAATGATAAAAAGGTTATGTTAAACCTAACATCGATCATGTAGAGGAAAACTCTTCCTCTCCTAAAGAATGAAAGATGAAATGAATAGTGGTTATGATCCTTAATCTTTATAGCTTCATTTATAAAGTAAACACTAGTTGAATCTAAGTGGATGACACACTTGATTTGGGACAAACTAGGTTGCATTAAGAACTTAAACGTTTGATGTTTTTTGTCATGTTTTTGGGATAGCGCTTGTTATTCCACGTTAATAAACAACAATGCAAACATGAATTAATGAAGTTCTCCATATCTAATCAAGCTAGTTATGGATAAAGAACTTAATAAATGTTGGAATTAGGGTTAGGCATGGTTGCTGTAATTTAAATCTTAAATCTAATTTAATTGTTTAATGACCACTAAGGGGGTATGTACATCTTGATGAATAAGTTCTAACGGATGTTGGCACACGCCAACTGCAAGAATATACCCTCGAGAAGTCCTAGGAATTCTCGAGGATATAGTGTTGCAGTTGACATGTGGCAACACCCTTTCGTATTTGTTCATCTAGATCTACGCACATCTAGACTTGAAATTAGTTTCTCTCTAGGTCAAGTTAGTAGCATGTTTAGGATAGGTAGTAGCTTTCAATGACTCAGCGTACCTTCACACGTCCGGTTGACTTAGGTCACCCAAGTATGCCCATATACCCTAAGTTATCATGAGCATCGCCTATAATAAATTAAGTTGCTAACTTGGGCTAGGGTCAAACCTAGGGCAAGTGGACTAATGGTAGTTAGTAAGACCATTCTAGATAACAGGAAGAGTGAGGTGAAGGATGTATTATGAAATGATGAGTATGCCATCTAGGAATAGGAACACGAACAATATGTTGAAAATCTTTAGCCAAAGTATTGCAAGTTCTTTGGTTGCATTTTCCTATGTCACCTAGTTTAAAGCAACGTGATGTTAGATAAATATTGGTAAAAATATTCAGATAGGTTCTTCAAATAGATCAATCAAATACGGAATAGGGTAGGAGAACCAAGTATATGTAGTATACATAAAGTATTCTATAATTTAAGTTAACATGAGAGATCGGTTGGTAATCGAGTCATGGAATGAGAGATCGGTAGTATACCAAGTCATTACAATTGCATATGGTTATCTATTATGAGATTGATTGGCATGGAATGTGTGTTCTAAATGATGTTTTATTTAGAATAGAGAACATTATGTTTCAAAAAAATCCCTTATTTCTAAATTCTTAAAATGGGAATGTTACATGGAGTTTCTAGATGTGCTTGTATGTGCCTCAAAAGGCTGACCCTTAATAGGAACACATCAACCTGTTAAGATGAAGTGGTAAGGTGCTTCATACCTATCCCACCGGGTGTGCCAAAACCGCTATTCTTTGGTGCATGGTGGTGTAATTTTTGTGATTTTTGTTGAGACACTAAGAGAAGATGAAATATCTAACCCAAGTGTCCCACTGGGCGTGCCAAAACTATTAGTATGAAATCACAACACCCCCGGATGATTTCTACAGTCTACTTTCCTAAGGCGAATCATGTGGTGTGATTTCATAACATGGGACCATCTCTCAAGATGTGGGACTTGCGGACTTGAAATGGATCTTTGGAGAAAGCCGGCTTCTTCTTCTTGATCCTAATGCTAAACTACTCCTAATGTAGAAATGACATCTAACTACACCTATCCTAACAATGCCAAGGAGACATGGAGAGAGAAAGTGCATAAAGAGGGAAATCCTACACTAACGAGGTGATAGCACCAAGAAAAGGGAAGTACTGGTTACAATCTCAAGTTCCTGAAGTGGAGAGAGGTGAGCAGAGGAGAGGGTGGACAAGATGCACCACAGACCAAAGATAGATTTCACATAGAACACCACTTCAAAACCCATTAAACACAGCTCCCAGGACCTACAACAAACATTAGAATATGCATAGTATACCCTGCAATGACGAGAGGTGAGGAGAGACAATAAAATAAGCAAAGGATGGGCATGTACATCAAAAAATAGAATTTATTGCTCCAAAAATTCACACAGTACACTATTAGTGGGCAAGAGGCAAGAGAATGGCATTACAGAGCCTTGTGAAAGGAGGTTCAAACTCCATTTTTGACCCTAGGGAAGAAAAGAAGAGGGGAGGCAGAGAAGAAGAATGAAAAACAACTTTACAATGAGCCCTAACCCTTCTTTTATAGATGTAGCAAAGAGGGAAGAAGAAAAAGGTGGGAGACTTGATTCGAAGCTCAGCTACTAGCCGACAATGCCCCTACAAATCCTACCCACGATCTGTCAAGCCTGGTTCCCCACGCCTATTTGTCATATGAGAGAGGATGGCAGACCAAAATCTCAATATCTGGGTAGTGGAAGCCATCAAATCCCACACTAATGGAGTGGAAGATGCTTTCCAGACTTTCTCTTTATTCTGCTCTTGATTTAGCGTCGTGCTGACACGTGGAGGCTTCCACTTGATCTCTATACTTAGTCATTTTTAGCTCTATTCGAGCCGTTTTTAAGCCTAAAGACTTCAAATCTTTGCCCCTTTCTTTTCCTTCTTGCTCTTGGCTCTTTTGACACTACTCCTCCTTCTTGACCCCGCTATTCTATTTCTGAGCCCACCTGTAGCCCGTTAAATAGATTAAGGCTCAGATTCACTCGACAGAGCTGTTTCTTCTCCTGCTTCATGCACAGGGTTGTTTAATCTTTCGCAGGCCCTACCACCCCATTGTAGAGCCCCTCTGCAACTTCATTTGTCATCCTGGAATGTGAGCTCATGGGTCTGAGTCATCTCCTTCATAATTTCCTTATGTGCAGGACTTGTCTTTGACCAAATTTTCCGAGGGGTGAATTTGGGATAACAGTTACACTTGTTTCATCATTTAAGATAGGGAGAAATCCCTCAAGGATGCCCAATAACCTTCCAAGGTGTGAGTTTCACGAAGGATATTCAGATGCCATCAATATCCTATGAAGAGTTATGGGTGAGGAAAACACAAGATATTTCCAATACTAGATGGGCCTTTTCATCTTGACGGTGATGAAGAAAGCAGAAATTTAATAGGGGATGATCATAAGTGATAATATCATCTGCAATTTCTCCAGTACCCTTAACGAAGAAGTTTCACATGACTTATTACTTGTTCTATCTTATCATTACCTCAAGATATTTCAAAGGATTGGATCTGACATAAAACATTTCTTCTAAGGTGCCCACACATGAGAAAATTTTATAATTGTTAATGGAGAAAATCCATTGGCACTTTGCTCGCATGAACGATGTGCATTCACAATTTATGTGGTCCGAAGCTTGGAAGGTGATTTGGAGGATAGGATGTTGCCACAAGTGGTGTCCTTTAGCAAGAAGTATGGCTCTTATTTCATCCAATTCTCAACCTTATCCTACCTACAGAGTTTCCGGCTTCGACCAAGCTCCACTAAGGTTTCCCAAGTACCTTAGTGATCAAATCATATTATTCAAGCTCTACAGAAGATTATTCGGGTGAACAAAAGGCTAGGGAATAAGAATAAGAATTTTATCTCATTTCCTATATCTCTTGGATTATTCATGTGTAAGATCTCAAATGATGCATCTCATCTAGAGGCCACCTTCACTCATTTGAATTTGCATTTGTACATTTCTAGGCCTAATTTCAACATCCAAGATTATCCCGACTCTTTCTATGTCCTAGACTTATAACACGAGTCAACAAATGAGGATTACTCTACCGATTGTGATAATTAATTATAAGTGTGTAAAAAGGACCATATGAGGATGATAGTTAATGAGATGAATAAATTCAAGTTCTCGTGGTACAAATACATCTTGTAATATGATGGGATAGAGATGTATGATCCTAAGTACAAAGTAGTCAAAATGTCTTCATTTCCTCAAGTCAACTAAGAGTTTCATGAATCAAGTGATATAAAGGAGTGGACTGAGAAGGTAGTGAGAAGAAAGAGGAATTGGTTTTAGAATAAGAGAACCATGATCATCTAGTCACGAGGTATGCCCGTAGGTCAGAAACAAGATTCTCACCAGTCATCATCAAGGGTCATGGAAGTTACCTCGACTTCAAGGAATTCTGGAGCAAGTTCCAAACAAATATCGATATAATTAGACACTTTTTCTCATGGGAGGTCACCAAAGAGAGCTATAATGAAATAAATCTCATTTCAAAATGCAAGAAGAAGATCCAGTGACATAAGTACAAGCAGAGGAAGAGCGTGTAGTTCAAGACCCAATCTTCAAACCACCACAAGAGGCCTCACCTATTGTTAACACCAATGTCCCCCATTCAAGATGTGCCTTCTCTTCCAAAATAGGGAATGATTGATGCACCTATTGTGGAGCTGAGTCGATGAGATGTTCCCATGGATGCAAGAAATTGAAACAACAACCCCTGAATCTCACACTATTCAACAAGTGGCAGCCCTTGACCTATCAACAATTATCTCGCTAGCTAAAGAAAAGAAAAATAAGTTTTCCCACATCGCCTTGTGGTTCTACAAAGGTGGGAAATAGGTAATCAATACCTTGAGGTAGCCTAGTCAAAGGTGATCAAGCCAATGAATGAGATGACACTTTGGATGACTATGAGATGAACACGATTGAACTAGGAATGAAAACTCATGAAGGGTATTTCCATATGTATCAACAATCTTTGACTCACATGGTGTCAAGGAATAAGGAATATAAGAAGATTGATGAACTAAAGTAACATGTGCGAATGCTGTTTCATTCTATGTGCAACATGTATTTGAACTAAATTCCACAACCATACCCATTAAATATGTCGCACCCATCAACAAATTCAATCCAGAGTATATCAAGAGGATGCACAAGCTCACAATGTAGGGGCGAGTGAATAATGAATGGATTAATTCAATTTTAGAAAAGGTAAAGTTAGTACTCTAAGAGGTAGTCAAACTCTTCACCTATATGTGTGTGACAACAAATACGATGCAGGCACTCAAAGAAGACTTGGAGAAAGAAAGGGACTACTGGGATCCTTTGGGTCTAGTAGTGAATGAAATAAGTAACATTCATCGTCATGAGTTGATCAATAGGAATATTTTCAAAATATTTTAGAATACTTGTCACATCTATGGACAAGGTATTTTGAAATCAGATTTGAAGCGATAATTGGGCCATCATTGAACTAGAGGAAAAAGAGGGACAAGTGTATAAGTTGCAGGATAGTATAAATCATCAAATTTAGAAACTTGGAGTACCTGTAATGGGAGAAGACACAATTGTTGATGATCTAATTGGTCCATTTAAGGAACATGTCAAGAAAAGGAAAACAACCCATTGTCCTTCACTAAGGACACCCTGGAATTCCTCTCAGAGATTTAGGCTACCATTGCACTTATCACAGAGAAACATCCATCATGGTTCGGGAAGTGTAAAGATATCAATAGTGTGTTTGATGGATGGATAGAGACCCTGAGAAGTATTCATATTCCTCATGCTGACAAAGTGGAACCTATAGCAGCTCATTTCAGTAAGGAATTTGGAGGGACAAAGATCTTCTCAGGAGCGTGAGATGGAAACCAGTTAGGGAGTGAGATCAAATCCACTACAGTGGCTCATTCTTCTGCATAATGCTTCTTCCTCCTTCCTTCTTCTTCTTCCTCCTCTTTCTCTCTCTTCTCTTCTCACCCAACACTCTCTCTCTCTTCAATGTTATAATTCTTCATTGGGGTTTACAATTTTTATATATCTTTAAGTAAATTTAGAAACATAATGTAAACTTTAAGTCACCTTGTTTTTATAAAAGGGACTCAAATATTTTAATTGGAATATGAATTATCTAAAGTTGTAATATTGTATTTGAAAATTCACCATGAAGATGAAGAGTTGCCTTATCTTCTATAAATTGTAGCAAACTCGTCATTTGAACTTCTTCTCAGATCTTCATATACTTTTGAGTTGTTTTTGTGAATTCATGAGAGAGATATCCTTATGAAGAGAACAAAGAAATAAAAAATTTCTTCCATTTTCCCTACTCTAAAATTTCTTCCATTTCTATGCTATGTACAATTTCTACTTAAGCTTGAATGAAAGAAGGAATTTTATCCTTTTTTCACTAAGGAGTTTAGTGGTAATTTGTGCTCATTAAATTCTATTTGGTCTTGTTGTTATTATGCAGATTTGTTTTCTTCTAAATTTAAGTGCATGTGATGTAATTTATAACTGGTGTATGTAAGTCTCTAATTTTCTACTTGCAACATTAGTTTCTCTTTTCTAACTTTCTCACTCCCTTTCCCGCATTTCCTAGCTAATTCTTCCCTTGTAGGTATATGCAACCTTTTTCATGAGGTCATTAGAGTGCCCCTATTGTATCCCAGTTAAAAGAACACTAGGATAAAACTCACTTTTTACTCACGTATGCATATATGACAACTACACTAGTTAAGTAGAGGGACTTAGATTCCTAGAGTGTTGGTAAGAAATCCACCAATTTGTCCCCGACAAATTTTCTTGGCAATACTTGTGAAGAAAATTATTCATATCAATGACCATGTTTATGATCTTTTTTAACAAGGAAGTGACCTAATAATATAACAACCCTTTGTTAACACAAGATAAAAGTGGAAATATTTTTCCGAGTTTAAATCTTATTAAGTAACTTATAAATAACCGCGCATATAATTAAATATTATAGTAATACCTCTAAATAATTCAAGGTTCAAAAATCCTTTCCAAATGTCAAACAAGATTTGATCGATTAAATATCATTTAAACTTTATAAATTTCTTTCCACAACTTTTTTCAGACAAAAGTATGATCAACATTCATTTGCTAATATAATTATTAATATCATATTTACTCCATAGTCAATATCAAATACATGAGACAACAATCTTGTCCCTAGCCAAGTATAACAATATGACCATATGTCTTAGTACAAGTAATATACCATCAAATCATTCTTTCTAGAAGTTCCTATGTACATGTATATCTCATTTGTGCAACTGTTTAGAGGGAGAAAATCATTGGAGTATTTTTCCTCCAACCAAAAAACCTTTCAGTTCTCTCACACACCTCACAAGGAAGGAAAATAGAGATATTCACCTATTAACAAAGATTAATAATCTAATAACCATGTTTAATATACCCAAATTTTAAAATACAACCTATCATAAGATCACGAAACCAATACCATCATATGATTCCTAACTAATACAGAATAAGAATAAGTGAACTGATAATGCATATAGCTAGATACATAACTTTGGCTAAATTTTTCCAGCTATGCTAATGCAAGCTAAATCTTATAGTTTGCACAAACAAATAATATTTTTCATCCTTCACAACACAACTATCTCATACACCACTTCCATAATCAACAATCCTCATCAAGAGGCAATTCATTCCAACATTTAAAGCAATGTTTCAATTTCATAATCAAAGAGGAAAAACAACCACCTATTCCAATTTTAAATCCATGTTTCTATATTTTATAATCATAAAGAAAAATAACCCCCTGTGAGCGTATGAATATATGCTTGACGGATTCCATAATTTTGTAATGACATGCATTCGTAGGATTATGGTTTGATAATCATATAACTAGTTTCACATTGAGTAAAACAAAATTGCCTTCTATGTATTTCTTGATGCACCAAACAACCATCACTTATCTATTATTTTTCCAAAAATCTTTCATATGTTGTCTCATATTTCACTAAAATTATAATGCCTTTAATGTGATTTAAGAACACGGGGACTTATGTTATCACACTTATTGATCCATAAATAGGTATTTTTTCTACTCAATAATTTTTAACTCCACGGATCCTTTATAGGTGTAGACACAAAATCATGCACTTTGGGTATCTATCTAGTCCTAATCACATACTACTATTCATATGATTCATAAGTAAGAAAATTACTAATCAACCCATGTCTTTGGCCATCTTTGCTTTCTTTTTGTCACCTTTGTTGATCTTACACTTCTTCTAGCCCAATCTCTCTTTTCACACTTTGGCATTTCTCACTCTATACATCAAAGCACCAAGTACCAAGATGCAAATGCTAGGTGCCCCCATCCTATCTGGGAACCCTGACCTCTTTGTACTTTTTCACATATTTTGGGTCCTTTCTAACCATCTGGGCATCTTATCTTTTTGGAATTTGAGATTTTTGGGATTAATTACAAAATTCAAGAAAGGGAGTCATATAAATATAAAGTTATGTGGCAATAATAAAGGACCAAGCTCTAAGCATCTACTATCACCACCTAAGGATGCATTCACAAGAATATAAAGATCATCATTACATTCATCTAGCTTCACTCAAGGGACAAGGGCTGGTTATTCTGCATACACTTCATAGGAGGGGAAGTTCATTTCTCCATGCACACATCTATCTACATCTTTTACATCTAGTTACTTGCTCACTATTAAGTGTGACAGACACAAGAGCCACCTAGGTACAATTCCACACTGAGACACATATAGAACTGCATTAGGGATGAGATGTATTGTATTGCTTAGTCACAAGATCACTTGTTTGACAGATGAGGACAATCCAACCCCTCATTTGCATTATTTTCTTTTTGGGATTTGACACACTTTTGAGGGTTTTGTAGATGGTCTTATTTATCACAAAGTTATCAGTGACATCGGCTATCATTCTATGATGTTATAGAAACATACATTAAGGGTTTTAGATAACTCAAAGACCCTATGAAATTAATTTCCAGAGATATCGTGCAAACCCGACACCTAGAGAGGGATATTAATACCTAGGCACCATAGCACTCGCCGACGCCCGGTCCTTACTTCTCTCGTATTTCTACATTTTTTGGGGATTGGTTACAACATCTTGCACTTCAGTTCTATCAGTATTCCACTTCCCCACACCTCTAGGAATATTTTTGAAATCTGCTAAGTGACCTAACTCTTCATTACACTTAGGGTTTCTACTTTGTATGATTTATTGCTTGTGTTGTATCAAATCTAGGAGTTATTTATTATTGTTTTATACATTTTACTCTGCAATTAAGATCTTAGGAAAAAGCTTGTTTTTGTTAAATCATTTAGTGAACCCCATTACCCATAGTGGTCGATTTAGGTCTTTTGAGCATTTAGAGCTTCCTCCTTCTACTCGTAGGGTTTCAAAATCCATGGCTAAAATTACTACATCAATGGTTGAACTTGAAAACCCTTTTTCCAACACTCAAAAATTTCCTCTTCACGATATTGAAGCATCTAACAGTGATCCTCCTACAATTAATGAACTAATGTCAATCAAGAAAATTAGAAAAGATTCAAAATTTTCACCAAGCTTTGCATGACAACCCTTCAAATGTTTTGCATATTATTCATGTTCTAATTAAAGTTAAAAATACTCATAATGTTGCCTCAAACTCTAGGGATATTACTTGCACCCCCTATAGATTCCTTTTCAGCTCCCATGGCCTCCACTCAACCCTTACAAAATCCAATTTCTATTCCCACTACCACCACTCTTGTTATTCACCCTATTGTTTATACAAAAATACTAGATCCTCTTTTAACACCTTTGATTTGAATTCTCTATATCAAGATCTACAAACTCAAATTTGTCAACTTCAAATTGTTACTTATCGACAGATCCATCTCTTGATTCCACTTTTCTACTTAATAATCCATTCACACTCACTATTTCCACATATGCATTCCCTCTAAATTTCATAACTCCTAAGATTAAAAATTTCAAATGTCATGGCAGCCATCAAGAGCATCTTCATGCATTTCATGTAGCATGTCTAGACTATGTGGATGATCACACTCTATTAGAAAATCTCTTTCCTCACAGTCTCAAAGATTATTTTATGCATTGGTTCTATGATCTACCTATTCATTCAGTAACATCTTTTACACATTTAGTTGATGCTTTCCTTTCCCACTTCTCAATCAACATTAGCTCAAAGATATCATATGCTCAATTATCACAAGTAAAATATTGATCTAATGAGAACCTAGTGGATTATGTCTTACGTTACAAGAAGAACCTCGATAGGATGACTAATGTTCTTACTGAATTAGAATTAAAATATCTATTCATTCAAAGGTGTCTCTTACCACCACTACAGAGAGTGTCATCTTTGATACCTCTCCTTCATTTGATCATATTTGTAACAATGTCAAGCTACGTGAAAGCAATCTTATTACTATAAGAAAACTTAAAGATCAAGATCGGGCTACTTCATCTTCTAACAAGTTTCCAAGAAACTCTCCTTTCAAACCATTTTCAAAAGAAACTAAATAAAACTCACTTGTTAACGTTGTATCTCCTCTTGAGAAGCTTCAATGGAAACCTCCTAAATGTACATTCACTAAGCTCACATGTGCTCCACATATTCTATTGCCACAACTCATTGAGAGAAATCTTATTATGCTTCCCCCTCCACTCACTTTGGATCCATCTCACCCTAAGGGCCACAACTAAAATGAAAATATCGATGCCACTATCACCAATGTGTGGGAAATTCCACTGATCATTGTTTCAAATTACGAAATATCATTCAAAATCTTATTTAAAACAATCAAATTGAGCTTCATAAGCCATCAACATACCCACCAGTTAATGAAAGTAAAAACCTTAAAAATTCAACAATCCTCTTCCAAATCATGAAAAAAAAGCTATTGAATCTTTGGTAAATCATTTGTCCCACACTGTGTCCCTCCTCCTTCATCGGGACCTCTCAATTTTCAAGTTTCTCATGCTAATTCATCTTCACCTCTAACTACATTCTCTCGATTATGATTGCCATGCTACATTCTCTACTGATTACTTGCACATCATTGCCTCTTTTGGATCTACTGCTATCAATAATACTATGATTGGTCCATCATTTTTTCAAAACACATCCTCTATCACACTTCTTGTTGTTATCGGATATCCACTCTCGAAGATCTCATATCCAATGCCTAGATCCTATGGATATGTCAAGCTTCCAATCACTATTGGCCCTCTCACCATGTTTATGCCTTTCCTTGTGGCACCTAGTGTTAGAAATTGTGACATTCTCTTAGACTTTCCATGGATCATGGTATCTCAAGAATTTTTACATTCCTCATTTGTGTCTTAAGTTGATACATAACAACCAAAGGTTATCAATATTTTATGTTTCCCTTTATGCACACCATGGCTTCATCCTCCTCTTGAGGTGGCCCTTGCACTCACTAGAGCATCTCGGTCCACTAGACCTCTGACATATAAAGAAAAATATGCTCCTATCTCTCCTACTCGTGTGTGACACACTCGTCCTAAAAGGTCTTCTAGTCCATATAATCGGTTTAGGCCCATCTCTCAAAGTAAGTGCCTCAATCTAGGTGTACATCACCTCATAGGAATCCTCCATGTAGGTGTAAATTATCTCATAGGCCTCCTCCATCTAGGTGCACATCACCTCATCGACCTCCTCTATCTAGGTGCACATCACCTCGTAGGACTTCTTCGCCAAGTGTTCATCACCTCCTAGGTATCCTTCATCTTGGTGTACACCACCTTAGTCTCCTACTTCTAGATGTACATCACCTTTGCAGTCTCCTTCATATAGGTATTCACCACCACCTTTAGAGCATGTTCACACATCTTCATCTCCTCATACATCAAGTGGAGGACCCTCTCCCTTCACTTTTATCAGATAGCTTACACATACTCATATACTTGGGGCATCATTCTCATTCCCCCACCCTCTTTTACATCATATGGTGGATTTCATTTCTGTTTTTGCACTTCATGCATCCTACTTCGCATCTCTACATATTCATATTGTGTAATTTGATACACTACTTGTATCATCATTACCCTATGATGCACTCTTGTGCTAAGGTTCACACTTGACTGTTGAGGGAATATTACATACATGAACCTCACATGCTACACAATTCACACATTGCACATCTACAAAATATTCTTCTTACATCACCCGCACTTTGCACTTTCTGCACCTGCGCATTCTACACATTCTACTACTACACATTCTACACATTTGGCACTACACACTACGCATTCTCACACTTGACACATTCACACTATATATTTCTAGTGTCATATTTTGAAACTACAAACTTTCAATCTACATTATTCTAGCACATTCTCATTGCACATCATTATTTCTCTATTTTACATTGTATATTTAATGATCAAACATTTATAGCGCATATCATCTCTACCCGTTGACGTAATCTATTCTCATGGTTCATACTTGATCGTTGAGGTTATAAATCTAAATTAAACCTCACCTCACCTCATAAAAATTGCATAATTCTACATTTCAATGCTTTGTCTTCATAAGCACTCTTACCAACATCTCATTCAATTTTTCTAGCACACAATGTTATCTTACTCTGCAATTCTCATTTTGTGTTTCACAATCAATATTTTCCAGCATATTATTCAATATTTCACTCATCTACACCTCATACTCTATGATCTATGATCCATGTTCTATTGATCGACTCTTTCTAGCATATAACACATCATTCAAATCATTTCCTAATGATGCACTCTTCTTCTATGGTTCATTCTTAAGCTGCTGAAGGGTTTTTATAAATGAACTTCCTTTAACTCAAGCATACATACTCAGGGGGATACATTGTCCCTATCACATTCACACTGAATTCCATTCCATTCACACTCACAACATGCTTCATATCTTGGTTGTACATAGTTCTTACTTTCTTATACTCACATGTACACTTTGCTTATTATGTTATTCAGATACATTGTATGTCATTATCTTTATCATACACACGTGTGTTCACTTTCTTTATATTTTTGATCCCAAACTCTACATAGATCATTACATGTAGTAGGGATGCTTGCACAGTACCTCATACTGATTCCCATAGCGGCTCCTGGGGCATCCACATTCGTACACACTTTTAGGTGTTATTGTTTCATTTCATACTACTTATTTGTACTAGCACACTACTATATCGGATCATACACACTTTGACATACTTTATATATTTTTAACATGCTTTGATGGCTTCTTCATGTAAAACATTTTCCTTACAAGAACCTTTTTCACCATGGTTGTTTGATGTTTTTCTTACTCTTATTTTACATTGTATGCCATTATTTGTTGGATTTTCCTATGCTTTGTCTTGTTTGTACATTGTATGCTTTTGGCCACTTCTACCTCGATTATCTTTGGACATCGTGAGTGATGTCCCATATTTACAACTCACTTTTCACATTTTACATTGTCTTCTTGTTGTTATCTTACATTGTTTTCTATGTACATGTTTTTTTGCACTAACACTTTTCTTCTAGCCACTATTTGCATGTGCCTTGGTTTTACCAAACATATTCCCTTCTACATACTGGTATCAGTTCAACATTGGGTATTCTTTTGGGTTGCAACCTCCTAGACATGTCACATGCACCCCGAATGTGGCGAGGAATCTATTGGGTGAATCAGTCACCCCATTCAACAATACACAAACATAGTTCAACATAGTGATGACACAAGTATATAATATCGGACAAGACTCGAGAATAAGACTTGGGTACTTACTTCAAAGCACAGACACTAGTGCCTAGAATCAAATTTGGGCACCTATGTGCTTATGTCCCTTCCTAGGCACCTGAGACTAGGGGTAGATACACGGATTTGGAATAGTTCACAATAGTTTACATAGGGGATTTTATAGGAGAGTTACAATCCTTAGCACTCGACATGCATGCATTACACCTTCTTTTCTACTTTCACACATGATCTCGAATGGATCATATTTTTACACACCATCTGCAGTGGTTTTTACTTCGGGAAGAAGTCAAAGGTTGGAGAATGATACTATACATTTCTCCCTACACTACTTCTACCATTGAATAATATCACCCAAAAAACTCACATTCAACACAATTCACATGAGATCGCCCAAAAACTTCACTCTTCTACAACATCTTCATGATCCTTTCTATCTCTTTCACTCATCACGGATTAGGTGCACATGTTCCTTTTTCTACTTTTCAACATTTTACACACTTTTTACATGCATTTCATACATTTTGATCGAAATCTTTCTATACACGTGTATTTGACTACTTGTTCATTCTTCTCTTTTATAGGTCCATCCTTATGGGAAGTAGTAGTCAACATCAATTCAAATCAATCAAACTTCAAGCATGACATCAACAATAGGTACAATGTGACATCTACACATACGCTTTCACCCTAGGGTCATCATCATCACTTTTTACTTCCTCTTCTCTAGCTTCCACACTTCACTTTTTATCATTCCACACTCTTTTGTCTCCTCATGATGCTCTTATTCATCAATCTATATTGTTATCAAGTGTGCATATCTTATCTACTTTATGTTATCAAGAATACACTCAACAACATAAAGTGGGGGCAAATGTAGACATAAAATCATGCACTTAAGGTATCTATCTAGTCCTCATCACATACTACTATTCATACGATTCCTAAGTAAGAAAACTAATAATCAACCCATGTCTTTTGCCATATTTCCTTGATTTCTATTATCACTTGTTGATCTCACACTCTTTCTATCCCAATATGTCTTTTCACACTTCGACATTTCTCACTCTAGACACTACAACCTAGCCAAGATTCCAGCAGCTAGGTGCCCTCGTCCCCCTGGGCGCCCCTAACCTCTTTTTACTTGGTTCACATCTTTTAGGTATTTTCTAGTTGTTTGGGCATCTTATCATTTTAGTAGTCAGCCTTTTCAAGCATAAATATGAAATTCAAGCAAGGGAATCATATAAATATAAAGTTATGTGGTAATAATAAAGGACCAAGCTCTAAGAATCTACTATCACCACCTAAGGTTACATTCACAAGCATATAAAGAGTGTCATTACATCCATCTAGCTTCACTCAAGGGAAAAGGGCTAGTTATTTTGCATACACTTCATAGGAGGGGAAGTTCATTTTTCCATGCACACATCTATCTACATCTTTTACATCTAGCTACTTGCTCTCTATCAAGTGCGACATGCACAAGAGCCACCTAGGGCACAATTCCACACCCACACATAGAACTACATTGATTTGAGATGTAGTGTAATGCTCAGTCATAAGATCACTCATTTAATAGTTGAGGAAAATATGACCCCTCATTTGAATTATTTTATTTTTGGTATTTGATGTGTTTTTAAGGTTTTTTGGTGGTATTCTTTATTGTAGGTTATCAATGACATCGGTGATCATTGTGTGACATTATAGCAACAAACGTTGAGGGTATTGGATAACTCACCGACCCTACAAAATTCATTTCTGTAGCTCCAAAATAGACCCTAATGCCTAGAGAGGGATCCTAACACCCAAGCACGAAAGTACCAGGTCTAGTACTCTAGTCCCCTCTGTTCCGCACTTCTTCATTTTTTTAGGCTTAGTTTCGACATCTTGCACTTCAATTATGTTAGTATTTCACTTCACACACCTTCGGGAATATTTTGAAATCAACTAAGTGATCTAACTCTTCATTGCACTTAGGGTTTATACTTTGTATGCTTTATTTCTTGCATTGTATCATATCTAGTAGTTGTTTATTATTATTTTATCAGTTACTCTACAATCAAGATCTTAGCAAAAATCTTATTTTTGTTAAATCAATAGGTAAATTAGTTTAAATGTCAAATGTTTGACCCCAAAATATAATCAATCGAAAATAAATGCAATGTAAGTAAGAATGTACATTACACACAAGTTGATAATGGAGTTTGGAAAATGCCTACATCTCTGGGTTCATTAAACGATTAAACGATTTATTATAAAAATTTGTTTTCAAGTACAAAATAAACTTACAACACTATAATGAATCTGTCACAAACTCAAGTTTCAATCAGGTCCTCCGAGACCCGAGAATTATCTTAGAATCTTTACATAATGTTCTAGTATGAAATCTTGATCACACCTTCCTGTTGACTTCTCCTTTTCTTCATGGCCTCTAAAATCCTCTACAAATATATTAGTCATAATCGGTGTCGGTCGTTGGATCCATAACTTGATCCTCCTTTGCACCCTCTAAGTCTTGCTAATTCCTTCAATATATATATTTATATAATACTTGGTTTTTAAAAATGCCTAACAATTAACAAAGAATCGAGCTCTAGTTTTTTTGTACAATGATCCTCAGGGGTGCTCAAAACCTCTTTACACTATTATTGAGCTTTGGGTATCAACACCAAACTTTGGATTATTTATCCTATATAAATTAATTAAATAATGGGACGAGTTAAAAATAAATCCAATAATGCCTTATAAGACCTATAAGATTGTTAATAATCCAAGCTTCAAATTCCACTTGAATGAATTTTATGCCCCCTCGACCCCTTTTATACTTTGGCTAGGGACAAAAATTATGGACATAAGCCATATCCGCTTGGCTCATATTCGCTAACTCGGCCTAGATGAGTTGGTTAGGATCCTCAACTAAAGTTGAGGAGGTCAATAGTTCGAGAATTTCACCTATTTCTTCACCTATCTTCCTTTCCCGAGCCGATCTTTCACCTAACTCAATCGCATGCTTTGCATCCTGACTAGATCATTCTCCATTTTCAACTTCAACACCACCACTATCATTTCCCCTTGAGCATGCCTCGTTTTACTCTTTGCCACTATCTCCACACATTAGTCACTTGAGTTATCTCCATTGAACATCGAGTTATTTGCATGGTCATTTTGGTAGTGTGTGGGAATTAATCCCACATTTAGCGGTGGTAGGTGGATATGGGCTTAAAATAGCCCTCGATCTCCATGTTCATTTTGGCTTCACCACATTGATACATGAGCTTTTTTTATCCTAACTTGGGCATGTATCAATTGACCAACTCAAGAGTGCTAAGCTCGGTGGTCCGTGTAGTAGGTTATGGATTTTTTGAGCTCACCACACCTAACTCAGGCTATAACTCAACCTTGAACTCAATTACTCACTTCACCTAGCTCATTCATCACTCACCCAAAAATCACTCATGAACTTGACCTTGGATCGGTTTGTGACTCCTTCCTAGCTCGGTCTTATGAGTTGATTGAGACGATGAGTTGTTAACATAACTCCGATGGATGGGTACCATTCCAAAACAAGTGGATCCCTCGGGTGAAAAACCCCTTTTTGACCATAAAATACAACCTTTGTTTTCTCCATTGAATTCCACTTGTCGACCTACTTGTTATTCCCATGTGCGCACTGGAGCTACATGGATCTTGTTTATAAATGGATGCATCAAACATCATAAATATAGAAGGTATTAACCACTATGTAGATCTTGTTTATAAATGGATGCATGAAAAATCCTTAATCTTTTTTTAAGAAAGCTACAGGGATGCTTTTCTAGTCTAGTTATGCTCAAGTATACTTCACCTCTTATTTCCCGTATCCATTTTATACATTTTTAATTTCTTCCATATCATAAGGAATATAAATACGATTGGTTCATGTGGTTTTGTATCTCAATTATTTTGTTCCTCTAAATGACGAGAGTATAAGGGGAATTTGGAATTAATGGATTCTTTGTTTCTTGTCTTTTACAACTACATGGATATACTACACATTTTTTTGATATTTAGAGGTACCCACACCATGCTAAATGAATTTTAGGTCAAATTGTGCTCTAGAAAAGGTCTATAATAGTGAATATAAATTAGGGATCATATTCTTATTATATACAAGATTGGGACCTATGTGGTGATGAGTTGTATACATTTATTTCATAATAACTCATATTTTTATTTTGATAAGATTTTGTAACCATTTATATGTATTTCCAAAGAACATTACTGAACATCACCATCACAACCATGAACTTGTGGCATAATGATTAATTAATATAGTTATATCTAATTGTCTTTATTTTGTGATGTTATGTGTGCATTTATTCTTGTTATTCTAATAAATTGGTTAGATGTGTTGATGCCACTCTTGGTTGTAAGTAATTTTACATATGCAATGAAGGAACCTATCCGCTTTAACTTTTCCATACCCAAAGGAAATAATTCACAAAAAAGAGTCTCGCATTCATGAAGATATTTTAGAAACATGAAGTAACGACACTAAATTCCTTACACGCTATTGGATAAAAGTTACAACAAGATCATGGAAAGCTTGGAAAAAATCAATCTTTGATTTAAACATTGATAAATAAATATTTTTAGATTAATACTTGTTTGTTTTGTAGAGAATTTATTGTTAATCAATTTTTTTGTGTATTTCCAACATGTGTCGAATCTCTCGCATTCGATTAAGACCTCCTTGTATTTTCTTCTTCTCATGTAATACAAATGATAATGTATAAAGGAAAGGGTTGTTCCTGGTAACGGAGGAAGTCAATAGTTAGCTAGTGAATAATTTTTTCCTAGATGTAATTATTTTTGAAAATCAATAAAGATCTGAGTTCTTTCATTTAGTTCTTAGCTATAGAGTTAGGAAGGGATTAGCACCCAAGTTAGGGCCCACTTGAGGTCTACTACATCCCCTCCATTTTTTTATTTCATGCATGTTTACTTAGGAGTAATCTACTTTTTGACACTTCAACTCTATTTTACTAATAGAAATCAACACTAGTTCATTTTCCAGTTTGAGATTTGTTCTACTTTCAACATTGTTTCATGAAAATTATTTCCTTTCCAACCTCTTATATCACTATAATTATGCATACAAAACTGGTAGTATTTTAATTCTATGCTCCACATTTTGATAATAGAATGAATGCGATTCAATGTACAACATATTAATTGTTGTAAGTTTATCTGCACCACCATTTTTAGCTCCATTTCTAGGGATATTTCCAAGTTATAGGAGTTTGTGAGGTTTTGCATTTCTAAATTTCTTATAACAAACTAGGTTGTAGAAATTCCACCTTCAAACCCACCCCAATGAATTTTGATTGAGTCAAGTTAGTTGATGTATGCACTATTGTAGAGATTCCCATGGTAGATTCCTACCCAATCCTCAAATAACAAAAATTACTTCTAATTCTAAAGAATCCTTTAGTGCTTCAATCCAATTTTTTAGATATTCTAAGCACTTAAGGTTTCCTAAAAACATCTTCATTAGGTGGGAAATTTCTTCCCCTTTCCAAAAATATAAATAAGTCCTTCTAACTCCTCATATTTTGCAAGTTATGGCGACGGGCCTTGGAAGGTATTTTGCCCAAAAGTGGACTTATGCGGGAGTTTTAAGGATTTTTTCCAATGCGAGAGGTGGGGTGATGGGAGATATTTGAGAATTTTTTCCCAAATGGAAAATGTGGGGCTAGGGGGCCCGAAGAGGAAAATTTTCCCAAGTGAATTTTGGGTCGGTGGGTTTGCGAGGAGTTTTGGAACTTTTGTGTTTTTTGCAAATAGGGCACAAAGTGAATTTTGGGCCCATGCAAGCCCACAGGGGATCTTAAAGCCAAATGAAGAAAAATGCCTAAGGCCCACAAAGGGACATGTGGCCATGTTGAAAAGTCAAAGTGGGAGGTGGGTCGTTGGAGGCAATTTGAAATTTTTGCCCCGAGAAGGCATAAAGTGAAAAAATGAGCCGCGCCTCCTGATGCCCAAGGAGCCACGTGTCAAGCCTCAATTGCATGTGGGTTGGTGGGCTTGGAGTGATTTTTGCCCAAATGGAAAAAGTGGACCGTCGGGCCGAAAGATTTTTGCCAAAAGTGAATTGTGGGGCTGCGGGGAAATTTTTGCATTTTGTATTTTTGGTGCCAAAAGGCACAAAGTGAGTTTTGGGCCCATGGACCCATTTCTGCTAATTGGTTTTCACCATTTTTGTATGGACCGACTCAAAACATTCAAATAGACATATCTTTTGATCCAGTGCTCAAAATTCAACAAATTTGGCACCGTTGGAAAGATCTCGACCTCATCTATGCCATGGAGCATAAAATATCATTTTTGAGGAGGTTGGTGGGTGAAAATGGGAAAACATCTTTCAAGCCATAACGGGATCTGATTGTTTCAACAACCCAGATTTGATTTGATTTGATTCTCTATTCTTCCTTCTCCAACATGCCAAAGTAGACATGGAGAGGTAGATTTGATAGATTATAGGTGGATTTACAGGGCATTAATGGTGGGTGGTTGAATTCTCAAAACAGGGTCCATTTTCCTCCTTTCTCTCTTTTTTTCATCATTCTAAACTTCTATATATTGTAACACTTCTCATTTGAGAAGGAGAGACATTTTAGGCATAGGGAAACTCTGTCAAATTTGTTTCCCGACTCCATTTGAGTTAAAAACCTTCTCCTATGCCTGGAAAGTGGATTTGTGCCTCTGAGAAAGAATGTAATGGTCATGTGCACCCATATAGAGCAATAAAACATGTGTTTTTTGTGGTGTTTCTTCAACCCTTTGCATTGTTTTGTTGTTCCCCATGCCTCTCCCTTTCAAATCTATTTTTGTGCATGTATTTCACATTTGCAGATGTGTAGGGTGTTGTGTTTCATGGAGTTTTGATCATGGATTTGGATATGGGTTTGTGTCACTTTTTCCTGACCTTCCCATCTTCCTTTTTCCCTGTTTCATCCTCCCTCAACAGAGTATCTCACCCCTTTCCTTCTCTAGTGTATCACCACTTTAGTGTAGGCTTTCTTTCACTCTCTCTTTCTCTCTGGTTCCTTGGAATGGTTAGATTAGGAAGTTAGATTTTTTCCTGCATTAGAGTAGCTTGTGGTAGGTAGTTTAGGAAGCAAGAACGGCTTTTCTCGGAGGTCCATCTCAAGTTTTACAAGTCCCATAGCTTGAGAGATGGTCCCATGTTATGCAAATCACACCGAATGCCCCATTTTAACTCACATCAGGCCATTGGGTGATTTTGAAGGCCATTTGAGGTTAGATTTTTCATCTTTGATTAAGCCACCATGCATGCGACCACACTAATAGTTTTGGCATGCCCGGTGGGATAGGTTTGAAGCACCTTACCACTTCATTTCATCAAGTTGATGTGTTCTTGGTGAGATTCAACCTTTGGAGGCACATGCAAAGCACATCTGGTGACTCCATCTAGTCAACAACCCAATCTCTCTAAAGTTAAAGTTTTCCATCTTTTTTCATTTTCATCCATTTTCATTCATTTTTTCCACATCTTTCATTTTCTTCCATTCCATGAGGTTGTGCAATCATGACTTCATTTCCATCTTGGAATTCACACTTGCAATAGCAGTGTCTATTCAGATCCATCTCCAAGTTACTTCAATACACCTCCAGAAAGGTTTCACAATGAAAATCAGCACTATGGATATCCAGGTGACCTAGATTCAAATCAGTTTGGTCATTTTCCAAACTATACAACTATTATAGAGCATGGATATACAGATTTTGGAGGTAGTTCACACACTGAAGAAGTTAATCTATTGGAGAAGATTCAAAAAATGGAGGCTGGCATGGTTCAATCAAGGGCTACAACACAAATGAAGGCATTTCAAGATTGGTTGTAGGGCACCTTGTCCATGGGAAGGCCCTTTTCCAAGACATTACAACCCTCAGGAGAAGCTTGACTTCATGGTTGAAATGTTGCCTCAACTTGCACAATGGACTGAGGAGATTGAGGCTTATGAGTTGGATACAAGACAACCTTGTCAATGGGTAAGTCCACCATCTCATAGCTTTTCTTTTTCTCTTTCTCAAGAAGCACCATCTCAACCCAAGCTCAAATTTCAAGCTTCCCATCTGCTGCCCCAAGTGTTGATTTCCCTTCTCCATCTCCTAGTCTTCCATCTCATCTTAATTCTTCTTCCCTTTTCCCTTCCAAGAATTCATTCCCTCAAAGAAACAAGAAGTTCCACTTCCCTCTCCACCACAAAAAAAAAAAAAACTGGTTGAATCCCAACCTACCACTCCTCTTGCATCCCCAAATCCATGTTGGGGAGATGAAAATCAAACAACCAGCCAAGGGAAGCAAGAAGAAGAGGAACCCAACAAAGAAGAAATGATAGAAAATATGAAGAGTTGGGCTCTCAAATTTGGGATTACAAAGATCCCCTTGATGGTTAAGCCAATAAGAGGAGGTCAAGGTTGAAGAGCCAGTGGTGGCTAAGGTTGAGTTTGTAGCAGAAGAAGAAAGAACAAGAAGGAGATGATCAACAATCATTTTCCCTGAATGTAGTGCCCATGATGGCACTTTATTTGAAGAGAAATGCTGATCCAACCCAAGCTGCACAATCATCCATCAAGGAAGAGGAACAATCAGCTCCAAGTCCTATTGAAAAGGAGAAACTGGAAGAGATCAAATCAGAGTTAAAGCCACTTGATGAAGAAAGCATTGTTGAAGAATTTTTTTCTTTCATTTGAAGGGCCTGATTTGATTGATGAATCCATAATGGAGGAGAACCATATAGTTCAAGAGGCTTCAAGTATAGAGAAGGCCACAGAAGAACCTTCAGTTCTTCCTCCCACTTCATCCCCTTCAAACTCTAATGTTGAAGAAGAGTTTGAGCTTTCAAACTTCATGTTTGAAGATGAGGGGAACCATGGTGAGCAAGTTTCAAATCAGGAGGACACCATGGAGGAGGTTAAGCACATGCATAGCAGGACAACAAGGAGGTAGATTATCTATCTGACTTGGAGGATTGCTTTGATGGAGAAGAGCCCATGGAGATCACATCATTTTCTCCTCCATCATCCACCTTCCAAGTACATGAGCCTACTGCCATGAAGGAGAGCATTCAAGGACAACAACCTGCATTTCACAACAGCCCTCTGGAACCAAGGTTGGAAGACAAGAATCTTCCATGTTCTTCACAAGAGGAGGAAAGGAAAGAGCAAGAGGATGTCATCATCTCTTCCACACCATCCATCAAGAAGATCTGCTAGAAGACTCCATTCTTGGAGTTAAATATCAGAAACAAGTGGGAAAATTCAAAGGATCAGACCTTTCCCAATCAGGTACTTGGCTTCATTGGAGCCAAGGGAGAAGCCAAAACTAGTCATGCTTACTTTTGAGCATGAGGATGAGTTTCAAAGTACCAAGGATCAGCTGCAATGCCTCTTCAATCAAATATAGAGCAACTAAAAGAGGTATTTGTCTTGTTTCTAGTTGACACCTTGATGATTTGGGTGGAGGACCAACTTATAGTCAGTTTTTCACTCATGCAAGCAGCCATATTAGTGTCAAATCATTTGCATGGCTGCCCTTCTTGAGAAAAGGAAGCTACTTCTCCCTGCCAGTTGTAGGATTTGTTTGAGCCCTCTTTCTCTCTGGTTAAAATAGAGTAGGTAGGTTTTCTTTTAGTAGAAGAAGTGCTTTTGCACACTCTACATATCCCACTTGGGATGTGTATGATTTCAATTTTTACATAGTGTGTTGTGGTGTTTTGTTTCTCTTGCACAGTGCATTAAGAATGACATTTGGTGAGATCAGCTCCCCCATTTCAGTGGTTTTCCAAGTGGCTCAAGGATCATATTTTCAAAGTTTAGATCAGATTTGTGTTTACCAGGAAGACTCCATGCCCAATGGATGCTTCAAGGCCACTGATCTTTTCATCTAGTAGGAAGATGTCCCCTATGAGTCACCAAATTGTTATCCAAAATAAGCTCATGCTTATTTTTGGTTAACTACACCCATTTTCCCTCCTTTAGTGCTTCAATCAATTTTTTAGATATTCTAAGCACTTAAGGTTTCCTGAAAACATTTCCATCAGATAGGAAATTTCTTCCCCTTTCCAAAAATATAAAGAAGTCCTTCTAACTCCTCATATTTTGCAAGTTATGGGAGATGGGCCTTGGAAGGTATTTTTGCCCAAAAAGCGGACCGATGGGAGTTTTAAGGATTTTTGCCAAATGGAGAGAGGTGGGGCGGTGGGAGATATTGAGACTTTTCACCCAAATGGAAAATGTGGGTTAACAGGTGGGCCAAAGAGAGGAAATTTTCCCAAGTGCCAAAATTTTGGGGCGGGGAGTCATGGGGAGTTTTGGAACTTTTTGTGCTTTTTGCAAATAGGGCACAAAGTGAATTTGGCCCACAAGCCCCAGGGGATCTTAAAGCCAAATGAAGAAAAATTCCTAAGGCCCTAAAGGGACACGTGGCCATGTTGAAAAGTCAAAGTGGGAAGGTGGGTCATCGGAGGTAATTTGAACTTTTTCCCCGAGAAGGCGTAAAGTAAAAAAATGAGCCGTGCCTCCCACCGATGCCCAAGGAGCCACGTGTCAAGCCTCAATTGCATGCCTTGGGCGGTGGGCCTTGGAGTGAATTTTTCACCCAAATGGAAAAAATGCAAAAACCGTGGGCCCTAAAAATGATTTTTTGCCAAAAGTGAATTGCGGGGTTGGGAAATTTTTGCATTTTGTATTTTGGTGCAAAAAGGCACAAAGTGAGTTTTGGGCCTGTGGACCCAATCTGCTAATTGGTTTTCGCCATTTTTGTATGGACCCAACTAAAAATTCAAATGGACATATCTTTTGATCCAGTTGCTAAATTTTCAACAAATTTGGCACCGTTGGAAAGATCTCGACCTCCTCTATGCCATGGAAGCATAAAAATCTTTAATTTTTAGAGAGTGTTGGTGGGTGAAAAATGGGAAAACATCTTTCAAGCCATCAATACGAGATCTGATTGTTTCAACAACCCAGATTTGATTTGATTTTCACTATTCTTCCTTCTCCAACATGCCAAAGTAGACATGGAGAGGCAGATTTGATAGATTATAGGTGGATTTATAGGGCATTAATGGTGGGTGGTTGAATTCTCAAAACATAGGTCCATTTTCCTCCTTTCTCTCTATTTTTTCATCATTCTAAACTTCTATATATTGTAACACTTCTCATTTGAGAAGGAGAGACATTCTGGGCATAGGGAAACTCTATCAAAATTTTTTTCCTGACTCCATTTGAGTTAAAAACCTTCTCCTATGCCTAGAAAGTGGATTTGTGCCTCTGAGAAAAGAATGTAATGGTCTATGCACCCATATAGAGCAATAAAACATGTTTTTGTGGTGTTTCTTCAACCCTTTGCATTGTTTTGTTGTTTCCCATGCCTCTCCCTTTCAAATCTATTTTTTGTGCATGTATTTCACATTTGTAGGTGTAGGGTGTTGTGTTTCATGGAGTTTTGATCATGGATTTGGATCTGGGTTTGTGTCACTTCTATGTCTGACCTTCCCATCTTCCCCCTTTCTCTCTGGTGTATCACCACTTTAGTGTAGGATTTCTTTCACTCTCTCTTTCATGCAAGAATTATTCTAGAGAAACCATGAAAATAATAAGTGTTAGATCAAAGGGTGGAGCAACTACCAAAGGAATTAGGGAAATATCTAAATAAAATGTGTAAGCATGTTTTTATGAAATAAGAAATAGTTAATGACATCTCAACTTGCACTTCATGCAAAGAAGAAGAGAGAGGATGTAGAGGTAACACTTAAAGATTTCTATTATTCTTACAAAAGAAAGAAAGATGATTACCATGTAGGGGTGTAGACACCAAATTTGGGTCTCGATGCCCCGTGCCCCGTATCTCATCTATGACCTAACCCTACCTCACCACCTAAACCTTACACACTTAATTATTTATTAATTACCTTATAATTAATAAATCCACATCTCAAACCTTGCCATCTCACCTCGCCAATCTCCATGACCTAGCCCTAACCCTAAAGTAACCTAATTAAGACCTATAACTTAGTCTAGACCCACACCCATGACTCATCACCCCTGAACCTAATAATGACTTGACCAAGCCCACTGACTGACCCCTTAGGAGAAAAGGAGGGAAAGTTGGCTATTTTACTAAAAATAGCCAACTTTGACCTAACTTGACATCGGTCCTACGTGACAGCCGTCGGTTAGGTAACCGCCATTCGGTTCCTGTAAATGACCTCCCAACCAAAACCAAAAGGAGGGGAATTCATTTTTGGAGAGAAGCATGAATTCATTTTGAAGAGGAGAGAGAAGTATTGATGGCCCAAGGATCATGGCTAAGCAACTAGATCGCTATCACACTCGGACCCAAACATTGGGAGAGTTGGAGGATAGCTTCATCGGCTCACTTAGATTGCGGATCATCCCAACTGAGCCTTCCTTCACCACCACTTTGCATTCCTTGGACCTACATCGGCATCAAAAACTAGTAAGTAGTCTCTTTTATTATCTTGTATGCTTTAGACACTATTTGTGAACTTTTGATTCATAGTGATTATAAGCTCACTCCCGGATCTACCACCACCCAGTAGCACCCTGCACCTAACCTTCATTCATCCATCTCTATATTGCCCCAAGACAAGCTTTCTCAGAAAAGGAGGGAGTCTTCTCTATCACCCTACTACCCTCTAACCATCTATTAACCTTCTAAAACCCATAACCACCTTACTACAACCAACCTCCATTTAAAAACCCTAAACCCTTGCCCCTACCGATATCGGTTATCATTCTCGAGATCGGTTTTATAACAAGTAAAAAGTCGGTTATCCGGTGACCGGCATCGGTCACTGTGACTTATACCAGAAACCAACCTTTCACCTATTTACCTCTAAACAATCCCATATCCAGCCTTATCTACCCCTGTAACTTGATCTGAACGTATCAATAACTAGTGACCAAACAAACAACATGACATTTTATTATTGGTAGTTTAGTCTCTATTGCTTTTAGTAACGAGGTACCTAAATCGTGATTTCACAATAGCTTCTTTATTATCATTTGCATTAATTTGTATTAAAAGGGAACTGACCACCTTTGAAAGGAAGTCTAATATTTCCTGGGCCCAAGGAAGTTCCCTCACTTATTGTTTAACGAAAATCTGGTGGTCTTGCATTCTTATTTACAGGTAGTCCTTCCCAGACAAAAAGGAGTTCTTCTGATCGATCGATCTCTCTATGGTATGCGCACACCTTCCCAACACTCAGAGGTATTCCTCCTAGCCCTAACCCTTATCATTGTTTCTCAAGAGAATGAAAAGATAGAAATAACTCTATTCGGAACAAAAAACAATTATGTGTGAAACATTTTGGCACACCGGTGGGACCCTTTTGGGTTTCTTTCTTTCTTGCTTGTTTTCATATAGGGAGCACACTTGTTGTTTCTTTCTTCTAAATATTCACAAAATATTTTGTCATTTTGGTAAAAGAACTTGTCTTTCTTTCACATCTTTGCATTAGTGAAAGTCATCTTCTTAACCTCTTCTCTTTCTTTGCTTCATGAATATCATTTTCGATTTGGGTTTAAAACACGTGCATCACATTCTTGCTTGTTGTTTTTAATTCTAGTGAACGTAGATTAAGTAACAGGTCATACACGTGGGGGTGATATCCATGGTATTGATGAGAAATTAATCTTACTCTCACTGCACAACACATACCAAATCACATCATAATCTACACAACATCTCAAACATCCCCCTTCCCGCGGTATTCCTCCACTCCCGATTGAGGTAGCCTTATGAGCCAAAACAAACTTGACATCTCCCTTAGGTCTTTTGTTTAGGATTGACATCATCTTGCGTCTAAGGCATAAGCCCAAAGTGATTAAAACTAATCCTAGGGTTAGTCTCTTGATTTGCTTGTGCATCTTGCTTGTTTTTTTTGTTTTTCTTTCAGTTTTGTTTTTCTTTATACTTCTCGGTGATCACTTGAGAGCACGGTTTGGTGGGTATACTAAGCCTTGTTATCCCCAAACCAGTAGCCTCTTACATTCTCTCTTTGCCTTCATGTGGCCGACACCGGTCCTCTTACCGACATCGGTTACAGCGACAAGACGCTGCATTTCTTGTCGGCCGACATCGGTTACCTGAGACCGATATCGATTCTTGTGTTTTTCTGATTCTTGACAAACCAACAACCTACCAATTCCAACATTTTGTTGCTGTTTTGTTCTGATTGATTAATTCCTCTTTGTATCCTCTTGTCCATGGTTGTTATCACCGGCAACAAGCCCTGCGACCATGGTTTCACATGCTTGTTACGTGTCTTTGCTGAGTCACCCCCTTCGCATCCTATGGGAATCCTACGGACACCGGTGTTTTTCCCAAGATCCTGTAGGAGATCCGGACTTTGCCAAAATTTTGGATGCTAATCCTATGCCGTACTGATATTATTTGTCTCATACCCCGACCGTACACCCGACCCGGTCAGCTCCTCTCTGGTATGCCTATTAGTATAGCCTGCTCACTTAGCCCCTTCCCCACCTAATAACTCCACCTCACCATCTTCATCCTTAGCCCCGTCTCCCGGCTCGGTGGCCGGTGGTTCATACTACACCAATTGGCCTTCCTTTGGTTAATCAGGGCCCCACATATCACTACCATCCACTTACCCCTACCTCATCTCTCCATGATTTCCTCTTTCATAACTCTTGCTCTCTACCATCTATCCACACGAGCTTTCCCTCTCAGGCTCCGCCCACCTTTTCATTTCCACAGACTCATCTGGTGGCCTCAACATCTTATATAGGACACCCTTATTCAGCTGCCCCAACACATTCATCATCATTACCTTATCAACATTCAACCCCACCATTGTCTAGTAGCGGCTCTTGGCCCAATCCTCCTCTATTTATGACAATGACACCATCATCTAACCTAACCAATGATTTAATCAAATAGATGATGGACAAGATGCAAAATCTTGAGGCTTCTATTTCAGGAAGTCGTAACACCCTGACATACGAGCAAGTTTGTCGGGAGCCTATTCATCCTTCTGTCCCCCTTCATACATATCCTCCTCAATGGGAATTACCAAAATTTACTCGCTTTAGTAGTAAGGAGGACCCTCAACAACACTTGCGATCGTTTAGACATGCCTACTATCTAATTGCTCATGACGATGCCTTACTACTCCGTACCTTCCCCATGTCCTTATCAGGACTTGCCTTGGAGTGGTACAATGCTTTAGCCCAACACTCAATCTTCTCCTTTAACTTGAGTTAGCCCAATCTTTCTTGGATCACTTCTCCATCAATATTTCCAAGAAAGTATCCATTACCGACCTCTATGCCATCGAAAATTTGAAGGCGAGTCTATCGCAGATTTCGTTGGATGATGGTGGGCCTCATCAACCAACTTACTTATGCCTTACCTCAGGCCGAGCTCATCAGAACTCTTTACGTGGGCTGCGCTAAACACATTTCTCCCACCCTCCAAATTCAAACTTTCCACACCTTTGATGAGGCCTTTACTATGGCTCGGAAACTAGAGATTCGAGCCTTAGAGGAGGAGAAATTGAAGTTGCACAACAAAAACTCAAATTTCCAAACCCAAGACTCCACCAACAAACCCAACACCACCAACTCTCATGCATCGGCTGCTTCGAAATCAAAAGGATCCGTACACGCGGTGACGGTCAAATCTCAAGCACCATCTAATACCCAGCCGAAACCCACCTATAAGTATAAAGCTGAGCCCATCAAGTACACTCCCTTGGGAGAAACTTATGATGTGATCTTGGAAAAATTTGCTTAAAGCGGGAGCTATCACCTTGCCTCTGTTAAACCTCACTCGGGTTTGATTCCACCCGTCTTTATACCTTCTTGGTATAAAGAAAATGACTTCTGTAACTTCCATCGCGTGAAGGGACATAGCCACGAAAACTGCAAGATGTTGAAAAACATAGTGCAGGAAATGGTTGATGTAGGGGATATAACCCTCGATAATCCTAATGCCCCTGCTAATCAAAATTTAAAAATCTTCAACAAACCATTTCCAAACCATTCATCTAATAGTAACACAAACCAAGAAACCTCAGCTGAGGAGAAGAGTGTGCATGAGATCCATGCGGTTTTCAACTCCCAACCAAGGGCTTCCATTAAGGAAATTCTGAATCGAGCCTCTTCACCAATGTAGGGGTCCTCGCCCCCTTCTCCTTCATCAGGACAAGAGGACAGCCCCACTATTCCTTTACCCATAAAGGAATCAACCGCCCAGAGTTCTCTTCTCACAGAAAAACCTTCTTACACCACATCCCTACAAGACTGTGAGTGGATGTTATCCAACCTATCTATTTCCCAAACATCTCCTTCCACCACTCTTGCTGCAAAAGAAGAAGGATCGCCACTTTTTCTGTCATCCTTAGAGGAGAAACCCCTCGAGCCTACATCACCAAACTCCTTAACCATGATGGATCCTCTAGAACATGCCCTCCTCCCTATTAGTTCTTCATCACCTAAATCTTTCCAGTGATTGGTTGACCTCTTAACACCCATTGATACAGATGCCTCATTCGCCCCCTGTATCACACCCACAGTGGACCGGAATCACAACCCACTTCTCTTCCATACCAAAATTCCCATCCACACGTGAAGATTGTCATCCCCTAGAAGATAGATGAGTCTTATGGGAGCGTTTGAGTACACCATGCTCTACTCAAATGCAGATGACTAATCCAGACACCTCTACCATATACCCGAGAAGTTTTACAAAAGCTCAAAATGCCTATGTCCTCACCTTCACCCCCCTCATCTCTACCGAATACCTCATCCACCTCTATCAACCTAACCAAACCTTCCCCTACGCTTGGGACTTCACCAATACCCAGCTTAATGCACCCACCTAAATGGTTAGATTTATCCAAAAATAAAGCCGTCAATCCACCTAGGAGACAGACCCAATCTCCTCGAGTCCAATCTATGCCTCCGCCACAACTAAAACCCTCGCCCCGATCACACCGATACAGAAGGCATGGTTTCAACCCTCACCATCACACCTACCTTCTATATTGGGGCCTCACCCCTCCACCTTGCCTCAATACACCATGCCTCCTACGTCTTCTTTAACACGACCTGCACCTTCTGCGCCCATATAAAAATCCACGGGCGTCTCAACACCTTCCCCCAAGTATCCTACCTACCTACCAACCCTAAGCAAACTCGATCATCGAAGGACTTGTTTGTTGTCGCTCCTCTTTCCCCGTGGTTGTTTCCTGCCACCACGTCATCTGTGGCCTCATCATCTAACCAGCTAAACATGGCTTCTGTGCAGAAAAACCACACCTAGTTAAACCCAATCATCAAAATCCCTTGCCTAAACCACCACCCGTACGAACCACTCGTACCCGACCATTACCAAAACAATCAATAATCTCACCCACTCAATCAATAGCCTCATCTTCATCTAAATTTGACCCACTCAAAGGATCTTATGCCAAGATCCTTGATATGTTGGTAGGGGATGCGACCATTTCCCTACCCCACTCGGACCTATGATCCATCTAAACCTCGACCTATAGGTTATGATGAATCTAAAATTTGCTGCTACCACCACACACGAGGACACGATGTAGAAGGATCAAAGCTTTGAAATCCATCCTTCACCAGGTTGCCTATCTCGGATGGAAAATCTAAGAAAGACAACTTACGGAGGAAAAGCCCTTAGCTTGATCCCTTCTCCTATACCACTGTCCCCCGCCTCACCAAAATCTATCATCATTGCAACCCCGCCTCTCGAGAACAATGACTTATCCCTACCATCTTCCTCATCTCGTATTCATGAGATCAACATGATTAGCATTGCTACTCGAGGTTAGAAAAACAATGGAAAAGCTAAAGAGAGCACACTGTGGCCTCTCTTTCTCCTTCCACCATCCGATCGCACCACCACCTAAAGTGGTTATTCATGGACCTACCTATCTAGTCTCTGATGGAGTTGCCCATCGCACCATGATCAAACAACTTCACCAATCTCCTGTAAAAATGACACTCTATGATCTCATTCAAACATCTGAATCTCATCGACAAGCTCTAATTGAGATCCTCCAAGGGATAGAGGTCCTACCTAACGAAACCCTACCCATCGCCTCCATCTTAACACCTAACCATGTCGCTTCTCTCACCAAACAACCTACCTCCATAACCACCTCTGTCCCTGTACAGCAAGCCGCTGCTATCAATTTTTCCGAAGAAGAAATTGTCGTCTTTGGTGCAGAAGATCTTGACCCTGCTCTTTTCATTCTTGGCTTACATCCGGGACATCCTAGATGTACGTCATGTTATGATCGATGAGGGTGCTAGCCTAAACATCATCTCTTCCAAAGCCTTCTAACAGATGAATATCCCTCCTAGCTACATGTGTGCCAACCCCACCATGTTGCGTTCATTCAACGATGCTATTACTTCTACCCTAGGCATCGTGATCCTTAACATTTGTGTAGGGCCACGTACCTTGCCCGAACTCTTCTATGTCCTTGAGGGAGAGTTCAATACAACATGTTGTTAGGCTGCCCTTGGATCCGGGCTATGGGATGCATTCCCTCCACCTTACATAGATGCATAAAATTTGAGTATGAGGGGAAGTCATACACCATCACAGCTGATGCTTCCCCCTTCAAAACCTACAATATGTTATACCACCCTAATGATGTGCTTGTACCAGTCAAGGCACCCATTGATCGACCCAACCATCTATTTCAACCACGCCTCAACCATCCACCTTAGCCGCACCCACACCTTCGACCAATGAAACCACCAACACGAATATCTCTTCCTTCCCCGCAGACAACATCCCAACCTCGGATCCCTTGGTAGGTGTTTTCAACGCCTTACGTTGGGGAGTACCGCCTATACAATGTTAGCACCTTCCATACCCCACAAGAGTATGGACAGTTACATGCGCATCCTACCTACGACCGTCGTGTGGGGGAGGTGATCTCCTACGGACCACCTAATTGCTGCACCAACCTAATGTATGGGGGTGTCGATGCATCCTCTGTCACCCCTGAACCTCCCCTTGGTGTGGTTCCCTTCCAATCTGATTTTCAATATCTAACCAACCGTCGTTTCACCCTCACCTTCCTGACTCGTTGTGCTTGGAAAGGTTTTGGTTTCGGTCTTTATGAACAAGGCCGACATACGATCATTCCCATGACTACACACAAACACAAAGATCGTAGTGGTCTTGGATTTTCTGAACCACCTACACCGAAGAAACCTCATGTCAATTATATCCAGGAAGATGATGAAGTCACCCCTTCCAAACCATCATCACCCATTTTTCCATCTTCACCCATGGAGTCGATAGACCGGAATCTATCCCTCCTAACTTTTTTTTTTTTGTGAATGCTATCTTCCTAGGTCCTCTCACTTATCAACGCGATGGTGAAGACCCATCTTCTCTCCCCCTTTTGTATCCAGACATGATCGAAGAAGACTCACCTTCGATTAATGTTGTGGAGTGCCAAGATGACGACTCCATCCTCACCTACCTTGGTGCGGATGACTCTTATATTCAACGCACCTTACCATATGAAACCCAAACCATGTTGAATGAGTTGACTATAGAAATCAACATCCACATGGAGGATGATCCTCACATTGTAAAGATGGAAAATCTCTCGACGCATCAGAACAAGCCGCCTTCACTACCTTCCTCCGTGCCCGTAATCAAGCTTTTGCTTGGTCATACTGGTGACATGCCGGGAATTGATCCACGACATTGTTGTCCATAACATCACTCTGAAACCAAACTCCAAACTAGTTAAACAGAAACTGAGAAAAATGCATCCACGCATTGCCCTCTTGGTTAAAGAAGAGCTTCAACAACTCCTTTCTGTTTCTTTCATCTTACCTATTGACTATCCTCAATGGATTTCTAATGTCGTACCTGTCACTAAAGCGATGGGGGGACTTCGGATATGTATGGATTTCTGGGACCTTAACCTCGCTTTCCCAAAGGATGACTTCCCCCTACCTAGCATTGATCAACTTGTTGATCTCACTTTGCGGGCCATGAGATGCTTTCTCTCATGGATGGTTTCTCGGGATACAATCAAATTTTAGTAGCCCTGACCGATCAACATAAAACCGCCTTCATTACCCCTTGGGGACCTTCTACTATCGTGTCATGCCATTTGGCCTTAAGAATGCTAGTGCGACCTATCAGCGGGCTATGAATTACATTTTTCATGACATTATGCACACTATCCTCAAGGATTATGTCGATGATCTTCTTGGAAAATCCAAACATCGCAGTGAACATCTCGATGTTTTAACCATTATTTTCGATCACTGTTACAATACTGTGTTCGTCTTCAACCAAAGAAATGTGTCTTTGGCATCCTTTCGGGAAAACTCCTTGGCTTTATCATCTCTTTGCGTGGCATTGAGGTCGACCTAGCTAAAGTCAAAGCTATCTTAGAAATGCCCCCACCCACTAACCTAAAACAATTGCGTAGTTTGCAGGGAAAACTCCAATCTATCGGCGTTTCATCTCACAACTCTCGGATCGATGTCAACCTTTCCATCATCTCCTTAAAAAGGACATTGTCTTTCAATGGAGTGAGGAGTGCCACCAAGCCTTTGAGGCTCTTAAAGCTTATCTCTTGTAGCCACCCGTGCTTATCCCACCTCAGGACGATCGCCCTTTCTACCTTTACCTTTCGCCACCGACCATCTTTGTAGGAGCCATGCTTGCACATCGTGACTCGAGCATCGAGAGCAAGCGAGTTTATTACATAAGCCATACTCTTGTGGATTACGAGACTAGGTATACACACGTAGAAAAGTTGTGCCTATCCCTATCATTCGTTGCCACCAAACTCGACATTACCTCTGAATCACAAAATTTTTGCATCACCAATGCTGACCCCATACATTATATGTATGCCAAACCTCATCTAAACCAACGCATCGCCCAATGGCTTATGCTCCTCGCCGACCTCGACCTTGAGTTTGTACACTAGAAATCAGTCAAAGGACAAACTATCGCGGATCAACTCGCGGAAGCCCCTTTACCTGGAGAACAATTTACCAATTTTACTTTCCCTGATGAACTCATCACAACCCTTTCGCTCAGTGATACATCTTATCCGATGACCCTCTTCTTGATGGATCTAAATGTTAGCATGGCGGAGGGGCGGGTGTTGTTCTCATTCCTCTTGATGGTGAACCTATGCCTCTTTCATTCAGGCTCGATTTCCCCTGCACTAACAATACAGCGGAATACGAGGCCCTTGTTTTGGGTCTCCACGTTGTGTTACACTTAGGTGTGAAGTCTATTAACATTTTCGGTGACTCTCAATTGGTAGTAAATCAAGTTACTGGCATCTACCAATGTAAAAATGAGGAACTTCAAAAGTACAAACGTTATGTGGATTCACTTTTGACCTTATTTACTCATTATTCTATCCAAACCATTCCACGCTCAACTAATAAATTTGTGGATACTATGACTTGCTTGGCCGCAAATTCCTACCTCACCAAGTGACTCGACATATTTTTCTTGGTCCAACAACTCTTTGCCCCATCTTACTTAGTCTGGATGTGTGTATGATAAATAATGTATCTGCTTTGATTCACGGGATACAGGTATCACCAATTTCACGACTACCTTACTGACCTCTGTTCTCCCACTGACCTTACTTAGTAATGGAAATGTGCTTTTCTTAAAAAATTCTCATTATGTCATCATGGGGACTCCTCTATAAACGTGGCCCCGATGGTATCCTTGCATACGTACCCAAAATTCGTACCAAAGGTATTATCTTTGCGGAACGGTGTAATAAATGCCATAATGATGATACAAGTCTCTTGAGGTGTTTGGGATCGGAAAAGCTCTCCAAATATGCGTTAACATCCGCATACCCCGATTAGCCCCATGTGCTTTGTTTTCCCCTTTTCCCCCTTTCTTGCCCCTTTTCTCTTAAGTAATTGAAACCGCCGCCTGCTGCCATGCGGTGGTCTTGTAACGCCGCCCTGACAGGGCGGCGGGTCTTCAGAACCGCCCGCCCTAAGCGGGCGGCGGTCCTTACATATTTTCTAGAACATTCTTTTGACGTAACTCATGTGAAATATCACTTTTCACCAGCTTTCTTTGCCAACTTGGGCATGCATTTATGTTTTTGGTCCCCTGGAATAGTGTTTTTCCTTTGTTTATTGTTTAGGAGTTTAGTTTGATTTTGATTTTGGGGTGATTGAATTCCTATAAGTGCATGGTTTGTGCTCAAGCAAATGGCCTCTTCCTCTCCCTCAAGTTTTATCTTCTGGATTTTCTTTGCAATATATTTAGTTTTCCTTCGCTTAGAATTTTTAGTTTTCTTCATTGCGTGTTTTGGTTAGTATTGTGTTGCGGTGGTAAGCCACATATCCATCTTGTGCAAGTGCGAGTCATTACTTGAGGCCACCAATTTTACTCCAATCCTCTCATTCTCGAGTGTTATGGTCATTAGTTTGCTTAGGATTGATAGTGTAGTTCATTTCTGCTTAGTTAGCATTGACTTAAATTGTTGGTAAGCCACATATCCAACTTGTGCACTTGACAGTTGTTGTTTTATCTAATCCATTAAGTAGAACAGCTTAGGAAGCCATTAAAGTTGCAGGTTTTCTCTTGAACAAAATAGTTTTCGAGTTGGATGCTTCATGTTACTTGACTTGCGATAGATCCCTTTAGGAATTGCATAAGCCAAGCTCGTACTCTTGCACTATCCTCTCCTACCCGCGTTTTATTCAGTCAATGTCCCAAGCTGCCTTTATCCAAATATCTATTCTGTTGATCAAGCGTTACACACTTTTACGGATCCACGTGAGCACAAAGAATGAAGAGATCATATTGAGGGGATGAGATCACATACACCATCGGATTCGCCACTATTATGTAGAAATCGGGTTCATCTCTCAAAGTTTTAGATAAATCTTATCAAATAAGGTAGTTAATTGCTTTATTTCGAGTTAATTATATTCTTGATATTACCACGGGGAAGCTATGGGGATTGATAGTTTCTCGAAACTATGATTCACTCCTCATTTACGAGGTAGGTCGAGGATCTTGCAAATAGATTAGCTATTTCATTGTTTAGAATAGATTTACAATTGCAGAGAAAATAACCATACTCGGTTATCTTGTTTTTTTTAAACGTTATTAGTTAGTTGTCAATTCTAAATATTTTAAAATAGTTGCTTCTTTCTTATAAATCATCGGAAAATACCAAAAAAAAAAGAAGTTATATATGCTAGAAGTATACTTAGATTTCACTTTATTATAGTTTGTTTTATTACTTTGCTTTTTCATGACAATTACGGGACCAAAGGAGCCGGGAATACATTTCGAGCCAATAATCGTTCCTCAACCCAATCTCATAAGCGCAAATAATTGCGGCATTGTGAGAACCTTAGGATACAAGTCTTCCAAACAATGCCATTTCCGGCAGTCAGGATCTTAGTTAAGAGGATTAAACATAGAAGACAACCAAGCACATACATTTTGGTCAAACCCAGCCAAACTATAGATTACCCTAGGAAAACATCCATATGCTTATGAAAGGTTGGAAAGAGAACAAATGTTTGGTGTGATCCCTTAGTTCCATGACCGGATGCGGGAGACACCTTCACGGAGACATAGATACCCGGTCTAAGAATCCAAGTTGCAAGAACACACCGTGAGGTATTCCGAGAAGATCGCCTGATTGTTGATTCTAAACATAGAGGCTGAAAAAGCGTACGATTATTGGATACTAGGGATCGGGACTTGATTCCACGCATGACCATAGTGGACCCACAACAACCACGAGTCTACTGGTTGTGACCCAAAAATCCACGACCTAACGAATCCATAAGAAAATTAGACATAGACACCGCCCTGCGCACTAGTATTTAGTCTACTCCAATTCCACCTATTATCATCAAACAATTATCCTCTTTGGACATAACAGATTAACAAAGCTAGAGAGTTACGGACTAGGCCAGAGAACCATCCATAAAGTTGACTATATTTACCATCCACCATATGACCCTATCAGGAGAAATACACGAAACCATCCCGGGTCATTTCCCACGCATTCTATAACCCATAGATCGAATCACGAGGCTCGATATTGATTGGAGCCTTGGCGGTCATCCTTGTTGATCGATCTATCACTGCCAGTCCGGGTTAGAAGGGCCTTCTTTGCCTTAGATTGCAGATTCCATTAGTGCGTGTTGAAGACATTAGATTGCCTAACTAGTGCGTCATTATACTACCTATATTCCATCCCCACCATTGGCTGTCTCGGCATGACCTCGGGAGGTCGGAGTCGTGGAAGAGTTACTTGTAGATTCCCATGCTCATTTGCCGCTTTTCCATCGTACAAAATTGCGTGAACTGAGCACTTAAAATTGGTGAACCTCTTTCGAAAACGTGAAAACACGGTATGTTTCTTTACTTCACAAATCACCTCAAGGCTTCTTCCCATTATTCTATGGTATTTATATACCCCAGAATATGTCGGGATTTGATGCATATGGAGACCCCTCACGGGTCTTGAGGCATACTACGCCCAACAAAATAGACAATCATCACCCTCACTCTCAGTGTGGGGCGACAACTATTCAACTAGTCGGTTGTCAACGCAAACTCCAGGACTAGATATAGCTCGTCCTTCACAGCAGAGGGTTGCAACAACTCACTCGAAACACAAACAAAGCCTTCAAGCTCGAATAATATGACGTTCACTAGAGAATGCAGTTTCATATCCTCGGGTGCTACTTAGACCACATATTAGTAGACAATCGGACCCATACTAGTCGGTTAGAGATGACAGTACTCAATGCGTTATTCCCGGAAATGAACAACGCTCTCGAAGGCATGTACCCACCTATGGGAGGTTTTACAAATACAGCCGAGTTATCTCCTCAAGAAAATACCTCTATACCATCACGTATAGAAAATACTCTCGGAGATGCTTGGTAGGATAACAATCGGTTCATAGCAGGATATCACATACCTCCGCAAAACCATAGTATACAACAAACGCCACCAAGCAAATATCGTGACTTCACCAAATGAAGTCATTTGAACTCTAATAGAGAAGGTTAGAGGTTAGAACTTACCCAAACAAGTCAAAATTTGAAATTCATACAAATAGGGAGTTCCAATCCTCCGCACCACCATCCTAGCCAAGTAGATCTCCTCATAGGAGTAGGCACGTTAGGCATGACTCCTCGGTATTCACAACAAATGCCAACCAGACCCACTATTTCCTTGTTGTTCCTCCGGGTCTAGTACGGATAATCCATTCTGGACAAGTACCCCTTCAGTACTTAAACATGTACTCCAAATCGCCACTGAAGGGGATATGTTCTCCTCTCCGGCATGTTTTCCCAAATACGGGGTTTCCTTATGCCCTACCCCAGCGCGTACGTTGCCATATCAACAACCCGTTCCGCCACCACCTCCTCAGCGAGACACCATCGATGGTTGAAACATATGTGATAGGAACTTACTCGAAAATATTTGAAAGAGCCCTTAGATTTCACCATAAAGCATTATGCTTCAAGGCCTCTTCGATTTGCCTAAATACTAAGGTGAGGGAGATCTAAATGCGCATATCAAAGCTTATGCTCTGACCATTCGAGAATTACTCCCATGGGATGGGGTTGTTCTTAAAATATTCCCCCAAAACACTGGAAGGCATTTCTCTCGATTGGTATTATAGAATACCCGAGGCTTCCATACATTCATTCAAATAACTTGTGTTTGAGTTCATCAAAGCCTTGACATGAAAAAACTGTGTTGAAACGGGAATCGGTGAGTTTTACACATCAAGCAAGAACATAACGAATCTGTCACCCATTTCATCCAAGGCGGTGTGTCGAGTCCTTTATTCCTCGGCAAGCGCTCCAAATATGGATCAGATGGAACTATGTGATTTATTCCTTCATTCTCTTAGTAGAGAAGTGAAGGAAGAAGTCAGAAGTTTCCACTAAGAACTTATGATGAAGTACTCGAGAGCACTCTGCTGAATAGATCAGCGGAAATTAATAGATAGTGATCATAAGACATATGGAGCAAACGGAAGTTTGATCACCTCTAACCAAAATACTACGACTTACCCCACAAACGCTAATCAAGGAACTAAAATCGGGGTGTAACAACGGATGGAGTAACCGACCAGGTTAAAAAAGGTAAATATAGTCAGGTACTCCATCACAAACAAACAACCAAAGAAACAACAACTTTACTCAAAGATAATCAATACGGTGGATTTTAACCATCCACAACAACAACAACAACAACAAAGTGTAATCCCATACTGAGGGGCGGGTCAAAATTCATTTGGTTACAAAACCAAATCCAAAACAACAAATGCAGAATTTTAATCCTAATAGGCATTGTGACAGTTTGATCAAAATTTTAGGCCCAATGACAAACCAAACCAACAAAACACGAATTACAATCCCAATTCTTATTGTGGTTTCCATAAAATTTGGGGTCATAACACTAGAACGTGTCGTGACTACTGACTAAGTTCATGCAAGCGTTTTCCAAAGGAAGAAAGGAAGTTCTTCATAGACTATGTTTTTGCAGATCCTGCGCCATCACCATGCCCAATAATTTCCCAAGGGCGGTTTCCCCTCGAAATGCTCCTCTCAAGATCTTTAACGATCCACTTCAAATCATGAATAGTAATAGGTTAAACCAATTGGAACAAACAAGGGTAATAATACGGGAAAGCAATGACCATGAAGCCTCGACTTCACTAAATCCATTAGTTGCGCCCCAACTAGAAAGTCAACCACAACCTAAGGTAGTTGGATTTTAGTAGAGTTAGACTCGGAATTACATTGAAGCATATGAGGACAGAATATTTTCTCAACCAAGTCCAAGCCTACTTGCCGAAATGGATAACATCCAAGCCAAAATCATAACAAAAACTGGAGGTGCTTACGATTTAGTTAATGATCTAACCAAAACCTTCTCGCATATTTCATTTCTTGACTTACTAAAGAACTCTCCCCTTGCCCACAGGCTGCTCTTTTGAAGCATTAGGTTTAGGTCATTTAATTAATATTACCTCCACCACTTGAAACACGGGTAAATCATATAGACTTTGATGTTCATCCTCCGGACAGCGAGATACAAATGTCGAATTCATATTGAAATAAGTAAAATGCCTACGATGACGATTTGAAATCGCCGCCGAGGCGATCGGACATTACACTTTGCAAGTATGGGTTTATAATAATTATGTAAAATGGGCAATGGTTGATGATGGGGCAGATTAACATAGTCCCCTTCTCTTTCCTCCAAAAATAGGATATGGAGGTGAAACAAACTATTCCACCACCGAAATACGTTAAGAGGCTATGATAGCCTTAAAGCCACTTCAATTAGGAACCATAATACTACGGGTCACCTTAGGACCCAAAACAATCCCGACTGAGTTTTATATTATAGATCGGGAAAATAATTATAATATGATCCTCGGCCGACCATGGATACACCGCATGAAGGCAATCCCTTCTACGTTATTTCAAGAAGTAAGATTCTTGCACCTAGGAAAGGTTTTGTAGCCAAAGGTGATCCAGAAGCCATTTGATGTGCACCTAGCTGATTTAAAGAAAAGACCAGTGTACACTCGTAATTTGAACTTCCAACAAACCAACTTAACAAACCCACCGACTCAAAGCCAAAGGAAAAGTTAGTACCTACAACGGATCTTCAAACCATCAAAGATAGCCAAAACAACCCCAACTCGACGATAAAGCTAAAGAAACCTGTATCATTAGGACTACTCCAAAATCATTGAATTAATAGAAACAAGATCTACCAATGTTCTTACCATTTTTGATTCAAGAGTAGGCATAGGATATTCCTACTGTGGATTGGCTCTTCTCTTGAGTGGAGGACCTCTGCATGGTGGAAGTAGAATGCTATGCAAAACGTAATGAACCCCCAACCTCTATATTCCACCTAAGTATTGGACTCTCCATTTTGATGGAGCTAGGTGCCGTTATGGAGCGGGGGCAGGTATAATTTTACTTCCGAGGGAAAAGTCCCGCCATTTGCCTTTAAGCTAAATTCTGAATGCAAAATATACCTGGCGAGTAATACGAAGCCCTCCTCCTTGGTCTCACCTTAGCCAAAAGAATTGGTGTTGATAATATCGTAGTTTTAGGAGACTCGCATTGTTGGCAAACCAAGTTTCGTAGAGGTATATGAAACTAAAGCCGAACATTTACTGACTTTAAAAATTTCAGACATTAGATTCAAGAAGGCATTCCAACTTCATATCTATCAAGCAATTCTCCGAGAGAAAAATCTCCTCGCTGACTCGATAGAACTCAGCGTCATGTTTTACTCAGCGATGAATTAGAAGATACTCACTTCACCGTGTCCATTCGTGACGAACCATTGATAAAACGACGACAAATCCCCTTTCAAAGTGAAAGTGAATTTACCACTCCAAACCATACTAAAAATGATATAGCCACTTTGCAATACTTAAACACCCATGCGGCATTGCATCTCTCCTATCCTATGCGGATTTGTCCTTAAGCCCACCCTCGTCCTCATATTTCAGAAATCCCATGATGAGTTTTTCCTCACAAAAAGAACCCAAAGATATCTGTAGACTGGGAAGATGGGGATGATTTGGATTTACCCCTGCACACGCCCGAAGTTGAGAGGGTAACACCTCCTTAATCGAAGAAACACTGATGTCAACATCGGAACGGAGGACGAGCTTGAGAATTTTAAAACTAGGATCTTCTGTTAACACGTGAGGAAGTAGAAATACACACTGGATCTCCAAAGAACATCAAGGCATTTGCATTTAATTACAAAGAAATGACGGGGAGTTGCACACACATTCACGGTACACAAACTCGTCACTAAATCGATGTGATGCAAAGCCAATTAAGCAAAAATCAAGACCTATGAAACCCAAAGTAGCTCATGGTAAAGGAGGTAGCAATACGTA